>CM027467.1:7262705-7862705 GCA_015776775.1 Magallana hongkongensis | reverse complement strand
TACAATGCCACCCATTTTAATTTTTTTTTTATTACGCACAAAACTTGCCTTAGTTTTGGACTGATTAACCTTATTTATACGCAAATTCTGTTAAAACAATCAGTACCATTACATTCTTCATGTAGAGAAGCATTCTCCAAAACTAGAGCACGTTTTTGTGCGCATTAAATATACATTATTTTCACTCGGGTGGCACTGTAGCTCCCATGCGCAGGTCGTCCATCCGATTTTTTTTTTCAGACCGGGAGCTACAGCCTTGCAGCTACATCGAGGTTTGCGTCCATAGTACGATGATACAATAATGCAATAACGATGAAGCGATGCTGCATGAAGATGAAGCGATGTTGTAATAGCACAATTAATGTCGATGATGCGACAATGCGATGACGATGGTGCGATGGCACGACAATTCGATAGCACAATGGTACGATAGCGATAACGCGATGGTGCGATAGTGATGACGCGATGGTGCGATAGTGATGACGCGATGGTGCAATAGTGATGACACGATGGTGCGATAACAAAGACTGCGATGCTCTATCAGTAATAATCACACCCTTCTTGCCAGACATATAAATATCTAAAAGAGCTAAATAATAGTTTAATATATTCAGATAACAAAACAAGAAAAGTAAATTGCATGATCAAGGCAACGGTTATTAAACGAGGAGGGCGATAATTCAATTCTTTAAATATTTGAGCAAAGTAACTAAGAGCTTATTCCCGTATAATGGTGAGCTATATTATACTGACCGGTTGGGGGGGGGGGAGAGAGAGAGAGAGAGAGAGAGAGAGAGAGAGAGAGAGAGAGAGAGAGAGAGAAACCAAAATATGTTAGTATTCTAATTCATCTGTTACAAAGTGAATGTAATACAGTGTGTGAATTTTTTGTGTAATAAAAAGGGGACGGTAGTGAGGGCATATACGTACTTACTAACATTGTCAATGTTTTAACAACCTGGTAAAAAAAATGAACAATTTTTAAAGCCAGTTAGCTTAAGAAATTCATTTTATATAGTGAAAAAGAAAAAAAGTTGATTGAAAACCCCCTGTACATATTTTTATGTATTCGTTAAAAACTTGACCTTATATTTTGTAACAATTTTATGAAAAAAAAATGAATAGATTTTAAGATATTTATTTTATTGAACTTTGATATATCTGAATAAAGATTACACATGAGTATTTAATTACAGTGTATATATATATATATATATATATATATATATATATATATATATATATATATATATATATATATATATATATATATATATATATATATATATATACATACATCAACAATACATGTACTTGTTGATTTTAAAACATTTGGTGTTGAGATATAATGTGCATATTACTCCTTCGAAATATGTTGTAGTTTTATATATTAAAAAATGATAGTATACGTAAAAGTGCTTTAATGACGGAGGAGAATTAATTAAACGGCAGGAATAGGCAGGAAGGAACATCATGGAGAGACAGGAGATAGTGATAAATGTCCCACACATTAGAATATAGAGCTTTCCATGAACAATCATATGGATACTAATGGAAATTTCTCAGAAATACATGTTTCTATGAACAGTCTTTCTTAATGGCATTCAAATTGATCCTTAGTGTTTTTATTTTACTCTGGGGGATATATTGTTTTGTAAATAAAATGATTGAACGTTCATATTTAATATGTACTGTCAAATAATGCAAAATATAGATTTATTAAATACTTCATTTTCAGTGTGTTCACTTGAACTAGGAATTTGTTCAGAAAGTTGGATTTGTTCGGACGAATTTGATTGTTCAGACGAATTAGCTATTTGTTCGGGTGAATAATTTATTTGTTCGGGTGAATAAGTTATCTGTTTGGGTGAATAAGTTATTTGTTCGGGTGAATAAGTTATTTGTTTGGGTGAATAAGTTATTTGTTCTGATGAATTAGCTATTTGTTCGGGTGAATAAGTTATTTGTTCTGATGAATTAGCTATTTGTTTGGGTGAATAATTTATTTGTTCCGATGAATAATTTATTTGTTTGGGTGAATAAGTTATTTGTTCGGATGAATTAGCTATTTGTTTGGACGATGTTTTGTACGGGCAAATGCATTAATTGATCTAGTAAAATTATTGTCAGAAAGCATACCGTCTTCGTTATCGCAACATCGCGTTATCGATATCGTATCAACGCGTTATACTATCGTACCATCGCTTCATCGCGCTATATCGTCGTGTCATAGTCATCGCATTTTCGCTCCATCGTCATCGCACCATCGTCATCGGATTATCAACGCAAACCTCGATAATATGATGATGTATTTGTGATTTACATGTCCCTTATCCGGATTCCATACTTATAAGAGAAAAAAAATATGTGTCTTATTGTCGAGTGATTTTGTTTCCATTACCCTTGTGGATCATTTTCAATAAAGGGTAAAAATAAATGTTGCTGATGTAAAGTTTTAAGACACAAAAAAAAATCATATCATATTAAACAGATTCTTTTGGAGGAGTTTCTTAAAATATCCCCACCTATTTATTCGATAAAATCCCTCTGCAGGGATTATGACAATTTTAAAGGAATGCCGTGTTTATTCGAGACATCATAACAAGATCTTCCACTTTGTAGCTATGTCAAAAACAAAGTCCAGTCTTGTTATCACGAATCTAAAAAGAACAGAACGAAATACTCTTGACAAGCTGACATTGAACAATTTGATAAGCCACACATTTACCTCTGTACAGATTTTTAAAAACTAATTTACAGCCTGTTTTGTGAATTCATCATGAGTTCAGTTGCTGTTGCACAATTATATTCTTTTTATCGTACGTGAAAGGACAGTCGGTAATGCCATTAGAATAAATTAGTAATTCTAACACGTGCAACCTTTCATGAAAGATAAGAAAAAAACCCGAGAGAAATCCTCATTAAGAAACCGCACCAGCATTAACGACAATTAAGTTATATCGCTGTACAAACAACCCCTTCCAAACATGTCACTCGAAACAAATGAACATTTCGCCATTTCTGCTTATTACTTTTCTTCAATTACTTACATTACATTACACATAAGAAGAATTGGCTTTTAACTACTGTAATTTGCTGAATTTCGTTTAAATTTCTTCATTACGCCTTGGATTGGGTCTAATTACTAGTACATGTAATTAGAGCAGCATTGGCAGGAACACACCGTTGAGGTTTGCTGATGTATTAGACACCAGCGATAATTTATTGCTCTAACAAAAATTATATCAAAAGTGATTGGACATGACAATTATAAATAACACGCAGATCAGATCGTTAATATTCAAATTTGAATTTAAATTGCCCGAAGCTGTCAATTCAACCACAACTCTGCAGCATTTCAAAATATAGGAAAGCAATGTCTAATGGCATTGACCAAAACCCTCTAATAACTTTCCTAAATCCTTATCCGGTTATTTGATTGCAATCTAAAGTACATCGTAAATATTATCGATTTTAATATTTAAAAAATGATTACATATTTACTGGCCTGGATTACTACACTCGCGACTTCGTTTAACATGTCAAATAGATCATTTTCCAACAGGTGTACAAGATGAACCATACAGAAATTCAATAGAAATAAACTTTTGGTGAGGCTTTTACAGAATATTTACTTTTGTTACGGCATGCATCATGCGTAACAAAGTATCATTGCTTTTATTCATTTTATTTTCGAAACTGCGCATCATTTACACTCTGGTGCAACAGATATCGTAATAGGCAGAGAATATTTAAGTGGAATTCTAACGGACTTGAATTTTGACCAAAAATAGTGTACATTAACTTGGAAAAAGAATCTAGCTGTCATGTAATAAATGTAGATGGGGGAACACCTAGTCGACTGCTTGGGTCATTATATATTTAAATCTCACCTCGGCTCTCTCTGGGTGCACGACCGTGGCAGGATGAGTGTCAGACAAAAGTAGGCAGAGACTTTGATGACAAATTGTCCATTAAGACTTCAGTGCTGGGTTACAAAGTATCTGTCCAGTTATAAAGATCGACTTAAATAGTCCAGGTGGAACCCTGTACACCTGGAATACTGACAGGTTGTCTCAGAGAGAGAGAGAGAGAGAGAGAGAGAGAGAGAGAGAGAGAGAGAGAGAGAGAGTGTCATCACTAATGAACTATTTCTTTTCCCGTTTAATACAAACGTGCACATTAAATGATTATTATATCAAAGAAAGGTATTTCAGAAGAAGCTACGGTCAGAAAATACGTGTATCAATTTGTTTGATCAGCTTTTGATCATGATATGCATAAAACCGTCAACCAATTCTTTATATGAGAGGGGCTAAAACGTTGTCAAATAGATTAGAATCATTAGACTATGCTAATTCTTGGACAAGATCCATGAAAAAATGATCCAGCATAACAGCATACCAAACAGTTTAGCAACATTAGCGGCGGGGCGCGTGACAAAGTAAACCACAATTTGTTTTCGTTAACAAAGATTCTCAAGGTCTGCACAAACAACGTCTGAATTAACTTTTAACATGACTTTTACAAAATGACATTATTCACACCTTTTTCAACTTTTTTTATGTCAAATCGCCTACTGCGATAGAGCGGTGCAAAGATGAGGTTCTTGAATAAAACATAGAGACCTTCGCACTATACGTCAGCCAGGTACCAAGATAACTTAGAATTTTAAGAATGATAAACAAGAGGCCAATTGGCCTTAACGGTCGCCTGAGTAGCATACATCCCATACACAAACTTGTCACGGAGCCTCATATATGCATCTAATTAATTAGGTTTCATACTGGAGTAGAAAAATTATAAATTTGTAATGACGACCACATTTCAAAAAGAACTGTGAAACCTATAATTTTGGTGAAAAACTAAGATCTGGTCTACAAAATCATGAATTCAGTTTTCCTTTCAGGTGTGTGAGAGTAAAGAAGATAATTTTTTAATGTTATATGCATTAACATCTATACATCCATTTTGGCCCTGTCCTAGAGTCAAAACCCATCCTTGAGGGGACATGAAAATTAAAATTTCAGTAGAGGACTTCCTGGTAAACATAATTATTAGTCAGTTTTTTTAATACAGATGTGAGAGAATAGAGAAGAAAATAATATATGCATTAACACTATATTGCCATATTGCCCCCCCCCCCCTTTCATGTCCTGAACCCCTGACCAAGGGGCCATGAATTTCACAATTTAGGTAAAGGAGATTGTGGATATCATAACCATGTATTCAGTTTTTTGCCCACATGTGTGGGAGTAGAGAAGAAGATTTTTTAAGATTTAAAACACTTTTACTATATGGCCATATTGGCCCCACCCTAGAGCCTGAACACCTAACAAAGGGGTCATGAATTTCACAGTTTTAGTAGAGGCCCTCATGGACATCATAACCATGTATTCAGTTTTTTGCTCACATGTGTGGGAGTAGAGAAGAAGATTTTTAAGATTTAAAACAGTTTAACTATATGGCCATATTGCCCCCCCCCCCCTAGAGCCTGAACACCTAACAAAGGGGTCATGAATTTTACAATTTTGGTAGAGGGCCTCTTGGACATCATAACCATGCATTTAGTTTTTAACAAATATATATGGAAGTAGAGAAGAAGATTTTCTAAGATTTAATACATTTTTACTATTTGGCCACATTGGCCCCACCCTAGAGCCTGAACCCCTGACCCAGGGGTCATGAATTTCATAATTTTAATAGAGGGCCTCAAGAACATCATAATCATGCATTTAGTTTTTAACAAATATATATGGGAGTAGAGAAGAAGATTTTCTAAGATTTAATACATTTTTACTATTTGGCCACATTGGCCCCACCCTAGAGCCTGAACCCCTGACCCAGGGGTCATGAATTTCATAATTTTGATAGACGGCCTCATGGACATCATAATCATGCATTTAGTTTTTAACAAATATATATGGGAGTAGAGAAGAAGATTTTCTAAGATTTAATACATTTTTACTATTTGGCCATATTGGCCCCACCCTAGATCCTGGACCCCTGACCCAGGGGTCATACTTTTCACAATTTAGGTAGAGGGCTTCATGGATATCATAATCATGCATTTAGTTTTTTTAAAATATATATGGTAGTAAAGAAGAAGATTTTCTAAGATTTAATACATTTTTACTATATGGCCATATTGGCCCCACCCTAGAGCCAGAACCCCTGACACTGGGGCCATAAATTTCACAATTTTGGTAGAGGGCTTCATGGACATCATAACCATGCCACTGGTTTTTTCCTCACATGCGTGGGAGTAGAGAAGAAGATTTTTGAAAATTTGGCTTTTTTTGCATATTTGGCCCCGCCCGTGGCACCCCAAGGGTGGTAGAGCCATGAATTTCACAATTTAGATTCTTCTTACCATAGAAATGCTTCACACCAAAAATGATAACGATTGGCCTGGTAGTTTTCAAGAAGAAATTAAAAATGTAAAATTGTTAACGCACGACGCACGACGCACAGACGCACGACGACGGACGAAGACCAATTGCAATAGGTCACCTGAGTGACTCAGGTGACCTAAAAACCAATCGCAACTTCATGGGCCTTTCGAGCAAGCTCGGGAAAGCACCTCGACTGAATTAACATTACCGGATGTTAGAACTTTATACAAAATGAAGTCGCTAAAAGTATCAGCTAGGCAGACTTTTATGTCGCTTCTGTGTTAAGTTTTAGGGAATGCCATTGACTTTAATGAAATTTAGCTCACATCTCACCAGATCGTAAAATGCATTGTATTGATGTCAAGTTTTATCAAAAGGGAGGTTGTCTTAGGACTGCCTATGTAATACATTCGAGGTGTTTTTTTCGAGCTTGTCAGAAAGGCCCGAGAAGTTGCAATTGATCAAAAACATAATACAAATTCTTGGTAGACTAGAAAAAAGATAAATATTGCTGCAATACTACAGTATAGCAATTCGATAAATTTATGATGAACTGTAATGCATATCTTTTGATAAAATACTTCAGGAATGAATAATATTCTGTGCTGTTTAAAACATTCCTAACATGATAAAGCATGATGAGTATAATACATCATTTTGAGCATGTAAGGGCACGTAATCCAGTGTCACAATCATCTATTGGACAAGCTTGGGAATTCAAATAGCCCCCCAACCTCCAACTCTCCATTGATATAAACAAAGGACAAGGCCCGGTTGTAATTGATTATTTATTTTCTACTCCTGTTTCATAACAGGTGCCATCACTCCGTAGGAACAGGGTAGATAAACATTCACACATTCTATATCTCAGTAAAAAAGAGAGCGGTGGTCTACAGAGGCCAGTAATGGCGAGTCACTGTCCACCGTCAGCAGAAAATTACAGACATGATGTGTCAAAATATTGTACACAATGACATTTTCTCATTTTTATCACAAAAGTACAAAAGATCAATTTATCCATGATTCATAAATAGACCACATCATACTACAAATAAAGATTTGTTGTTTTTTTTCGCATTAAAATCAAGAGATAAATTCTTCAAAAGGTACAGGTCAACAAAATATAAACAAATGGGGACCAGTAGAAACAGTTGGGTTTGCTGCCCACATTGTAATAAATACTAGAATCTGGCTGTCTTCATGGGTTTTAACAATGTACAGATAAATGCTTATTAATCATTCATTCTACAACAAAAAAGCTTGCCTTTAAGGTCAATGTACAAACAAAAGCCTCTCTCCCAATTGTCCTGTAATGTCATTTCATTGAGTTTAGATAAAGTCATACTTCTTAAATCTTTCCCACTCAAATGTCGGTCCTCTCCTTTTTGTGAGCTAGATAACTAAGTTACCAGTGTTTTCTCACTCTCTGTGTCAGCTTTACACATTAGACATGGTACAGAGCACTCATCAGAGTTTAGTTGAGATCTTTAGACCTGCATACACACCCAGTCTGTCATGAGGATTATTGTCAGTCTCTCTAGCACTGGCACTGATCAACACAGTGTACTTTAAGTCTGGATCATGGCCCTTTGGGCCTCGGGTCATCACAACAGTATCACTGGGCCTTCTTTGGTTGATCTTCGTTTTCGTCCTTTGGAGGAGACATGTTCCTGTTAAATTTTGCGACATACGCAGTCCACCAACGCCCGGATCTTCACTGGGTTGATGTCTCCACTCTTACTATGACACACCTACCAACAAATGTAAAATATTATTTGTATTTCATAAAATATAAACATCAATTATTTCTGCATATGCAAAAACACAGAGAAGAACAGCGATTGCAAGTAGTGATCAAGAATTTTTTTCTTATTCATGTGATCGAAGAATTATTGTATTGTGTTTTTTTTTTCAGAGAAAAAATTAATGCACCAAAACATCACAGATGAATGATTCTTTAAAATGTTTCTGACATTGAAAATGCCTCAATGATTTCATGATAGTGCATTGGTCACCTATCTGACTTTATACATGTACTTAAATCTTACCTTTGGCACGGCTCGGCGAAGAATCTCCTTATACTGCTCTTTGTTGACTTTCTTAGCACTGTAGAATGGTTTTAATGCAGTCTTCACTTCATCTACAACCCTCTCCTGCAGATGCAGCTTTCTGAGGTACTGTAAAAACATTACAAAGACACGCAATGAAAATACAGAAAGCTCATCAAATACAGATTAACATCAATTGCAATATTCAGACACATTTATTGACATTTACAGCAAGATGACTCCATAAGCCTGTTTATTGGTGACACTCACAATTACAGTAACATGACACATACCTTCTCTTTGTTAGTCAGCTCTACAGCTGAGGACGGAATCTCATCCACACTGTTCATCTCGTCCATTATCTGGTCGTAGGTTTTCTCAACGGTAGAGGTCACCGAGTCCTCATGGCTGGAGCGGTGTCTGTCCTCATGACTTGTGCGGTGACGGTCCTGGCGGTGTCGGTGGCTCCTCTTCTTGTCCCGCCTCCTGCTCCGTTCCGACTTCTCTGAGGAGGACGTGGGAATCTCGATGTTTCCGTTGTCCTGCGGTGAAGACATGTCCATGTCCACCATCTCCATGTTTTCTTTCTCCGACTTGACCTTGTTAAGTGTGTGGGTCAGTATGGGAGGCAGGGGAACCTTAAACACATTATTGCTGTTCTTCTGTTCCATTGGCTCCTGCTTGTGCTCATGATGTTCTAAGCCTTTTGATTCTTTCCCAAACATAGCCAGCTGTGCCTGGGTGTTCAGGAGCTTTGTGATTTGTGATATTTGTTCTAACTGAGAGACTGATGGAATGATGTTTGGCTGGTTCATGGACAGAGCTTCACTTGATGCTATGGAGAGTGGCATGCTGTCATGGACAGACATTGGTACCACAGGGACTTCTGGTCGGATTGAGATGACGCGGTGTTCGGGATGGGGAGGGTGAGGGTGATGTAATCTGGGATCACCATGAGGATCTGAAGTCAGGATAAGATGAGGATCATGTGACAGATGATCTAATGCACCGTTCAGCAGCCCATGCTGTCCTGGAACAGACACCAGGGATGGGATTCTAGGAGGGAACTGGTTCTGCATGGTGACCATGCCCCCTGGGGTAGAAACAAGGCGTGGGTGTAGGGGGTGTCCGGCAGGGAGCTGCTGGAGATGAGGAAATGATCCAGGGCGGTTGATGAACACTGGGTGATTCATTATCAGCTGTCTCTGCGGGGGGAGGCCACCTGGCTGCTGAGCGGCGAATCCTGGGGCCAGCATGCGGAGTTGAAGGGGAATCTGCTGCCCAGTCCCTGGTAACATAGACTGTGGCGGCTCTCCTGCAGAAGTTGGTAATAGAATGGAGGGCTCCCCAAGAAGTCCCTGACCAGGCATGGGAGGCGGAGGGGGGCCAGGAAGGGGTGAAATACTTTGCATGGGAAGTTCTTTATGCAGAAGTGGGTTGACAGTCATTTGAATGGGTTCAGCAGCTTCCTCTAACACAATGGGTTGATCCTCTGTTGGAGACTCCTCCATATCAACCGTTGGAAATGCAGGATCATATGCACATTCCTCCTCAAATGATCTATCTTCCATTTCTTCATCAAAACTTCTATGCCTTTCACTTTCTTTGGTTTTAGCTTCTTCTCTAAGGAAGATGTCTTCTACCTCTTTATGGCGAGACTTGCTTCTCTTGGGCTCCTTTGAGTCTGTTAAAACTTTGATAACATTGGAGATGGCTTGTGGCATGGGAGGTTGAATCACTTCTTCAGTAGGCAGAGGAGGCTCACGAGTCTCACTTTTGTCTTTTGTATGATGATTTGAGGATGAACGAGCTGTAATGATAGGTTCAATTCTGTTCAAGTCCCTGTCATCAGAATTTGTCTTTTGTTTAATAGAACTTCGATCTGATCTCATTTTTGGTGTTGAATCAAGTTCATCATCAGATAAAATCACAATAGGCTCAGTCTCTGTAGTTTTGAGTTTCTTCTTCTTTTTGTTTTTCCCATCATGAAGACGCTTTATACCATAGCTAAATACATCTAGTTTTTCCTCCTGTTCCAGCCTCTCTTCAATGTCTTGTCTTTGAGGACTTGAGATTAAATCTCTACTATCTCTACTTTTGCGTTTTTCATTAGATTTCTCCCTTCTACTTTTCTTACTTGAGCGTTCCATAGACCTTGATTGCCCTTCGTCTGTAGATTGTCTCCTTTCTACGGATCTAGAGCGATCACGATGTCGTTCTGTGGATCGGGTTTGTTCTTGCTTATGCTGATCATGCTTTCTTTCCACTGACCTTGATCGATCACGTCTTCGCTCTGAAGACCTTGACCGCTCCCTCCTTCGCTCCACTGATCTGGATCTATCCCGTTTTGATTTTCGTCTTTCACGAGACCGTGACCTTTGCCTATTTTCTCTGGACTTTGAGCCCTCCTTTCTTTCCCAGGATCTTGATCTCTCATTTCTTTCCCTCGATTTATGCTCTATTGACCTTGACCTCTCCCTTTTATCCTTTGATTTGGACAATTTTTGTTGAGATCGGGACCCATCTGGCCTCTCTCGAGACCTTGAACGTTCTCTCCTCTCTCGAGACCTTGAACGTTCTCTCCTCTCTCGGGATCTGGATCTTCTTCTCCTTTCTTTTGATCGACTTCTGGATCTCTGCTTACGAGATTTGGATTTGTTATGATCAGAGTCATCTTCCCTATGATACGACCTTGACTTACTAGAGGATTTCTCTCTGCGCTCTTTAGATGACTCTTTATCTGATTCGTTTTTTCTGAGCCTCTGTTGTTCGTAGATTTCGGTGTTTTTCTCCGTCTTCTCTGCCACACTCCTGTCCTCTGAGCCCCCGGCCACTGTTATCAATAAACCTGGGTCCTGCTCCTTTCCTCTGGAATCGGATCTTCTCCGAGAACCTCTGGGAGACTTGTGGGTAGAGGGTTTACTACTTAGCTCTTGATCCATGCTCTGAACTTTATCCAGTCTCCATTTCTTGTCTGTAAAGAAATTTGGCATAATTGTATAGCATAATTTTTTATTTATTAACCCTGTATTCACTGCTTAGCTATACCTATAAACAAACTTAAAACTAAATACATTCATACCTTTTAAATTATATAACAGTAAATTTAAGGCCATTTCTTCTAATTTAAAGCTGAAATATTTCACTTCTGAAATATATGTCTGAAAATTCAACAATATATGAAACTAAAGAAAGATAACTGTGATAAATACTTCCTGACAGACCTAACACGTACCACTGTATTGTTCTTGAGTGATGATGGCACTGCCGATACCGGCATCAGACCAGGAGGTGCTGGGAACAGAATCATTGGAGTCATCGTACTCAAACTTCACATCGTCTAGTTGAGGGTTATTGTACGTGGGCCGGTCACCAGGTTTGGGTGACTTCTCCAGCTTAAAGTCGTCTAAATCCTCCATTTTCCCTAAATCACTAACACTATCTTGTGTCCTGTCCTCAAACATGTCACTACAAATACTTTTATCACCAACCTTCACTTTGCTCGATGCTGTTTTTTCACTATGTTTCTTGGATTTTTCACCCACATCCTGCAAACTTTTTTCAAACACATCTAAGGATGTAGGTACATCTAAACTGTCATCTACATCTGAATACAAGTCTGTTTTTTTGCTTATGTGTGTAGTAAATAAAGTTTGATTTGACCGATAATTTCTGCTTTTACTCTCTTTTCCTTTTCCAGGAGTCCTATGTTTATCACTTTTACTAGTCTGGTCTAACATCACTTTAGATTTATTTTCTCCACCTTTGTCACTACTAACAGATTTCTCTATTTTTCTATCCTCATTTTTCGTCAAGTCACTTTCTTCACTCTGTTCTTCTGACATGGCCCTACCACCATCAGGGTTAGATTCATCTAACTCGATCTGCCCCTGACGTTTCTGAATTGTCCAAAGTGAATCTCCGAGCCCGTCATCCTCCTGGAAGGGAACCTCTGGAGGATCTTCAGGTAATTCCACTTTGTCGTCCAGTTCAACGCTTGACGACCCAGCAAATATTGGAAGACGCAGGAATTTACTTCCGGTCCCCACTTCGCTGTCCCCTTGTTCTTTACTGGAGGCTCCTCCTTCAGCTGAAGTTCCTTCCCCTGGTTGGGTTTTCCCGTCTTTTGAGTCAGTTGACTTGGATCCCCCTTCCTTTGGGTCAGTCTCTGCTTTCACTGCAGTCAGAGAACCTGAAACAACATCCCAGAGTTAAAAACTACTCCAACATATCTTGAATTCACTGACATTTTCACCATTAAACTCAGTGTAGTTTAATCACAAATCAATTACACACAATACAAGATCATTGCACAAGACAAACAAAGTCACATGGGATATTTGTTCTTATAAACATGTATACAAGATTTATAAAATTTAATCAAAAAAAAAAAAATCAACACAAAACATTTCTAAATTTATTTAAGACATTAAGTCAAATACAATTGTAAAGCACAAATATGCATATTTCCAAATAGAATTGTTGAAGCTGGTATCCCTTATTTTCCTCCGCTAACTTCAAATTAACTCTTATTTGTATTAACATCCTAAATATGTATTGAAAAAACTGAGCTATTCATATATTCACCAAAAACATTTGCATTTCGATGTTATATCTGATAATTTTAAAAAGGAAATTTCAAAAATACCATCTCTGTGAATTTTGATTTTGTTGGTATTCATGTGAAGCATTTGTTGCCCCTGAAAAATACTCCCTAACAGATCACAAGGCGTGCTCCCACTGGCCGAGGTCACAGAGGCGTTCTCTTCCTGAGGGCGGAACCTAGAAAGTACAACAAAATCAATCTTGATAAGAAATTCATTGATCACAGCAAAATAATTACAAATGCTAGATATAGCTATCTATAGCAATCTTTGTTCCTTGCTGACTAGCACCTCAAGGAAGAGTCCGCTGCGATCCTCACTACAGGGGTCCTCTTCATTATTTCATCGACTGAAAACTGCAGATTTGAGGACATCTTTGGTTTCTTCCCCGAGTGTGACGAGTATCCTGAGGTACATGGCTGATTTTCAGCTTCACTGAAGATAGAAAACATCAAAACAATAAATGCACATGACCACTGAAAAACAACAAACTCAAGTTTACTCAATACATTCTTTGCCAATCTTATTCATGATCCAAATATGAAACAACATAAGGTGAGTAATTACTCTTGAAAATAAAAGAGATCATTTGGAGTTCCCATAATACTGAGTGGGGCAGGGCCAAACTCTTCTGTCCTGTCCCTGGGGCGTTTCTGCAGGGGTATTGATCTCCCTGTGGGGGGTTTGGAGAGTCCCAGACTCTTGGCTATCCTGGACTTCACTGTGGTGACTGGCGTGTCAGCTACAGCTCTTCTTCTCACCACCCTCTTTAAATAGAAACCAAAAATGTCAGTCGGATCTATATACTCTCCACTTATCAATCAGGTATTAACTTGTTATTTGTTTAAAATCTCATGCTGATAAATCTCTGTACCTTTCTTCTGAATCCTTTTCTTTTACTTGTTGATTTCTTTTTCCTGCGTGTTTTCCGTTTTGTTTTCTTTCCCTTGGTTTTTTTGCCAGCTAACTGCTTTCCTTTTTTGGATTTTCCAGTTGCACCTTTTCTTTTTTGGGTAGATTTTCTCTTCACCTTGGTTTTGCGACTTCGGGTTTTCCTCTTCCGTCGAGTAGTTGGTTTTTTTCTAGTAGCAGCAGAGGCTGTGCTGGTAGATGGCGCATCATCATCGATATCAAAGTCCTTTAATACATATATACAGAAACATATAACAAATAGTTCAGTGGTATGAAAAATAACATTCTCAATTTAATTTGCTTCATTAACAACTTACATTTGCATGTTCATTGATTTCATTTTTGTACATTATAAATAAATGAACATTGCATTTTAATATTTGCTTATATGCAGGATTTACCATCATTTCAGAGGGTTCTTACAATACTTTTAGGAAATTTAAATCCTAATTGGGAACATTCAAGATTTTCATGTGTAGCGGCAAACTTAGAAATACATGTACATCGTAATGACTGTTGGAAAAATCAATACAGTTCAAATAAGGTAAGAATGGTTCCCAATTTTAATTCGGTGGCCCAATTATAGACAACCCACAGCCATGGCTCAATAACCAGTAGATTTCATTTACCTCATCTGATAAATCATGCTCAGACTGGTCAGAGCTTTCTGAGTCTGACAATATGATCATTCTGCGGTTGAATCGACTGCGTCTTATTTCCTGAATCTGTCGGTAGATTCGATCACTCATGCGTGTCCTGGCCACCTGTCGTCGGTGGACCCTGGGTCTGAGGGAGTGAGGCAGAATGCCAGCCTCCTGTATGATATGGTAGATCTCCTCGTCATCACTGACCGTCACTGCTGCTTCTCCTAAACACAGCAATGAAAACTTCATTAGATAATATCTTTGTTTAATTTTTTTTGCTTATTATTTGGATAATTTTTCAGAAAGTTAAAATATACTTATCAATTTTTTTTTTTATATCAGATGGTGTTCAAGTTATGAAACTCAAATAAAACAAACACACTCACAAATATATGATATTCTATTAAAATAGCAAATTAAAGTTTCTGTGATTTCTACAAAATGGAGTAAGTTATACAGAAGGGTGAAACCCATTTGGCATTCATACCTTCCCTCTCTCTGTCTTGCAATGCCTCACAATCGGGACAGTACCATTCTTCTGCTGGTACCTCAGCCAGGGGTGGATTCAAGCACTCACAGTGGTAACTACAAGGCGACAACAGTAGTAGAGAGAGGAAGAAAATACTCAAATAAACAGAAATATTCTCAAACATTCAATCTTGATAACCTATTCTCTTGGTTCCATTTGACTTACCCCAAGTCACAGCCATCACACAGTAACAGCCTGTCTTCTCTATCACTCCTCCCACAGGCCTCACAGAATATCGGATCCTCCTCCACATCTGGATCATCCTGCTCCTTGTCTTCAACGGTTATCTACAGAGAAGTAGAGCTTTCATTTGAAATCAACATCTCTCATTATACATGCAAAATAATACGTACTTTTGATGGTTTTTAATCTTTTACCTTTTTAAATATTGCATCTTTGCCTGCATGCCTGGCAAAAATCAAGTGAAACACTTGTCTGTCTACTGGGCATGTGTTTACATTCTAAAACACCAAAAAACAAAAAAAACATTTAGTAACCGTGTCAAACAAATTATATTTCAGCTGATCTTACTGAGTTACTCCATGGTTCAAACATGAAGAAGAAAAAATGCCTTATTTTGGCAATTATCTTCCATATTTCTTACCTTGGCCCACTCTTGTATACAATCCAGACAGAAGACATGATCACAGGACTCAGGGGTGCCTACATCCTGGTCCCTCAGCCTGTCCAGACAAATGGGACAGGTCTCTGTGTCCCCATCTTCCTCCTCATCTTCCTCAAACTCGTAGTCCTCTGTCTCTTCACCAGAGTCTTCGTCTGAACTATCTCCTTCCTCCTCCTCCTCATCATCATCTTCCTCTCCATCTTCATCATCTGTTTCATCCTCTGTTTCCCAATCTAAGAGATGAAAGGATCTACATTAGTTGCCATTTAAAAAAAGCACTTGTTATAAATAAATTTACACCGAGAAACACTTACAGTGTGATCTAAAAAACATGTTTGCAGATTAATTGCTTTTGTGGGCATCAAATATATATAGCTTAAGCATTAGTGTAAACAACTGTGAAAATCAGAAAATGAATCATGTTCAATAGCCAAAGTAGAATTTTCATACTCTAAATAATCCATGTTAATAAAACTATGTAATATAAGGTCATTTTTTCTGACTCACGACAGGACCAATTGTTTCAGTAGGATTATCCCTCAGCTCTCTTAAGTTATCACACATGTACAATAAACAAAACAAAACTCTCATGTTATACCCTATATCATTACAGAATTATCTGCCAGAAATAAAATCCTGTCTCAGAAATATGATCAAATCTACCAAAAGTAAAAAAAAAACATCAAAAGAAAAACTTATTACTGTGACAAATGACAAATATGCAATGAAAAAAAGTGGATGATAATTTCTGATTTTCACAGTGTAGCTTGAATACATTCACACAAGTTTGACAAATAAAAAATTAGAAATGCACTACCATGTTAACAAGGCTTCATCCTCTTCTCCAATCATCGCTGACAAAACACGAGTAGATATGATCTGGATTTGTTCAGCTGAGTCATTTCACAAATATTTAGCCATCAATGATTTCAGTTGTTAATACCACTGTTAAGTTTACCTTGCATTTTCATTTAAAAAATGAACTGGTCAACATTGTCATCATCCTGACATCATTTCAGATAACATACACTGTATGTTGCCCTCCCCATGTGTTCATCAGTAGAAATGAATCAATACATTTAAGTATCATCTACCTTACCTATTGTTATGGAAATTTAGAATTGAATTTGAAACATACACTTCTCTTGTTGAGTATTGTTTCTTAACCCATGTGCTTTGTAGTTTGTCCTGTGCAATGAACACTGTATATTTCGATAGAAATGCTACTTTGACTACTGATCATAATCCAAAGTGGGATTGACCTTCACCTTCGACATTGTCTTCATTGACCCCTAGCTCTGTACCCCCATTAGGGTCTACGGTCACTACAGGCGTGTCTTCACCCTCTGCTACGTCTTCGCTGACAGCCTGTTCTGTTCCCCTCTCAGGGTGAACAGATTCCTCCGATGTATTGTTTGTATTCTCCATCACAGCCTGGATTATATAAGACAATAATAATGACATAACATTAAAACCATAGCGGTAAAAATTTAATGGCTTATTGGTAAACTGATCATATGACATCAAGGTAGTGGTTTATAGCAAATAAAAACTGGATTGTACAGGTATATTGTGTGTTTCAGTAACATACACATTCAACTATTGTATCCTTAAAAAGATACATTAATTATAAAGATCATGTTTTTCTTCGCCCGATGGTAAATGCTCAGCTCAATACATTGTTGCATTGCTTGCCAGAGACTGATGAATCTTTCACCGACAACAAAATATGATCCATGACATACAGAAACACAGAAACATCAGACAAAATTACGTGTAATTTATGACGATTTATAAAGTTTTTGAAGATATAGTGGTCATTGCATATGGGTTCTAATCGTAAGCATAACATTAACTGCTCACCCGAATTCACCGATTGTAAAAAAATATCTTGTCGGCGACCATATTGCCGAGGATGCCCGGATGTGAAAGCGGAAGTGACGTAAAATGCTAAACGATTCACGATCACCCTGCCCTTTTAGGATTTTTCTATCCTGAAAACAATTTAGCGTATTTGAAGAGGCGCAATAAAGTTTTCTTTATCAAATATCATTATTGATGACCCTAAAAAATTAACGTGCTGAACAATGCATCTATATAAGACAGTGCTTAAACTAAAAATGTTTGTTAAAAAATATTTAAACAGCACGTAATAATGATTATAACTAAAACGATTGATTTATTATTACCATGCTGAAATCATTTTTAAATCATTTATTTTTCAAAATCATACACTCTTCAAATTATATTAAAATAAGCAAGGAACATCAAATGAACTGAAACATGCTGAGGGTGAAATGGTCTGGCATACAATTTGACCTGTCACCGTCTGGGATTTATTTATTAGTTTGTACTTGAAACTTGTCGTAAAGTTTTGTTAGGTTTTCTTTAGGTTGGTTTGTTTTTCCGTCCCAGGTTTTTTCCCAATACATAAACTACATACCAGGGACGATTATACGTTCCTGATTAACATTTAGATTGTGTAGATTTATCAGGCCATCTGTCGAAATGTTGTATAATTTAATGTTTAACTATATATATTTTAAAATGACATTCAATTCCATTGAGTTACCAGCTGGTAACGTTATAAATATATGATCCGGAAAAAACTGGCAGTAATATGCGACAGAGTGCATGTCCAAAAATAATTATCATCTGATTGTTACTTTTAACAATGATTGGACTGCAGCGTCTGTGTAGTGTATCTCTGCGTCACACCGGTCTGCTTTTCTCAGGTAGTGAAAGAGGTCAAAACCTGGCGACAAAGACACGGGTCTTTGTACAAAGCTGTACTATGTCCACAGTCAAACTTTTCAAGTAAGTTTTTGAAGTTATGCTACGGACACGCTGACGGTTGAAATTAGTCTATAATTATATTGCAAGCTACTGTTGCTATTTGCTTTAAAAGCTTGAATTGAGCTGCAGCAATTTTTTTTTTACATGTATGATAATGTACAGTGATATATTTCCAAAACTTGACTTTGTATTGGTTTCATATTAATTATCTTACAAAATTAAAGTACCCTGAAAATAATATTTATAAAGTAAAATTGTTGTGTTTGTTGCTGACCCAACTTTGATAGTTTCTATTCATTGTATTACAGACATATTGATGAGAATCAAGAGAAATACATAAAGAGGCTTGCAGATACAGTGGCGATCAAAAGTGTGTCAGCATGGCCAGAATCAAGAACTGACATCCTAACTATGCAGGAATGGGTTAAGGCGGTAAGTTCTTGGTTCTTGATTTAGCAGCTGTTTAATATTTGGTTACTTTGTAATAGAAAATTACAGTTGGTTACCAATAGCATGCAGTGGTCGTGCCAGCTAGTACGTACTCTGAATATCCTGCATTTTGGGTCATATGTCCAAAAGACTGCAGCAATAACTGTGACATGGCAAGTATGGGTTTTACAGGAGTTTGGAAAATTTGGAGCAAAGACAGAGTTGGTTGATGTTGGAACACAGACTTTATCCGATGGGTCCGTAATTCCTCTTCCCCCAATACTTTTAGGAACCCTTGGAAATGACCCTCAAAAGAAGACTCTATTGGTGTATGGACATATGGACGTACAGCCTGCCTTAAAGGTATGATTTTGAAAAAGTATCGTCAAGTTCTTATATGAGTTTAAATTGACATAGCTTGTCCAGAGGATAATATTATTAATTCTCACAAAAGCAATATGTTGCAATAGGTATATGCTTTCAACATAATCTGCAGATGAAATGAAACATCTTTTAAAAAATTAATAAAGCACTCAATTTTCTATGTGATTATTACTTATTTAGGATGATGGCTGGGATTCAGAACCATTTATTCTGTCAGAGAGGGATGGCAAATTGTACGGCAGAGGAAGTACAGATGACAAGGTCAAAGACTTAGGTTAAACACACAGGTCAAACACACAGGTCAAAGACTAAGGTCAAACATACAGGTCAAACACACAGGTCAAACACACAGGTCAAACACATAGGTCAAACACACAGGTCAAACACACAGGTCTAACACACAGGTCTAACACCCAAACACACAGGTCAAACACGCAGGTCTAACACACAGGTCAAACACCCAAACACACAGGTCAAACACACAGGTCTAACACACAGGTCTAACACAGGTCAAACACCCAATCACACAGGTCTAACACACAGGTCTAACACACAGGTCTAACACACAGGTCAAACACACAGGTCAAACACACAGGTCAAACATGAAGTCAAACACACAGGTCAAACACACAAGTCAAACACACAGGTCAAACACGCAAGTCAAACACACAGGTCTAACACACATGTCAAACATGCAAGTCAAACACGCAGGTCTAACACCCAAACACACAGGTCAAACACACAGGTCAAACACGCAGGTCAAACCCACAGGTCAAACACACAGGTCAAACACACAGGTCAAACACACAGGTCTTACACCCAAACACACAGGTCAAACACGCAGGTCAAACACAAAGGTCAAACACGCTGGTCAAACACACAGGTCTAACACACATGTCAAACACACAAGTCAAACACACAGGTCAAACACGCAGGTCAAACACCCAAACATGCAGGTCAAACACACAAGTCAAACACACCGGTCAAACGAGCAGGTCAAAAACACAGCTGGGCTTTGTTGTGCACATTTACAGTAAATGATGACCAAGGACACAGACATGGATATATAGCAAGGTGTCATGAAGGAACAATTTTGATAATTTGTGACTTCCAAAAAGTTGAGACATGTTTTAAAACTACAGAATAAAACTGACATTGCTGTAAGGATGAATTCATTATTAGTGTTTTTGCTGTCACCAAGCTCTACTGTACAGTAAACCAATGTAGGAACATTTATGTTTGTTCTAGTGATATAAAAATGAGTGAAAATTTTCTCTGTATTAAAGAGTTTTGACTTCTAGATATCAAAAACATTTTTTTTTCTTTGTAAATAAGCGTAATCAAAAATTTGCAGTGAAGTGAAAACATTTTAATACTTGTGATTTGTATTTTCAACGTGTTACATCAGCATTATAATTAATTACAATGTATATAGAAATGCAGCAGAATCAGTTGAATGTCTTTTTTTTGTTGACAGGGACCAGTATTGGCTTGGTTGAACTGTATTGAGGCCATGCAGGAAATTGGAATGGAGATTCCCGTCAATCTTAAAGTATGAGTTAAAGTTTTACAATGTGCTTTACTTTGTACTGTACAACTTGTACTTCTGTATAATGGTTTCACAAAGACAGGGCTATGAGCTGCATCATAAGACATGTAGAATGTAATGTTTGTATTCTCTAACACATTCTCCATGTTGTTAAGTGTTTTGTAGAGTTGTAGTTTAGTGTTTGTTCAGAGTAAGTGCTTTTTGATTATTGCTACATGTAACAAGGAAAACCCCAACATATTTTATTTTTCAGTTCATAATAGAAGGGATGGAGGAGTCGGGCTCAGAAGGTCTAGATGATTTGGTATTTTCTTTAAAAGATACCTTCTTAAAGGTAAACTATTTGTATACTCTCTGTCTCTGTCTCTGTCTCTCTGGAAGAGTATGGGCCGTTTTTTTTAATGCAAACCTAAATGCTTCTCTGAGTTGTATCAAATATGAACTCTTTTGTAGGGTGTGGACTATGTGTGTATCTCAGACAACTACTGGCTAGGCAAGAAGAAGCCCTGTTTAACCTATGGTCTCAGGTACGGAATTACAAACCCCGCAGTATCGTACCATTAGCGAGGTACCAGTAGTGAAAAAGTACCAGTATTTACTTGTACACGTTTATCCTCACAATGTCAAGGGTCTTGTGTCAACTTATAGCAGAAAAAACCTATGAATATCCTTAATGTATTTCAAATTGTTTTTAAATACATGTCCTGTGAATGATTAGAGCATCCAAAGGTTTAGATATCTGCGAAGTGTCCTGATTTAGATTGTTTCATGTTGATCTACAAGAGGGACATTTGTTATTTCTTTGTGTTGCATTGGTTTATTGGCTGATTTATGTTGATCTATTACAGGGGCATATGTTACTTTTTTGTGGAGGTGGAGAGTTCTACAAAGGATCTTCACTCTGGTTTATTCGGGGGCTCAATGTGAGTTCTTTTTCTTCAATTTTTTCCATTTAATAGTACACGTACCAAAATAGCAAAGAGTTTATGTTTAATTAAGATAAAGTATTGAGAATACACTTAATAGTGAACTATTATTCTTCAACTCTACAGTGATTCACCCCCCAAAAAAAGGAAATACATTTTTCAGGATATCAATGTAGTATTTATTTACAATGATATTTATGTTTTTAGCTCACCGAGACGAAGTCAGGGGGAGCTTATGCTATACCCTCGGCGTCAGCGTCGGCGTCGGCGTCGGCGTCCGGACCTGGTTAAAGTTTTTGTTGCAGGTCCTGTATCTAAGTTATTACTTGTCCTATCTTCACCAAACTTGCATGGATGATGCATCTGGACCTACTTATGGACTTGAAAGACTTGGATGCTGAATCTGAGTCCTAAATTTCAGATGCTGGAGGAGGTTAAGGTTGTTGGACCAGGTTAAAGTTTTTGTTGCAGGTGCCCTTTGATAGCAATATCTAAGTTACTGCAGGTCCGTACTTCACCAAACTTGCATGGATGGTGTGTCTTATGATACTGATGCACCAGACAGGCTTGAGTGCTGAATCTGAGCTATAGGTTTCGGATGCTGGAGGAGGTTAAGGTTTTTGGAGCTGGTTAAAGTTTTTGTTGCAGGTGCCCTTTGATAGCAATATCTAAGTTACTGCTGGTCCGTACTTCACCAAACTTGCATGGATGGTGTGTCTTATGATACATACTGATGCACCAGGCAGGCTTGGGTGCTGAATCTGAGCTATAGGTTTCGGATGCTGGAGGAGGTTAAGGTTTTTAGAGCTGGTTAAAGTTTTTGTTGCAGGTGCCCTCTGATGATTATATCTTAGTTACTGCTGGTCCGTACTTCACCAGACTTCCATTGATGGTGTGTCTTATGATACTGATGCACCAGACAGGCTTGAATGCTGAATCTGAGCCATACGTTTCGGATGCTGAAGGAGGTTAAGGTTTTTAGAGCTGGTTAAAGTTTTTGTTGCAGGTGCCCTCTGATGATTATATCTTAGTTATTACTTGTCCTAACTTCACCAGACTTCCATGGATGGTGCGTCTTATGATACTGATGCACCTGACAGGTTTGAATGCTGAATCTGAGCTATAGGTTTCGGATGCTGGAGGAGGTTAAGGTTTTTGGAGCTGGTTAAAGTTTTTGTTGCAGGTGCCCTTTGATAGCAATGTCTAAGTTACTGCTGGTCCGTACTTCACCAAACTTGCATGGATGGTGTGTCTTATGATACATACTGATGCACCAGGCAGGCTTGGGTGCTGAATCTGAGCTATAGGTTTCGGATGCTGGAGGAGGTTAAGGTTTTTAGAGCTGGTTAAAGTTTTTGTTGCAGGTGCCCTCTGATGATTATATCTTAGTTACTGCTGGTCCGTACTTCACCAGACTTCCATTGATGGTGTGTCTTATGATACTGATGCACCAGACAGGCTTGAATGCTGAATCTGAGCCATATGTTTCGGATGCTGAAGGAGGTTAAGGTTTTTAGAGCTGGTTAAAGTTTTTGTTGCAGGTGCCCTCTGATGATTATATCTTAGTTATTACTTGTCCTAACTTCACCAGACTTCCATGGATGGTGCGTCTTATGATACTGATGCACCTGACAGGTTTGAATGCTGAATCTGAGCCATAGGTTTCAGATGCTGGATATGGTTAAGTTTTTTGGAACAGGTCACATGTTTAATAGATAATAGTACTTTTTCAAACTTGCATAGTTGATTAAACTGTAGTATGAATGAATCACAGAGGAAGCTTCAGATGCAGAGCTTGATCTCCAATATCAAGGATGCTAAAAAATATATCTTATTTATTACAGGTCCTAACTTCACCAAACTTGAATGGATGGTGTGTCTTATGATACAGATGCACCTGACAGGCATGGTTGATGAATCTGAGCCATAGGTTGCAGATGCTGGAGCAGGTTAAGGTTTTAATTTCTAGTGCCCTCTGATGATGATATCTTAGTTATTACTGGTCTGAACTTCACCAAACTTGCATGGAGATGCGTCTTATGTATACTGATGCACCTGACACGCTTGAATGCTGAATCTGAGCCATAGGTTTTGGATGCTTGATAAGGTTTAGTTTTTTTGGAACAGGTCACATGTTTTATAGATGATAGCTTGCATAGTTGATTTAACTATATTATAAATGAAATGCAGAGGTTGCTTCAGATGCAGAGCCTGATCTCCATTATCAAGGATGCTAAAGAAATCTACCTCACTCAAACCTGCTCGATAGATAGATGTGTTTGTTGATAAATGATATAACATGATTCCTATGATATAGTATTGTATGGTATGAAACAATACTGTTTAATATGATACAATATAATATCATATGTAATATCATAAAAAGTTATATGATACGATATGATATTGTATAATTTTTTTGATATTTTATGTAATGATAATGTATCATGATATCGTTATGTATAGTATTGTATATTATGATACAATATTGTATAATATTATATTGTATTATTAATTTATTTTCTAATCACATGATACTATTACATCAGATATTGCAAAATATAATATTGTATATTGATACTATATTGTATATTCTATAATATTGTATCATACGATTTTGCATAATATGATATTAGTTTCTGTAATAGAGAATTATATCACATGAAATTGTATAATATGATACTGTTATATTATATAAATAGTGCCTGTTTGGGAGGGTAACAGTTGAAATTGACACCCCGAGAAAACCATTGTCAATCGACGCGAAGCGGAGGTTGACAATGGTTTTCGAGGGGTGTCAATTTCAACTGTTATCCTCCCAAACAGGCACTATTTATTTTGTTATACTGAATGTCTTTTTTAAAATTTTTAAGAAAATTTTACTGCTTTTATATAGGAATAACGTGAATTCTACAGCGAACCGTACGCGCATAATTTTCGCGCATGTAACATTTTTTAATGTTACCCATTGCCAAGTGCGTTGCTAACGCTGAGGGTAATAGTAAATATTATTAACTGCGTCTTAACCAATCAGATTTCAGTATTTAACATGAAAGTATAACAATATATAATATCGTATCATACAATATTGTATAATATGATATTGGTTTAAAATATGATATTTATCACATCACATGAAATTGTGTTGTATCATATTGTAAAATTATTATTGTATCTTATGATACCATATGTATAATATAATATTGTATTATATAATATTTTACTTTATCACATAAAATTGTATCATTTGATATGATACAATGTTGTACCAAATTATATTGTATCATATGATACAATATCATATTATGTATCAAAAATGATACAGTATCATACAATATCATACTATATTATGCAATATAATATCATATGTGTCAATGTTATGATGTATTATGTAATATGATATTGTAATATAATACTATATTATATTGTTTTATATATTATGATATTGTATTATTTGATCAAATACAATAACGTATAACACAATACAATGTCATATCATACGTTACAATATCATATCTCATCATTGTTAATTATGGTATTTTATTGTATTATATGATATATGTTGTAAATATGATAGGATGCAATATTTAATTTAAGTTTATATTATTGTATTGATTAACATATAAACATATGATTATCATACAATTTTTTAACAGATGATATTCGATATTGTGTCAAAACAGAATCCATGAATATCCAAGATCATAAAGTATGATTTTCATTTTATATGATAAAGATGGTCTCATAAAGGTGAAATCTCATAAGGGTGATGTCTCGTCTCGGTGAGCTTTGTAATCTGTGATTACCTATGTTTTTGTTTATATACCCGGTATGTTTTTCTGAATATATAGCTATGAAGGAATGGCTGACCTTATTGCACTCCTGGACACTCTGGTTGACAACAAAGGTCGGATCCTGATCCCAGGGATTTATGACTCTGTGGCCAAACTGACGGAGGAGGAAAAAAAGCTGTACGAACCCATCGACTTTGATCTTGTGAGCAGAATTAACTTTTACATTTGTTTGACACTTTTATCTCTGTATGGACATATAAACCAATTAGAATGTGTTTTGTGTATTTGATTGCTTGATTTATTTGATTGGTTGATTAGAATCATTTGATTAGTGGTTAGATTTGATTGGTTGATTTGTTTGTATTACTGGCAGGAGGAGTATAAAAAAGATGTTGGAGTGACAGCGTTAATCCACGATAAGAAGGAGGACATATTGATGCATCGTTGGAGGTACCCCTCTCTCTCCATCCATGGTCAGTCACCAGCTTACACCTCACCCTGTAGTGTTGATGTCCTCTGTCCATTCATATTAATACTAATTTTTATCATACAAATTATTGTATTGTCCCATAGCTGCAGATCTTTAGCTGTTAAGGAAAATTGGGGTTGATGTGCTGTAAAGCTACTGTGCATACATACAGAAAACTATTTTTATTTTTTTCTTTATTTTGCTGATGTAGGAATAGAGGGAGCTTTCAGTGAATCTGGATCCAAAACAGTCATTCCAAGGAAGGTGATTGGAAAGTTCTCAGTGCGACTCGTCCCTGATCAGCAACCAGAGGAAATCAGGCGATTGGTCACCCAACATCTACAGCAAAAGTTTAAAGAGAGGAACAGCCCAAACAAAGTCAGGTAAACCAAGCAGCATCATTTAGTTCTTGTTTCCTGACTGAAATATGAAGAGAAAATGTTTCAGCAACATAGCATTCCAGCAATTCTTTTTCAGTTTCAAATCATTCTTAAAATATCTAGATAGTGGATATTTTTTGCCATCATACTGTTCTGTACTCCATAGGGTATCAATTGAAGGGGAAGGTGGGAAGCCCTGGGTCAGTGACTTTAATGATTCCAACTACATAGCTGGCAGAAACGCAATGACAACAGGTATAAACACTCCTTCCAATGATCAAACTATAGGTTTTGATAAAGAAAATATGATAGTAATTGTTCATGTAAAAATAATAAAGTAAGAGTTCATGTAAAAATAATTAAGTAAGATTTGAATCAATGAACTCAATTTTATGTTTAATTTGGTGAAAGTTTTGATGAGACAATTTTTCCCAGAAATTTTTGTAGCTTGAAATTTAAAACTGTTGATAACAAAGCTGTTACAACAAACAGCATACATGTATGTAGAAACGTAATGTTTGAATAAAAGTGCTCTCTTGGCATTTATTTACATCATGTCACAGTAAACACAAAATCATGTACTTTCCCTTTTATTATACCCCCTGCAAACAAAGTTTGGGGGGGTATATAGGAATCACCTTGTCCGTCTGTCCGTCCGTCTGTCCGTCTGTCTGTGCAATTGTGTCCGGTCCATATCTTTCTTAAGGAGAAACATTGGAAGTTCTTATCTCACACAAAGATTGCCTATGACCTAAGGGTGTGTCATGACCTTGACCCAAGGTCATTCGGGCAAGGTCAAGGTCACTGGCAGAAAAAATGCATAATTCGTGTCCGGTCCATATCTTTCTTATGGAGAAACATTGGAAGTTCTTACTTCACACAAAGATTGCTTATGACCTAAGGGTGTGTCATGACCTTGACCCAAGGTCATTTGGGAAAGGTCAAGGTCACTGGCAGAAAAAATGCAAAATTCGTGTCTGGTCCATATCTTTCTTATGGGGAAACATTGGAAGTTTTTACTTCACACAAAGATTGCTTATGACCTAAGAGTGTGTCATGACCTTGACCCAAGGTCATTCAGGCAAGGTCGAGGTCACTGGCAGAAAAAGTGCAAAATTTGTGTCCGGTCCATATCTTTCTTATGGAGAAGCATTAAATGTTCTTACTTCACACAAAGATTGCTTATGACCTAAGGGTGTGTCATGATCTTGACCCAAGGTCATTTTGGAAAGGTCAAGGTCACTGGCAGAAAAAATGCAAAATTCGTGTCTGGTCCATATCTTTCTTATGGGGAAACATTGGAAGTTTTTACTTCACACAAAGATTGCTTATGACCTAAGGGTGTGTCATGACCTTGACCCAAGGTCAATTGAGGAAGTTCAAGGTCATTGTTTCAAAAATGCTAAATTCTGTCTGTGTCATGTCTTGTATTAATGGAAATATTAGATGCTAAAATTTGACACAAAGCTTGCCTGTCTCAGGCCACATAAAACCTTATTTTACACTCTCATCCCCGTCTCTCTGAAAAAGGCCTGCCCCAATGAATTTCTTAGAAAAAAAAAATGTGTGGAAAAAAAATTTCCGAAAAAATCAGGCTCAGTATACCAATAATTCAAAATGTTTAAATATTAAATTTTTCTTAGCGGGGGGTATCAATTGTGAGCTTGCTCACAGTACCTCTAGTTTATTCAACTGTCTTGTTGTGTTTTAGTTTTTGGAGTTGAGCCTGATCTGACTCGAGAAGGTGGAAGCATTCCTGTGACCCTGACTTTACAAGATGCAACGGGAAAAAGTGTGTTGTTACTTCCCATTGGAGCATCGGATGATGGGGCGCATTCTCAGAATGAGAAGATTGACAGAATTAACTACATCAATGGGGTAAGTATCAAAGAAACAGATGTCGGAGTTATGTAGATCTTAATAATTACAGCTCCTCTGCCATGTATGTTAATGAATGTCTGAATCAATTTGATAATCTAGGAAAAAAGTTTGTTTCGATTTAAATATTGAAAAAGAGAGCCCAAAAGTGCAAATATTAGCCTACTTTTGGAACCGTATTTGAAAGTATTCATAACTTTTTTTTCAGTCTAAAGTCATGGGTGCCTACATGATGGAATTATCTAAACTCTGATGAAGAATTCCTTGTTTCTGTATTGATACAAACTGTTGCTATCTAAATGATGCATAATATCATAATTTATTGCATTTTCATGCTTGTTTATGCATGTATTAATGTGTGTGCCATATGAATAGTCAGCAATCATGCAGGGTTGACCATCCCATGCTATACTCAGTGATATTGATACATGGAATCTACATATGTTTTTAAGAATATGAAGAAATGCATTTTATACCAAGTACTGTTAATAGTTTGTCCCTGAAAGTATACATGTACATGTAATTTGAAAAAAAAACCCAACACATGCACAAAAATATAAGAATCTCAGGTTTTGTTAACTTGATCATAGATTTTCCTCAGGCAATTAGTATCCATAAGCTCTTTTTATGTGGATAAACAGGTTCTATTTTTCATGTGAACTGATTGAATATATACATACATTGTATTATCATTTTGTCAGTTAGTTTTAACTCAGGACTGATCACTCAAAGATCTGAACTTTATGTATTGTGTATACATATTTATAATGAATCAATTTTTTTGGTAGAATTTATATTTAATTATATTTAATGTGAGCAGGATATTCCAATGTACATTTTACTACAAAAAGACATTTTACTGAATAAAGTTATTGCTTGTAGTTTTTGTCAAATATTTAACATTCTTAGCTCACCTGAGCCGAATGTCATTGTTTCTTTTATGATAAATAGTGATGCTTAACAATAAAATATTAAGTGTCACAGTTTTTTAATATTCAAATTTTGATATGAAATTTAGTAACTGGGTTGATTTCAAGATACTATTTGTCAGGTATAGGTGCTAATTTAGGGATAGCAGAAAAATTTAATGATTGGTAAAAGGTAAATTCTTATAAACAAATAATAAGAGAAATGCTATTGATGCAAATATTATGTATATTATCTGAAATTTAACAAACTTGATAGCTACCAAATAAAATGAGTATAACCTTCATTGTACCGGTAAAATTTTCACTTTATAAACACAAAGTAGTTTATAGATAGTAGGTTTTAGCTCATCTGTACTGAAGGTTTAAGTGAGCTTTTCTGATCACCTGATGTTCGTCATACGTCCACATGTAAATACTTATTTTTAGTTTCTTCTCGAGACCCATTTGGCCAAATTTAACTAAACTTGGTACAAAGTATTCTTATGAAATGTGGAATTTTAAAATAAAGGATTAAACCCTCTTTAAATGGGAGATAATCACAAAACAGTGAAAATAGGGTGAATGTTTAAAAAAATCTTTTTCTCAAGAACCACGTACTGCACTAGAAATCTCAATATTTAAATCAAAACTTGCTTATATACATGAAGTGAAGATTCAAAATTGTTGAAACTGGACCAGAAATCCAAGAGGGTTTTTCTCAAGAACTACAATGCTACAATTTGTGTGATTATTATGCAAGAGTCTAAAGACAAGTATTTTTTTTTATTTTAAAATTTTTTATGAAACAAAAATATGTAAATATATACGAAATAAATGAGATGAAATGTGTGAGAGAGTTTATGTTGCCCAAGTCGATCCCTGTATCAGTATCATGGAAGGAATCCGCATTTGGGCCATGGCAATTTCTGATAAGTGATTCCGCATTTGTTATGTATGCTGTTGCCAAGACCATTTGACATCCAATCCTCAAAGAACCGTGCTTCAGACGTTGCGTCGACTCGCTCACACACTAGGCTTTGGGAAGTCCTCCACGACCGTCAATAAAACTATATCGCCACATCTAGAGCTACACTTGGAAAACCCCAGGAAAATCCTGACTGGAGATTAAGTTACCTCGAACTTAAAAAACTACTCCTCCGTGGGCCTGTCAGACTGAGCCACAGCAGGTACACAGAAAACGTGTGCTACCTGAGAGGAACTTTTAACCTCTTATATAATAGCAACACTGCATGGTTTAAATGCCTGGAACAATGGGGCTCTTTGCAGGATAATGTATACAACTCTACTTGTATAACATCGAGGCTCAAAACAGGATAAAACATTAAACAAATTCAATATTGATTGTGACACAGACAATACTTTTAGGCCCTAAAAGAAGTTCAAAGTTCAACAAAGAAATATATACATATTCTAGGGAAAATGTTTAAAGTCTTCTTCTCAAGAACTACAATGGCACAGATTGTGAGATTACTAATCCAAGCACCCTTAGATAGTGTTGATTCTGAATTGTTTAAACTGTTATTCCCGATTTAGTACTGGGGCCCCAAGAAGGGTTCAAAGTTCAGTAAAGAAGCATATAGGGAAAATATTTACAAATCTTCCTCTCAAGAGGTATAATGCTAAAATTTGTGAGCTTACTATGAAGGCATCCACATATTGTCAAATCCGCAAATCAAGGTCCGATGAACGTCTTGCACTTTTTTTTAACATTGATTCATTTTCCAAGTTTATTATTTTAAATAGGATAATAAGATTGGTCTGTTGATACATCTTTGATCTTAAGATGAAATGACCAAATAAGAAGGCTGAAAAGTAAATAAAACTTTTTTGTGAGTTTTACAATATTTTAGAAAAGATTCGTGATACCATACAGTTCAGGTGAGCAATATGTCCCATGAGCATTGTGTTTTTAAACTTTCGAAACCAAGTTTTTTATTAAATTTTTAATTCTCTGGGTCACATGCAGGCACTCAACGTACGTCAAAACATTCTTTACTGAATACAAAGCAGATATTATCAAGCCGAGACGAATCACAGCCGATATCAAACGGGAAGGTCCTCATTCTTTTTCATCGTTTAGTGTTACTTTATAACATCCGGTTTGAGTGGGCTGTACTAGCTTGTGACCATTGGATGATTGGTAGGGGCATTGGACTTGTTTTCGTTTTCTGATTTCAGTTATTCTACTCTACGTGGAGATGTCAGCAGATAAACTATTCAAGTAAGAATTTTGGTATAACAAAGCAATTGAATATTTGTGGATGAAGGACAAAATATTGAGCAAAAGAATTTTAAAGACCTACACCACAGGGGCTCGTCACGAAGTTTTTTTCAAATCTTTTATATCTACCACCTCTATACAATAAAAATATAGTGTATTTTATTGTATAGAGGTGGTAGATATAAAAGATTGAAAAAACTTCGTGACGAGCCCCTGTGCCTACACTGTACAGCTGCTGTATGTTACAGCCTCAAGTCGTACTCGACTCGTAAAACTAGGAGAAGGAAATTCTTTAATCTGTTATGCATTCATTTTCTATTTGCTGTTACTTCTGGAGTCCTTATGGTCCAAGTTCAGTTTACCCGCTAAACTAGTAATTGGTAATTTTTTGGACTGTTTTACCATAGGAGTCGGCGATTTTATCAGTTTGTTGTAAATAAATGAGAAACAAGCAAAATCCTACCAGTGAGCTTCGCAAAGCTCACTGGTAGGATTTTGCTTGTTTCCCATTTATTTACAACATTGATAAAATCGCCGACTCCTGTGGTTGTACACAATGCCACTGGTTCGCACCAATTCACAATAATGAAACGATGAATAACCGTTAACTGATGAATGCCCATAGAACATGATTACTTGTGCATGCCATTTTAGAAGAAAGAATTTTATTATAAAAAATAAAATGAATTGCACAGTCTAAATTTACAATCAGAAGTGGAGGTCTGAAACATGACAGTTGAAAATGTGTTCTGTGCACATGAATAGAAATTTTCTATTAGAGGATTTAAACTTGTCTGAATGCACATTGAATGTGAAATCAGAGAATGAAAAATACATTTTAGTTCCAAACTCTATTAAAATATGCCTGAGATGCACAAAAAAGGTTTTACAGTTAAGTCTGTACATTAATTTCACAGGTGAATCAATGTTTTTTTTAATGATCAAGAATATTTATTTAGATATTTACCACAGGTTGATAATACAGATCAATATGTGATATCAAGGGTTTCCCCATTAAACTGTAATACTGGTTTCAGTTTTAGTTTCACTTTAAGAGTTCAATGACTCAGAGACTGTAATGGGGATGAATCAGTGATATTATTTACTTTAGTTTCAGAACCACCAGGTCAATTTAATGATCACATCGTTCACTTACGGTTTTAATTTAATACAAATCATTGAAATGTACTTCTTCCATATATATATATATATATGAGCCGGTCCTATGATATCACGGTAGTTAAATCATTTTGTCAAAAAATCTATCAATATGGAAATATTTCCAGAAACTAATGTTATTGTGAGTTTCATCTATTTAATATACACCCCTGTGATCTTCAGCGTGTCTTTGTTTACTATGTCTAAAAATATCCCGATGTCAAAAATCAATTTCAGCGCGTACTACTGTACGTAAACAGTAATAGAACCCGCGATATGATAGGAAACAAGTATGTATCTTATTATATGAAGTAAAGTCTACTATCACAGACAACAATTTAGTCTGTGGCCCTCTAGTCTTCCAAAACATTTCCAGTGCCAAATCAGTTTGTATTCATTGAAGACCTTATAAAGTTATTGAAGTGATGTACAAAGGCAATTTAAATGTATTAATTCTACAGATGGATACATTGCAAAGCTGCCATGCATCTCAAACCAGTTTTTGTTAGCCACAATTCCCCTTCTGTACACATTCAATTTAACCTCTGAATTATTATTAAAGTAGTCCGAGTATTGCACTACGTCATAATACGGATTTTACAATATTGGTTCGACTTTTACAAAGCGTTTTAGATACGCGGTATTGATTTTGCTCTACATCGCTGTTGTAAACAATGGCAATAATAAGCAATTAGAATGGTAATATATGTATTCTATGAGAGATAGAAATGATTAATGTTGTGAAAAACGAAGTTTCTGATTAACCTGGATCTAAATAATGCTTATATCTTCTTTGTTTTGACCCCCCCCCCCCCCCCCCCCCCCCCCCCCCCCCGAATTTTTCGTTTTCTTTAACTAAACCCAGTTTAAATTTAGAGACAGGAAGCTATTTTAAATTTAATCAATCGTCAATTAATTAATGTTTAAATGATATCTAACATTGTTGACAGATCTAGGCAGAAAACTGTAGCAAAATGTGATTTTTACGGATTTTTTATTGGGCCAAAAAAGCTCAAATTAAAATGGGAGCATCCACAGGTAGTGTAGATTCAAGTTTGTTCAAATCATGGTCCCCGGGGGTAGGGTGGGGCCACAATTGGGGGATCAAGTTTTACATAGGAATATATAGCGAAAATCTTAAAAATCTTCTTCTCAAAAACTATTAGGCCAGAAAAGCTCAAATTATAATGGAATCATCTTCAGGTAGTGTAGATTTAAGCTCATTCAAATCATGGTCCCTGGGGGTAGGGTGGGGCCAAAATGGGGGGATCAAGTTTTACATAGGAATATATAGAGAAAATCTTTAAAAATCTTCTTCTCAAAAACAATTAGGCCAGAAAAGATCAAATTAAAATGGAAGCATCCACAGGTAGTGTATATTCAAGTTTGTTCAAATTATAGTCCCTGGGGGTAGGATGGGGCCACAATGGGGGGGATCAAGTTTTACATAGGAATATATATTAAAAATCTTCTTCTCAAAAACTATTAGGCCAGGAAAGCTCAAATTTGAATGGAAGCATCCTCAGGTAGTGTAGATTTAAGCTCATTCAAATCATTGTCCCTGGGGGTAGGGTGGCGCCACAATTGGGGGATCATGTTTTACATAGGAATATATAGAGAAAATCTTTAAAAATCTTCTTCTCAAAAAGTATTTGACCAAGAAAGCTCAAATTGGCGAGTAACCATCCTCAGATAATGTGTTTCAAGTTTCTTCAAATCATGGTCCCTGGGGGTAGGGTGGGGCCAAAATGGGGGGATCAAGTTTTACATAGGAATATATAGAGAAAATCTATAAAAATCTTCTTCTCAAAAACAATTAGGCCAGAAAAGATCAAATTAAAATGGAAGCATCCTCAGGTAGTGTATATTCAAGTTTGTTCAAATTATAGTCCCTGGGGGTAGGATGGGGCCACAATGGGAGGGATCAAGTTTTACATAGGAATATATATTAAAAATATTCTTCTCAAAAACTATTAGGCCAGGAATGCTCAAATTTGAGAGGAAGCATCCACAGGTAGTGTAGATTCAAATTTGTTCAAATCATGGTCCCTGGGGGTAGGGTGGGGCCACAATTGGGGGATCAAGTTTTACATAGGAATATATAGAGAAAATCTTTAAAAATCTTCTACTCAAAAACTATTTGACCAAGAAAGCTCAAATTGGCGGGATGACCATCCTCAGATAATGTAGATTTAAGTTTGTTCAAATCATGGTCCCTGGGGGTAGGGCGGGGCCAATATGGGGGATACATTTTTATACATAGAGAAAATCTCTAAAAAATCTTTTTCTCAAAACTATTAGGCCAGGAAAGCCCAAATCTGAGTGGAAGCATTTCCAAATCGTATAGATTCAAGTTTGTTAAAATAATAGTGCAGTGGTATGGTGAGGCCACAGTCGGGGATGAATTTTTACATAGGAATATATAGAGAACATCTTTAAAAATCTTCTTTTTAAAGACCATTTGGCCAGAAAAGCTTTGACTTGTGTAGAGGCATCCTTGGGTAGTGTAAATTCAAAATCACAGTCCCTAGTGGTAGGGCGGGGCCGTGATGGCGGTTTGAATTTTTACATAGGAATATATAGAGAAAATCTTTAAAAATATTCTGGGAAAGTTTTTCGGTCCAAAACTCAGTACTTAGTGTGAAAGCACAGGTTATGCAGATATAAGTTTGATGAAAACATGATACCCTAGAGAAAAGTGGGGCAAAAAAATGGGGGGGGGGTATATAGGAATAGAGAAAAATCATCTTACAGGTACAACAACAAAAGGGGCTTGGTATTTACCAAAAGAAAGAGGTGGATAAAAATTGGCAGATTTTCAATTTTTTTCAGCAAGATCTACTGTACTTAGTTGTCAAGATATTTTGATACTGTAATGCTAATTTGATCAGAATTAAGGCGATTATTGCTCAGGTGAGCAATGTGGCCCCTGGGCCTCTTGTTTACAATGCTTTAGAAATGCATTTCTAATGATCAAATTAAAATTGAAAGTCATTGGTAGAGTTATAAGCAAGATACAGGGCTCACAATTCTTTGTCATGTAAACAAGGCTCGTGCCCTGTTTTTGTTTACATAGGTTCTATATACCAGTAAAAAATCTTTTTCCAGCTTATTTGTTTATCTTTTTATTTATTTTAAGCATAGATATACAATTCCTAACGTTTAACACATTCGTTTTAGGTTGAAAACTGAAATTTTTACTTCAACGTTCAAAATGTAAACAAACACTTTGTTTACATAGCGAAAAATTTCAAGCTCTGTAACTCACCTATAACTCAACAAACGACACTCAAATTTTGGTTGCCTATTAAAAATGCCTTTCTGAAGCATTGTTAATATTAAAATCGGAAAATAATTTTTGACCAAAATCGTGACCATGCCCCTTTAAAGCTAAGCTTTTAATGATTGAGCCCATTTAGTGCTGAGTATAGGACTACCTTAATAGATGAAATTTATATTCTAATTTAAAAAAGCAAAAAGGTTTGAATGTAATTTATGCTCAAATATATCTAAAAATAAAAACAGAGAAGTGCACTCAAGATAATAAATTTCAGTAATGACATCAGTAAGAGCATCATTGTTATCAGAATGATTTGTCAGTAACACCACCGGTTGGTAGAGACAAATGTAATATTAGTCTATGTGGTGAATAGTAACTCTCTAGTTCATAGAGTTTACACAATTTAAGTGCATAAGAAAGGTTCTCATGAATTCAAAATAGTCTTGAAAATAAAAAACAAATGATTCAAAACATGAAACCAGCATTCTACCCCCCCCCCCCCTCCCTCCCCCATGTGTAAGCTGGCGACCCTACAACAAAATTAGTAATACAGATCTCTAATTTCATATTTCTGTCGTGCCTTTTGTGTTACTGAAAAACTTCTCGGTTTTGTTTAAAAAAAATATTTATTAGTATATATCATACCGGTACACAAATACATAATATGTTTAAACTTGTATTCGGTTACAAATATCATAAATTTTACCAATCAATTGAATCCGGCTTGTTAACAGTTTTTTCTTTTTTTAATTTAGGTGCATTTATTTTATTTTTCTCTGATTTACACATACAAAAAGTAGATGATATAAAGCATGACAGATAGATGCTTCCAGTTGTTGGGTAGGCCACAGAATAGATGTTAAGATATTCACTCAAACTGGCACATTGGAGTGTGAGACTAATTAAACCTCGGGCCAAATTGGTTAAACTAGGTCTAATACATGTACTTTGAGCTGCATGTATATAAAATGTCACAATGATCTTAAATTGAAAATGTGTTTTAGAATGAAGCCATGAATGCCCATGATTACATTAATAGGAAAAATCAAAACAAGCATGTCAACTATAATGACAGATTTTTTCAGACAATCATTTCAAAATTATTTTCATTACTGCATAACCATAATTGGATACTATACTCGTAGGTGATCAGAAACTGGACCAGAATATTTAGAAGCAATTTATTATTGGTTAAAAGCTTCCATCAATCAAGATAGGGGAAAAAGAGAGCGAGAAAGAGAGAGAAGAGAGATCTATCTACCAGTAAATGATATATATGAGAGAGACTTGAAAATGTAATACTATTTGGTTTTAACTGTAATAAAATGGATTGAAATGTCTGTGTATTGATATTGAATATTTTTTTGAAAAGACAAATAGATGACAATCAAGAGAAATATGTGAAGAGGTTAGCTGATACAGTTGCTATCAAAAGTGTGTCAGCATGGCCGGAGACACGCCCAGATATCACCACAATGATAGAGTGGACCAAAGTTGTAAGTTCTTACTTTGTTTGTTCTTTTTGATTTATGAATAATTAATAGTTATATTTTCAACTGTGCAAGAGAAAAATCATATTAATTGGTTGGTTTTTTTTTTATTTCAACACATTCAATTATACCAGTATATTAAAATTTCAACTATTTTAAGAAGTGGCTGAAGCATGTTATAAAGTATAAACATGTACTGCATGTAGTATTTCTGAGTGCTTTTTAATTTATTGTTTGAAGATTTTTGCCAAGTCTAGGATTAGCTAGATAAGGAGGACAAAATATGTTAGTGTCTTGTTTATTTCATTTTCAGGGATTTGAGAAGCTGGGAGCCAAAACTGAGTTGGCGGATATAGGGGAGCAGGTTTTGCCGGATGGATCCAAGCTTCCTTTGCCCCCAATTCTGATGGGAACGCTCGGAAATGATCCCAAGAAGAAGACACTTCTGGTGTACGGTCATCTGGATGTACAACCAGCAAAACAGGTGAGGTCATCTGAAAGGTTTTGCTGATCTTGTTTTTACACATCTTGGGTTAAGTAAAATAATATTGTAGAAGCAGAAATATTTGTTGAGGATTTAATTTCATTATTTTCGTTGGCAGTATAAATCAATTAAAATTTAGTTCATGGCGAATTTTTAACCCCAAGTATTAAGAAATACATAGTTGATACTTGATACATTTTAGAGATTACAATATGACAAAATTAAATGCCAATAAAATTTTATTTGTTTTAAAAACGAAATTTTAACCCGACGAAAATATATGTTTCTACAGTATAATATTTTTCATGGTCATTTGTGTGTTAAACCTTAGAGAAAGATTTGGTCCATTAATTTAAACCTTAGAGAAAGATTTGGTCCATTAATTTTTACAAGGGACGTATGATTGACACTAAAATTCCACAGCATGAATTTCCAATGTTTTCCAATAGACTAATGTTTTATGCCTTTTAGGACTTCATTTGCTTAACTGTGCAAATTCTTTTACTAATGAAAAGATGCATTAATTTAGCTGACTTTTGTTATTTTTACAGGAAGATGGTTGGGATACAGATCCATTTGTCCTGACGGAGAAGGACGGCAAATTGTACGGAAGAGGAAGTACCGACGACAAGGTAATGTTCAGAGGAAGAAAGAAAGTAAAACCATGGGTTATTATTGAATGTATTAAGTTAAACTTTTAGTATTGTGCTGAAGACTTTCATAAAGATAGCACAGAAACCTTTATAATAAAACTTAATCATGAATGTGTTTGTTGTTAAACGCACAAAAGACAAGTACAAGATGTGTCTGTTGTATGGACAGTTTATAGAATGTGTCTGTCACTTGTACATTTCTTTGTTACTGCATTCTGTCTAACTTCTGTAGATTAATTCTCTGTTGCACTGGATAAATGAGTTGTATCTATTTACCAATAATATTAAAGGATTACATTCTGCAAGCAAAAAGTAAATTAAAAAGAACAAAATACATGTACTTAAGGGACATCAAGCAAAACTACAGCTCTGATCACACATACAGCAAAACTCGTTTATAACGAATTTCAAGGGACCATAGAAAAAACTTCGTTATAGCAGTAATTCGCTATACGTTTAAAACAAATTCGTAAAAAATATTATAGCGAATTCCTTATAAAATAATTAAGGGTTTTTCCGGTATTATTATAAATTAGTATTACCGTCATTTACGAAAAATTCAATTTTTAAAAAAAGTCCGTATACTTTTTGAATTTGAGTATTTTATATATGCATCTTAAAATTACATGTTTCTTCAATATGAAATGGAAAAAATTGGTTATAAAATGATAAAATACGTTAAAATTTTGCCAGCGGGGGTCTTAAAATTACTTTGTTATAGCCGTAAATTCGTTATAGCCGTCTTCGTTATATACATCAATTTTCTATAGGTTTATCTGGGTCATTCTCAAAAAAGGTGGTATTGGGTTGTTCAAGGGCACTAGAAAGTATAATCCTTGATTTTTGCCAAGTTTCACTTTTGTGCTACCTTTGGATATATATTAGCATACATATTGGCACATGAACAGTTAATTCTAACAAAATCTTAAAAATTTAGAAAGTTTATAAGTTGATTTTTTCACATTATTTGACTGTTCCCACTCAGAGTTTGCGACTTTAAATAGGTTTTGTAAGGTAGTAAGACCATTTTTTATTAAAATAATAGGGTCAAGAGATAAAAGGTAGGTAAAATACCTCTCTCAAGCAAAAACACGAAGAAAATATATGAACAATAATTTTCAGCGAGATCAAGTTTGTCTGTACATGTTTTTATGTCCATGGTGTAATGAAACAAAATATTGGTGTGTAAGAGTTGCTATTCTTAGTAATTTGAAAGATAATTGATGCCTCCTTATTCCCATCGTAGAGCTATAAACAATGATAGAAGACAAAATAGCTGAAGATGAAATTTACTCAATATTTTTAATGATAAGTAAGTAGAAATAAATGTGTAACTTTTTATATTGTCTTTGGGCTAACAGGAAATACTTAGGAAAAAGAAATATTTAGACACTCTGGAAAACAGACAAACTATTGCTATGTGTTGTTGTAGCAGATAATATGCTCTTTTACTCTGAGGGAGCAGTAATTATTTAGCAGAGACAGGTTAATTCATAAATATGTCCTTTGTGTAACAGTCCTTGGTGTAACAAGAACAAAAAGTTACACCATAGACTATCACTGTTATCCCAGAGACTATAATTTACATACTTTATTTTTTTGGGAAAGATATGATGAAATTATTCAATAAATATATCACAATGTATCACATTTGTTAGTTTATGCTTATATATAATGTTGAAGCATCTGTTTGCTGTAGATCTAGATTATTTCTCAATCATGCAATATTTTGTTACTCCAAAGACACATACAATTAACACCAAGGACATAAGACCTAAAATATTCATTTTAAAAAAATTCAGCATTGTCAAATCAAATCAAATTTATCAATTCAAGTATAATTAATATTGAATTTGATATTGGACTTACAGCTTAAGCCAAATTTTCCCTAAAAAATATTATTTGACTTTAAACAAAATGTGTTACCAAGGACTTTTAATGTTACACAAAAGAGTATTTCAATTCCCATGCATGTATTTCTGATAGAAAAATTAATAAAACAAGTATTGTATAAATACATTTTATGACAGATTATGCAATGTGGTATAATAAAATACTAAAATTATTCATCAACTAAATAAAATGGTGTCCATGGTGTAACATGTTGTGTCTTTTGTATAACAAACTTAAATTTTACGCCTGAACTTGTAGAAAATAACAGTAACATGTATAATATATCCGCTGAAAAGTGCATTTGGTAATTTTGAATTCATTTAAAATACATTCAAGCTTGCAAAACAAATTGAAATATTAAAACTTTGATTCTTATAACAGGCAATGTCCATGGTGTAGCATAAGTGTCCTTGGTGAAACATACTGGAACTAAATTGTGTAAATAATTTGACTTTAGGGGCACTATTATGCACATTGATAATGATTACTGTTAAATATATGCATTCATAAGTTATAGCTATGAAAACATTCAGTTGTCTCTATTTTGAAATCTGATAGTTTTGTGTTTAAATAAAGGTTGTCCTTGGTATAACATTTGGACTAACAATAATTGTCCTTAGTGTAACATCCCTTATTTTGTTTTTATTTTCAAAGATTTTTCAAGAAATATTGAGGTTTTTTCACTTAAGATTATTTTTCATGTCACTTACAAGTGTCTCCCAAAAAAAAATCAGACATTAAATGGAGAAGAAGTTTTCAGTGTGCAATACAATGTCATGAGATAGATGCATATTTCTCATTCACAAACCAAATATGAAAAATTAAGGAAAATACATTATCAAATTCTTGTTTTATGATTAAGTTCAAGAAAAACTTCAAAAAATTTAACTTTAACACCAAACCAAATGCATGAACAATAAGATTTAATGAAATTTATGAATATTTCTTATGTGTTACACCAAAGACTGTTTTCTTTTCATGTGGTTGTAAATATCATATTTTTATAGATTTTCATTTGATGTACTGTTGGCATATTTTAGCAAACAAACATCATGATATGCCCGATACAAACTATGATAAATTCAATCTGGTTGTAAGTACTTTGTTTTTAAACAAGTGGTACTTGAAAAAATCCACCTTTTTTGAGAATGACCCATATAAGAAATTTGCCGGGATATGAATAATAATTCGTTATAGCCATAAATTCGCTATATCCGTGTTCGTTATATTCGAGTTTTGCTGTATATTGATTGTGTAAAACAAGTATTATGGTTAGATAATGCTGACATGTACAAGGTGATGAAGTGTACAGAACTATGACTGAAATGTGTTACATTATTACAGGGACCAGTGTTGGCTTGGTTGAACTGTATTGAGGCCATGCAGGAAATTGGAATGGATATTCCCATTAATCTAAAGGTAAAGGAGGTTGAACCAAGGTGTACTAAGTAATCCGATGTGCTAAATATGCATGCATATATACATGTATATATTGATAATGACAGTTTTATGATTTTCATGGATTTATAATGTTATTTATTAAAGTATTTGCAGGAAGTTCAAGAAAAATATTTGCAACAAGAATTTCAACAATGCTATGAAATCAGTTGTATTGCATGTTTAGTTCTATAAAATGTTTAGCCATGGGAAAGAAAAACAGTCATTTTTAATAACCATTCTTATGTGGATCTTCATTAGTGGTTAACAATAAATTGTACAAAACAAATTTTATATTCAAAGTTGAAAATCAAGAGATTTAGAAAAAAAATCAGTTTGGATAAACTACCCAGTGACACTGTTCAGAGAGAGAGGAAAGAAGTTCCACATGATATTGCAGGAATCAAAATTTGCTGAATCTTTTGTTTTTTTCAGTTTCTATTTGAGGGAATGGAAGAATCCGGATCAGAAGGTCTGGATGAACTTGTCTTCTCCAAGAAAGACACCTTCCTAAAGGTAGGAAACACAAAAAATCTGAAGAAGAAGTGTAATTATACCCCCGCAAACGAAGTTTAGGGGGGTATATTGGTTTCACCCTGTCCGTCTGTCCGTCTGTCTGTCCGTCCGTCTGTCCGTCTGTCCGTCTGTCTGTAGACGCAACTTTGTCCCCCCTATAGAATTTTTTATTACTGCATGGAACAGTTTGAAAATTTGTACATATGTTGAACACCATCTGAAGATGTGCACCTGCAATTTTTTTTAAGATCAGACAAGATTTAATGATTTTATGACAGTTTTCATTTTCCTGATTCTATATATTGTACACTAATGTTGAAAAGTAAGGGAGGTAATCCTTACAGATTTTATTAATTAATTAATAGAAAACACTCTAAAATATATTTATATAAATACATCCAGATGGAGTTTTTTGTCTTTATGTCTTAATTAATAAAAAAAAATATTTTTTATAAGTATTCTATCAACTGACAATGCAAAGTTTTTGTTTGTCAATGATAAATTCTTATGAGCTAATGAGAACATCAAAGACAAGTGTGGCTGAATTCATTTGTCCCAAGGGAGCCATTATCTGAGCCATGGTTCAGATGGAGCATGTGTCTAGGGGAAATTGATAATCTGTAAAATGGGTGATGGTTTTGGGGCTATTTTAAAACTGTTTCATGTAAACATTATAAGAAAATAAATAATATAATTATTAATAAAGAAGTTAAACTATCATTAAAGGTTGTTTAAATTTATTTGTCAAGTAATTCGTGAAGTGACCCTATTGGGCATTAATTTAAATGAAATTCAAAATTACTGATATGATTGTAGTGTTTTGGCAATTTTAGAATTGTTTGTAATATTAAATTTTCTTTTTTACATATTTTTACATAGTATGGTAATTATGGTAATATTTGGGAGTTTATTAAATTTAACAAGCTCATCAAAGAAAATCATAGTCCTATGGGATCAATTTTCTGATATGGAGTTCAATTGTGCCATAGGAAAAAGTGAGGAAAATTTGAAACAACTAATTGCATTTGTCAAGACTCTTATTAGAAAGATATTGAAAGTTTTATCAACAGAAGAGCATTGCTTGGCTACCGGTATTTCTATTCACTGCAAAGGGAGGGGTTATTGTCATTTTGTTGGTTTTTCTTTAAATCAATTAAATTAAAAAAAATATATCATCAAATACATACATTTGTAAATGTATTACTGTTATAGATATGTATTTACAGTGAAATTCTGACAATTTTGATTTTGATTTTTCTTTGTTAACTATTTTTTTTTTTTTTTACATTTCTAGAATTTTTTTTTTGTATGTGTTCCAAACCTTAATTATTATTCAATTCAATTATTTGTCCCATTTGAAATTAGCCTAGCGGGGGTATTAGTCCCATTAGGACAGTTCTAGTTTTGACAGCTTGTAGAATGATAATTCAAGCTTTGCTTTTATTGTAGGATGTAGACTTTGTGTGCATCTCAGACAACTACTGGCTCGGCAAGAAAAAGCCATGTTTGACCTATGGTCTCAGGTAGTACCTCACATTACCTATGCAGTGGTTGCAAACAGTGTACTTGCACTGTCTCTCTATACAAACATGCAAAATATCTTAATTTGCCTCTTAAAGGGGCATGGTCACGATTTTGGTCAAGTTCTATTATTTACAATGCTTTAGGAATGCATTTCTAATGATCAAATGAAATATGGGAGTCAGTCGTAGAGTTATAAGCAAGATACAGGGCTCACAATTCTTTCTTATGTAAACAAGGCTCGTGCCCTGTATTTGTTTACATAGGTTCAATATACCTGTAAAAAATCTTTTTCAAGCTTATTTGTATATTTTCTTTTTCATTTTAAGCATAAATAAACTGTTCCTAATGTTCAGCACATTCATTTTAGGTCTAAATTGGAATTTTCACTTCAAACATTCAAAATGTAAACAAAAGCTTTGTTTATATAGCAAAGAATTGTAAGCTCTGTAACTTGCTTATAACTCAACGAATGACACTCAAATTTTGGTTGCCTATTAAAAATGCCTTACTGAAGCATTGTAAACATTAAAATCAGAAAAATAATTTTTGACCAAAATCGTGACCATGCCCCTTTAATTTACTTTTACTTCCAACACTGTAAATATTCATCATGACTTATACCAGTGAGATCTATCACTACTATTATGCAGTACATAGATAGCATAACTAGTTTAGTACTGTGTGTATGTATTTAACTAAGTTGTTGATTTCAGAGGGATCTGCTATTTCTTCCTGGAGATTGAATGCTCCACCAAGGACCTACACTCCGGTGTGTTTGGGGGCACTGTGTAAGTGGAATCTAGATTCTACATTCATTTCAACATAAATCATACCGACAAAATTTATAATACCTCTACCTAAATGTTTATCTAATACATATAATTTGTACCATCATACACTCAATATTATAAGGATACTCTTTTCCTTGGCCAAAATAATAAATAGCTGCAGTTAAATTTATAAAGGGACTCTAAATGTATTCTCTGATCAGCTCTGCGGCTTAACATAGAAACAACTCATTTAGAAACTCAGTGAAAAAATCGATATAAATCTTAATTCCAATATGTATGCATGTTTCAAGACATGAAGGAATGGCTGACCTTATTGCACTCCTGGACACTCTGGTTGACAACAAAGGACATATCCTGATCCCTGGGATTAATGACTCTGTGGCCAAACTGACAGACGAGGAAAAGAAGCTGTATGAACCTATTGACTTTGATCCAGTAAGTGACAGTCACGTAACTGGTAGGAAATTTATTTAGTGTGTATATAAATACATTTTGGCATTAGATATTGATGGTCTATACACATTTACATGCATTTGTAAAAATTCATCATATAAATTTCCTATTCTGCATATTCTATATTCTCATATTCCTACTCTTACTTCAAATTAAAAAAGATAAACGAAAAGAATAGTTTGCTTGTCAACAAAGCAGCAAACATTGGTCCTCTGTAACTTTATGCTAGACAGTTTCTGATTCTACAGGTGTAAGCTTTTCATGGCTTTAAAAAAGGAAACTCAACATATCATGTTTAATTTTGTAGGAGGAGTATAAAAAAGATGTTGGAGTGACAGCGTTAATCCACGATAAGAAGGATGACATATTGATGCATCGTTGGAGGTACCCCTCTCTCTCCATTCACGGTCAGTCACCGGCTCATCATGATCATTGTTGTCGTTATATTAGTCTGATTATTTTTTAGTGAAAAGCACACTACTTGTAATGTAAGGTGTCCAAGTAGCGTAGTGGACATTGCACTCGCTTCTCACCACTGCGGCTGAGTTTGATCCCCGTGATCGACAATGGTTGTATGTGATAGGGTATGGTAGTCGCCCGCTTGAACACATGGGTTCTCTCCGGGTATTCCGGCTTCTTCCCACAACAATGACCCCTCGCGCTAACATCTGTGCCAACGAAAGATATTAATATAAGTTGTAGAACTTGCTAACAATCGTTGTAAAATAAATAAAGTTCAGCTCAATTGAGATGTACCGGTAATGTTTATTTGAAAGTCTATTCACGGTCAGTCACTAGCTGACACCTCACTATGGCCATCACTGTCCTCAGTTTAATAAAATGGTCCAATAGTATTACAGTGAAAAGCACACTTATATTTATTTGATAATCTAGTATGGTAACAATTAGAGATCTTTGGAGGGTGTCATGAACAGAGTTATTGCTTCAATCAGTCCCCATACCATCTCTTTTTCAGTTTGATCTTTGTAATATCAGTGTGTTGTTTTTTACAGAATTATGTGACTGTGCATCTTCTTATGAGTTTCTTATTTATATCTGTGGATATTAAACAGTTCTGCAAAATATTACCAGTAATTATAGAGAAAATTGAACTCTTCACATTTAATCAGCAATCTACAGTTTAGCACACTCAGCAAATATGTAATTACTAGGGCTGGGACGATACTGTACTGAGCCGATTCGGTACATATCACGATACATGAGATGTGATACAATACATATCACGAAACATTGCAATTAAATAAAAACATGAGTAAAAGTTTAAAAATTTTTCAATCTGCCGATGTATTACCGCATGTCCAAAGTTATTTTGTTATATTCATAATGAGCATTGCACAATTTACAAATTACTTTAGTCTCATATACACTAGTTTTTCATAAACAAGTAATCCAAAAGTTTTCCACACTCCATATTTAGCTTCCTAACAGTTTTGACAACTGTACGAGGTTTTCCGCCATCTTTGTACTTTCATATTTGGCGCGCGGACTAAAAATAGCCGATATATGAAGCTTGGATATTTTTGAAAAATAAAAAAAGTTCGGTAAGGTATCGTTGTATTAATGGTAAATGTATCGATCCAAATATCGTCAAAATAAATACCGCGATGCACCGGTGCATCGGTGGATTGTCCCATCACTAGTAATTACCCACAAAAATCATTTCTACGGTTTCAGGAATTGAGGGAGCTTTCAGCGAATCCGGAGCTAAGACAGTCATTCCTAGGAAGGTGATCGGAAAGTTCTCTGTCCGGCTTGTTCCAGATCAGCATCCGGACGAGATAGAGAAACTTGTCAAAGCACACATACAGCAGAAGTTCAAAGAAAGGAATAGTCCCAACAAAATTAAGTGAGGAGATGAATGTTGCATCCAGTGTTTTGATACAAATAACATCTATAGTTATGATGCTGATATTTAAGTCAACCTATTTAGTCTGAAAAGTTTTTGTGACAAATTATAAATTTATGTATAAATTAGAAAATCCTATACATTTACTTGTATAAAGGGAACACTTTTTAAACTGCGTACAGTGGGTCATGAAACAAAAGGTTATTTGTAGGACGGTTTTATTTAGTGTGGATCAGATAATGTACATTAAGTGGGATTTTAGTCAAGTTCAAGTTTCTGTTTTTCTTTTACATAAGAGAGATTTCTGTCATATTTTACCTCATATAGCATGCTGTAGTTAATCTTTCCATTCCATTAACAAATATCTACCATTTATCTCAGAGTCTCAATGGGTCATGGAGGAAAGCCTTGGGTCAGTGACTTCAATGATCCAAACTACATAGCCGGCAGAAAAGCAATGAAAACAGGTAAAATTTCTCTCAAGAAGCACGTCCATTATTGCAAAAGAAGCACATATCACATTGATGCCCGAATGTTTCCGATACAATTTATGCAAAGTGGGGAGTTAAAGGAAGATGTTTGCAATTTTTTTCATGACTCAAATATCAGTATTTCATTTTTCTAAAGATACCAAATGAATACAGACAGAAGACAATTAATGTTTTAAGTGTATTCTGTATATCTTTGGCAGCTAAAAGCATTAATACCCCGGTAATTACAAAGCTAAAAGTTATGTATCCATTTTTTCATTCATATCATGTTTCAGCATTAACCTAACCCTACAATGTTTATGGTAAGCTGATTATGTACATAATTTCAGTCGTTCCTGATTTGACATATTTTCAGTTTTTGGGGTAGAACCGGATTTAACCAGAGAGGGAGGAAGTATTCCAGTGACCTTGACCTTTCAGGAGGCGACTGGTAAGAACGTGATGTTACTTCCGATCGGAGCGTGTGATGATGGCGCTCACTCTCAGAACGAGAAGATTGACAGGTCCAACTACATTAACGGGGTCAGTATGTCTGGGATAGAAAGATGCATGATACACATTAATGGGGTCAGTATGTCTGGGATGGATAGATGCATGATACACATTAATGGGGTCAGTATGTCTGGGATAAATAGATGCATGATACACATCAATGGGGTCAGTATGTCTGGGATAGATAGATGCATGATACACATTAATGGGGTCAGTATGTCTGGGACAAATAGATGCATGATACACATTAATGGGGTCAGTATGTCTGGGATAGATAAATGCATGATACACATTAACGGGGTCAGTATATCTGGGATAGATAGATGCATCATACACATTAAGGGGGTCAGTATATCTGGGATAGATAGATGCATCATACACCTGTGTGATGCAACACATAATCCTCATTAATACACAATTGCATGTTCTGTTACGTTACCTCACAAAAAGGAGTTTAAAAAGTCCTGTGCATAATGACAATATCTTTTTATGTCTGAGGTAGAAGGCATTGATTAATGAGCAAATTTGAAAGGATAGCAACATTTGAAAATATATTTCCCATGTTTAAAGCTTGCATTAAATCACATTATGCAAGTCTTCCTGAAATAGTTATTGCCAGGCTACATAAAGTTGCATATACAATAAGTCTTTACACATACCAGTAATTGAGCAATGTATTTTACAGACCAAGGTGTTGGGAGCCTATATGATGGAGCTGGCCTCTCTCTAAACAGATGATCTCTTGCTGCGATGAGCTGAGAAACAAACTTCTGTTGTGTGCCATAATCATAAAAGTATATAAATACCATAGACTTTTGATCAGCGTGTAACAGGAAACAAATTTCCACCAATGTAACATTTAAACTCATACAATTTTGACGATTTATTGTGATATTGTACAAAAAGATAAATGAACTATGTGATTTTTTTCAATACAACATTTTAGTATGGGGTACAAGTTTTGTTGCTTTGTTGAACATGGTGATAATCAGTTATAGGTGTCTTATGATCAGAGTAGACAATAAATGACCATTTATTTGCTCGGTTTTAGTTTTCAATTGTCAGACTTTGGTACCTTGCTAGCTCATTGATGTATGTTTATTTAGAAAATGGCTAAATGCTGAAAAACCTCTTTTATAACTCATGTACGATAATAAAAAAATCTGTCACTAACAAGGAATGTTGAAATACCCCTTTCTTACATTATGTTATTAAGAAAAAATATCCACCAAGGACAAAGAATAAAATACAGTGAAAATACATTGAGATACGGAGGCCGTTCAATAAGAATCCTTTTTTGTCCCCAAACTCAAACTTCTGCCATTGTTTGTTCACAAACTTAAGATGAGGCCTCAACGGGGAGTTTGGTCCTACACTAAGATTAAAATATAAATGACTTCATACACACCTGTATTTGTTTAAAATGACTTGTTACCACATCCTCCTTAAAGTAAAATACCTGAAGCTCATGAGATTAATTGATATTTATGAAAATACCATACTTGTGGCCCATCTGCTGGTTTATAATGAGGGGGAAGGTGTATGATGGAAATTAAGCCACCAAAATTACACAATGTACCAAACATATAAATATAGACAATATTAACAAGGCACGCAAAATGCGAATTAAGTCAGAAGGCGTCATAGAGTATCTGATAGTTCTTATAAAAGTACTTGTTTGAGAATATGCGGTACAATTATAAATTCTTTTAAAATCATATGAAATGGTCAGTTAACTGTCTCATTTTCCACATCTATTTCATTTGTGAAATAAAGTTCAGCCTCATCTTACTCATTCTGAAAATTTCTTCTGAGACACTTTTTAGTCATTTTCGTTGAAAAATCATTCAAATCTTCTTTTTGAAATATTTCTGATGGAATTCCAACTCTCATAAGCTAACTGTGTTGATTTTAGTTTCGGTTAGCTCATTTTACTCGAATGCAATCAAGCATTCATTTTGAGATGCATTCTGGGATTAGTAAGGCCTTATGATTTTCAGTAGCAGCGAGAAATGTACACATTGTGATGACGTCATGCAGAATATGGTAAGATTGTCCGTCCAATGTTTCTTCTACAGCTCAAGCAAGTGTTCAATACATATATCAATATATCCCCCCCCCCCCCCATTATTGATTTTCTCCTTCAAATCGGCAAGCAATGAGTGATGCGGGATGTCATGTCATCCAACTCCCTTTTTGCGATTTCTCCAAGGTGAAGAATGACAAAAACCATAGTTATACATGCTAATTGGTCGTTAATTTCAGGAAAAAAGATATACAAATTCCACATAGCATATAACAAGCTAGCATATAACAAGCATAATAATAGTTCAGGCTCAAGTTCTTTATTCCAAGAGACAAATATCTCAGGCTATATATATGAACATATAAATATTAAAGCTGCTTGGTCCGATTTTATATCAAATTTTATGCACGCTTTTAAACGATTGCTATGCTAAGTTTATGAATAATAATAGACATTGCAGTAGTTTTACCCGTCAATTATGCCAAATTTCAATGAAGAAAAATACGTACAAAATTTGCTAACAAAACAAACGACATTAAAAGGTACCGCGTTATTTCGCCTCATGTTAAATTTCACCCCTGACGACGAGACGGGTATGGTTGTATTACGAATTTGACATCGCTTTAAATAAAGGTCAAAATGATCAGACAAATTACAAATAAACATGTGTACGTTTTGTTCGCTAATATTTCCAAAGTCTGTTCTCTTTACAATTGATGCATAGCATACGGGTTGAATAACCCCAATCATTCGGGGGACGAAACCAAGCGGTCTCCTTTTCTTAACATTCCCGTGATGCATTTTGGTTTGTTTTTTCGTTTGCCCAAAGAGAAATTATTTTTATTTACTTTGAATATTTCTAACTTTGAAAGGAGACTGATTCTGCTCGTGTAAATAGGAGAAAGTCCATAACTTTCTAAGATAAATGATTTGTATGAAAAAAAATTTGATACTGTAATTGCAAAAAAATCGGACCAAGCAGCTTTAAGGAAAGGGTATTTATGCATTTAATCATTTTGTAAATTAAGATACATCGGCATGCTTCATGAATCATGGTACCAAGCTCTAACAATGTTCAACATGGCTATTTACTTAGCCATTGTGTCCACACTACATTGTTCAACAAAGCAACAAAACTTACACACCACACCAAAATATATTGAACTGAGAAAAAAAAATCACTGTATAAACCATAAACTTAGCATAGCAATCGTTTAAAAGCGTGCATAAAATTTGATATAAAATCGGACCAAGCAGCTTTAACTCATGTACAGTAATGTAAACAGATAGCCATGCTATGACCTTGAATTGCTAGTATTACATAATGGTCACTATGATATTTATGTGTACTTGGGTACTGCGCACTGAATGGTGTTAATGATAATTAACAGAATGAACTCTGTGAATCTTGTAGCACTGCGTAGTATTCCTAAATGATGTTATAAGACCAGGTGAATAATACGGGCATAATAATGTCCAAATTGAGAGTTTAAAAACAAGTGTCATATTTGGCGATTCTGTGTCTGCAACGATAGCTCTGGTACTCTATATTGAGTCATGTATTGTGTATTCTATATATTAACCTTTGTAACCTTTTATGCCATGTATGAATGACTAAGTGATGCCTCATACCTAGGTGAGGGACTCTGAGATCCAGGACTCGGAGGCTCAAATCCTGCATCCGTACTCTTTGATTGGCAGTTTTGACGGTTTTGTTACTTTATTTAGAAATAAAATATTAATCTTAATTTTGAACACTAAATGTTCACTCATGCTCGCCGTAAATGGGCCGAACTAGTCAGAACTGTCCATCATAAGTAAAATGTTATATATGCCAAGGTGAAATGATGTTGAGCAGATTCTGAGACTCTTTGATTAGGACTGCTTTTAATTTTGTAACTATACGATCACGCTTTAATAAAACCGCTTGAAAAAGAAATACTGTACTTGAGCTGACCCTCAATTGGACCCGTAAGACAAGAAGGCTTACAGTAAGCTCAAAATATCCATAAAAAACAAACGGGACTACCAATGAAAATATATTTGATATACTGAGGCTCTTGTCCTACACTTATACTACTGCCAGAGTTTGTTTGCTCAGAAACGAAAGAGGTGTATTTTATAGATGAGGACTTGATGGGGAGTTTGGTACTATACTAAGAATAAAATATAAAAAGTCTCATACATACCGGTGAATGTTTAAAATGAAATATTACCATTTTTTTAAAATAGAAAAATGCCTATGTCTTAATAAGGTTCAATATAGAAACCCCAGCTGTCGAAAGAATATCCGCGTCTTTTACTGTGGGTCTCTGTTGCTTAGGAAAGCACAGGGTCAATTGTCATCTGTAAATTGCTGATTTTTAAAATCAATTTTCTTTTTTCATTATTGCAAGGATACTTGCTTTTTGCCTGTACCTTGATGATAACAAGTGTTACGTATGTTACATACTGATTGGAAACTGGGATGTGTCTCTGGTTCACACACTATAATTTAGATGTGGAAGCTATTCAGTAAGAGTTGTCCTCTTCAGGTCTGAATTAAGAATAAAATTTAGTTTTACATGCAAATGAAACTGTTAATGCATTTTAAGCCCCTTTCACAATTGGCACAGGAGCAGAACGACTATATATTCGTGGGACCGAACTTTTTAGATTTGGATCGTAAACTGTTGCCAAAATAATCGCATATGATAAAGTATTGTGCGAAATTCACACGATCTAAATCGACCGTTGTGCAATGAAAAGGCATTAAAAGATGCGATATATCGTGCGTCTACATGTACATGTATTTGCGACTATTGTCCAATAACAACGAGTATTTTTTTTAATATAATTTATTCACAAACTATGCATGCACAATCATAACATAAAAAGATGAATGAAATTGAAAACTCATGTAACCAATATTTTTGAGATGATCCGCCAACTATCCTTGACCTCATTTTCTTTTCGTATGTTCAATGAATGGGAAGAGTATATGTCAACATATCTAAAACATTTAACGTATTCAAACAGTGATTTTGAAGAGGGTAAAATATACTGACATCTGCTGATATAATTAAATAAATATTTTTGCTAACAATATCAATAGATTAAGTGCTCTATATAATACAGGATTGGCATGGTTACATCCAAAGATACATGTAACTGTTTATTCATTAAAACATACATCAATATTGCACAAGTTCTTTAGTTTTTCCTGTATTGTAATCTAAATGTTTCGTGCATGCAGACACCCATAAAAAAATGACTTATTGACTCCTTAGTTTCATGGCAAAATGAACACATTTCAGTATCTGATATTTTAATTATAAACTTGACTTTGACCCGTGCGTGCACGGATTGACTATGGGCAGCGGAAAGGGCAAAAAATATAATTTTACAATATCAACGATAAACTAAATTCAGCAATCTAAAATGACCATAAGTGCAAAACCAACAGTCTTCTTTGCAAAATAAATGTAGATAAAATCAACCAAAGATATCTAAATACAAATCAAACACAAAAAGTAAAACCAACAGACATAAATGTAAAACGAACATACATCAACATGAAACAAGCGGACGCACAAATAAACGCCAGGTGGCGTTTTTGGGGAAGCAATATGCGTCATCGATTATTGGAATCCGGGATGGTTCGCACCTATTTTGTTTGCCCTGAGATGTTTCGCACCTGCCTCGGAGCGAGACATCTTTCTGTATTTAGATATTTTTTATCGTATTGTTATTCCTCTGAAAGTAATTATTACCTATACAAGAATTGAAATATGTTTTTAAAAAACCCATTGAAACAGTGTTTGCTTTTATGCATGCAACGCCAAGACAGAGTGCTTGCTTGATTAGGATTTTTATTTACTACTTTTAAGAAGCCATGCCGTTTTATATGGTTCAGAACAAGAGGCGTGAATTGTGTTGTGATAACAATTACAGCGTGTCATTCATTTGAGAATTACCTGTATTTTTATTATGAAAAATTACGTGAATGTTAATGTAATTACAAATGTATAATAATAAATAGTTAGCATAGTTTTATTTTGGGGATCATTAAATTACATAAATTATTTGCTTGAACTTTACATACCCCCTCCCCTGCATCCACTATTTAACTACGATTTTTACCAGTCTTATAAAATTGATATAAATTTAATTAAAATTCTTATAGCAAAAGTCAAATTAAATTAAACTTAATCGTTATTAATTTTATTTCTATCCGACTGTTTTTTTTCTGTCAATTTTTAATTTACCGGATGGCAGTAAATGCAAAATTTACAAAGATGTCAAGTTGTATAGTTTGCAGTAACATTCAAGTGATACGAAATGCAACAAATGACTGACATAACGTGAATAGAGGCGTGACTTGGTTTGCTATAATTATCTATACAGATGTGCCTTAGCCTGACGGAAACAGAAAGTCTTAAAGTAAACATTTTTCTTCAATTGTTATCATCAAAATATGCATTAATTAAGCATACAGTGTTTTCTATAACGAAGTTTGATTTATTTCCCTACAGTCTTATGCATTGCCTGTACAAGTAGTTTGAAGAAAATATAAGACATGGAGGTATTCATGTCGATAAGCTTGAAGTATTCTGATACATGCACCTTATTCTAATTTACAATGTACATGTGTCTTGTAGCAGTTTGAAAATGTTTCTTTCAGATTTTTGTATATCATGTTTATGGATAACAATTAAATGACGTTTTTTAAATAGAAGACTGTACGATAGTTGATTATGCATATGTTTTTATCCGAATATGAATATTTGGAACAAATATACGAGTATAAACAGGTCTTTTATAATTTTTTTTATAAATCGTGATAAATATAGGCCCTATGGGAATTTAAAAAATATTAAACCTACTTTTGCTATAAGAATAAGACTGGTAAAAATCGTAGTGGATGCAGTTTGGTAATGTAAAGTTCAAGCAGATACCGGTAATTTATGTAATTAAATGATCCGAAATAGATCTATGCTAACTATGTATACATTTGTAATAACATTAACACTCCATTACATTGCATTATAAAACAGAGAGATGTTTGCTCCGAGGCAGGTGCGAAACATCGAGGTGCGAAACATCTCAGGGCGAAACAGAATAGGTGCGAACCATCCCGGATTCCAATAATCGATGACGCATATTGCTTCTCCAAAAACGCCACCTGGCGTTTATTTGTGCGTCCGCTTGTTTCATGTTGATGTATGTTCGTTTTACATTTATGTCTGTTGGTTTTACTTTTTGTGTTTGATTTGTATTTAGATATCTTTGGTTGATTTTATCTACATTTATTTTGCAAAGAAGACTGTTGGTTTCGCACCTATATATGGTCATTCTTAATAAAATTTTAGATTGCATCATTTTCAATAATACAGCACCCATTAGAATGTGAGAAGCGCGATGCATTATGTCCTTTGAAAATCAGAACTAAGATTTTAAAGATTTCCTACGTTTGAATTTATATCAATTTGTACACGGTTAAATCTGATTCATTTACATCTGTATGTTATATTATTTTGTTTTTTTTTTAAATCAATATCTTTGTTTTCAGTAATTGTTCTTCATAGAGGTTCTTGTATGAAATAATCCATAATGCTTGTGTTTTATTAAAGTTTGCTCTGACACCAGTGCGCAAAAGAATCTACTATACAGTCAAGAGCGGCATTTAAACTATCAGGATCATCAGCCAACGTTAATGCTGAGTCATCTGCGTATTGGCAAATTGTATATTCGGTGTTATTTATCTTTATCCCTTTTTTGTTAGGGTTATTTTTAATTGAAGCGCTGAGGAGTTCCACCATTAAAATAAAAATGTAGGGTGAAAGTGGGTCCCCTTGGCGAACTCCTCTGCTAATCTTAAACAAATCAATAAAAAAAAAACTATTATTTTAATTGACTGCGGAAGATATATCCGTGTATAATGTAGTGAACCAATGAATAAATGATGGACCAAATCAAAAAAATTCTAATGTTTTTACAATGAAATTTCACTCTAAAGAATCGAACGCTTTTCTTAAAGTCTAAGAGAATAAGTAATCCGGGTATATTATCGGCGTTCGCTCGTTTAATTAAATCAAAAATAAATCTGGTGTTTTCTTCTATGGATTGGCCTTGTAAACAAGAGGCCCATGGGCCACATTGCTCACCTGAGAAACAATAGACATTATAAAATCAGCTTTACGGAATAATATACCAAAAAAGTATGGACAATGTAGTCTAACAGATCCTGAATATCAAAAATTCAATTTTTTCCAGGATATTCTGTTTATCATTGATCCCTTTTTGTCACAGTATAGTCATTTCACATATTGAACATTACAGTTCTCAAAAAGATAAAAATCAACTGAATATAAACTTGCATCAAACTTGTGTCAGCCCAAGAATTGTCCAGAGGCCAAAGTCTAAACAATTTTAAAGAATCAAAAATATGTCAAAATTCTTGCATATAAGTTAAACCATATATCATAACATTTGAACTTTGGTGAATTTAAACTGTTTTCTTTTGTAAAATTGGACCCTCCACCCCATGTGGCTCCATCCTACTCCTAAATAAAATATGATTTTGCTACCTGATGATACTTCACACAAGTAACAGCTTTTCTGGCCGTCTTGATCTGTGTAGAAGATTTAAAAATAAAATTTCTCTTTATATTCTTATGTAAAAATTTGACCCCCCCCCCCCCCCCCCCCAGGGACCATGATTTGAACAAACTTAAATCTACACCATCTGAGGATGCTTTCACACAAGTTTCAGCTTTTCTGGTCAAATGGTTTTTGAGAAGAAGATTTTTTACAGATTAACTCTATATACTCCTATGTAAAAATTCGACCCCCCCCCCAATGTGGCCCCACCTTATCCCCAGGGACCATGATTTGAATAAACTTGAATCTACACTATCTGATGTTGCTTCTACACAAGTATCAGCTTTTTTGGCCAAATGATTTTTGAGAAGAAGATTTTTAAAGATTAACTCAATATACTCCTATGTAAAAATTCGACCCCCAATTGAGGCCCCACCTTACCCCCGAGGACCATGATTTAAACAAACTTGAATCTACACTATCTGAGGATGCTTCCACACAAGTTTCAGCTTTTCTGGCCAAATGGATTTTAAAATATATATTTTTAAAGATTAACTCTATATACTCCTATGTAAAACTTCGACCCCCAATGTGGCCACACCTTACCCCCGGGGACCCTGATTTGAACAAACTTGAACTTACACTATCTGAGGATGCTTCCACACAAGTATCAGCTTTTCTGGACATTGAAATGGTTTTTGAGAAGAAGATTTCTAAAGATTAACTCTATATACTTCTATGTAAAACTTCGACCCCCAATGTGGCCCCACCTTACCCCTGAGGACCATGATTTGAACAAACTTGAATCTACACTATCTGAGGATGCTTCCACACAAGTATCAGCTTTTCTGGCCAAATGGTTTTTGAGAAGAAGATTTTTAAAGATTAACTCTATATACTTCTATGTAAAAATTTGACCCCCCATTGTGGCCCCACCTTACCCCTAGGGACCATGATTTGAACAAACTTGAATCTACACTATCTGAGGATGCTTCCACACAAGTATCAGCTTTTCTGGCCAAATGGTTTTTGAGAAGAAGTTTTTTTTAAAAATATCACTAAATTTTCAATAAACCCTAATTATTTCCCTCTACAATAGGGCTTGGCCCTTTATTTGAAAAAAACTTGAATCCCCTTTACCCAATGATGCTTTGTGCCAAGTTTGGTTGAATTTGGGCAAGTGGTTCAGGAGAAGAAGTCGAAAATGTAAAAAGTTTACAGACGGACAGACGGACGCCGGACAAAAAGTGATCAGAAAAGCTCACTTGAGCTTGCAGCTCAGGTGAGCTAAAAACCGGTTTGCATTTCGCTTATAAGTTTATCTAGAATGTGTTTCATTCTATTTGCTAAACACGCAGATGCAATGTTATAATCGACATTTAAGGAGGCTGGGGGGTCCAAAAAAAATTTCTCCAAAATTCACCAAATTTGCTGAAATGTTTCATATAATCTTAATTTACATTTTAATATGGAAGAGCACATCACAATCATCGTTAATTTTATCATTTATTGCATCAGAAGAAATTGCACATTATGTAAAAAAAAAAATAAATATGAAAAATATTTGAAATATAAATAAAGGCAAAAAACATACTAATAACATCACAAAAAATTAACTTAATAAGAAAAACTTAACATTATTAGTTATAAAGAAAAATATCACAATTTTACCAAAAATATGTATGTCATACAAATGCAAATATGTAAAACAAAAAAAAGTAGCCACAAGATTATTTCCAAATTTTAACATAATAATAATCAATACATGTGTAATAAAGATTGAGCATTGAAAAAAAAATTCGATGGTGAAATTAAAAAAAAAGAAAAAAAAGAGGAAAATATTAGAACAAAATATTTGAAGTTTTACAAGTTACCTCCCTTTGAAAAGTTAGAAAATGCTGAAAAACAGCTGAAATAATTTTTTTGCATCTTGTAAACCTTGGTTTACCATCAATTGACTCTTTAAATAATGCTTCAATACCATCATATCAATTTCTTTCAAAAGACAATTTCAGTACATTGTTTGAGTTATAGAACATTAAAGTGAAAATCTTTTTTGTATAGAGATAAAAACGCTTTAAAATGGCAGCCACCCCCCAGCCTAGTTAAAAGTAAAATCGAACGCCAGCTTTTAAGGTTCTCCGTTTCCAACGTAAGACCTGATGGTAATTCGTCATGATTGTTTTTCTTCTTCTAGACGTTATTTAAACCTTGATAACCTTTTTGTTTGTCATTCAATTTCATTCAAATTTTTCAGGGTGTATTGTAAATTAGATTTAGCTTTTAACAAAAAGATGAGAAATCGTAATTTCCAGGTTCGAGTTATTCCCCTTTTAAAAAATGTTAAGGGGCATTCGTTTCCGGACAAAGGTTCTGAAATGGTCCGTAGCAAATAATTCAAAGTTAGAAATCTTTAAAATAAACACTTTGAATGATGTCCTCTGATTTTTTTCCCAATTGTACCGTTTGAATTATATAATCGAAATCTATGTTTAAGAATTGCTTTTTTTTTCCTCATGTTTTTGCTTCGTAATTTTTCAGTTTGAAATATTTTCTAAAAGCATGTAGAACAAAAGTTGTGCATTAATTAAAGGACTTTAATGTGAGACCAGAAAAAAGGGGCTGGCCCCTTAAATAAGGGATCTAGACGCCCGGAAAGTCTTTGCTGTATAACTAAAATACGATACATGCTACGATATTGATGTCGCTGGAAAAGTTGTTCTTCATTATCTGATCAATCTCATTGTAATATAGTATTGTTTGGATATTGCGTAATATGAGAGTTAAAGGCTTCACATGAGGACATGCATACCTGCTTTCATTTTGCTTATAGGGAATAGCTCCCTGTGCGTAATAGTGTTTTAAAGTCGCAGTTAATACTTTTCTTGTCTTAATATATCCCTTACTTTAATTATAATATCACAGATATGCCTACGAAAGGTCTCACTCTTAACTACTGTGTAGTCTGGGGGTTACATTCATTTAATACATAGAAAATAGGCATGAACTAATTTTCAAGAGTTCAAATTGATTTTCTAAAGCCCTGATTGGTCAGAAGTTAAGGTAGTGTGAAAATGACCTTCTATCATTTTATATCAGACCCTGACAAGTGTAAGGAGAAGGGGGTGGTTTTATTAAGACAAATTGACAATCATTTCTTGACTTGAAGCTGTAACGGAAGACCTCCCCGTTGCTTGCAACGAGCTCGGCTCTAGTTTATAAACTCTTTTTGTTCGAGTGTTGTAAGAAAATGCAGTCAAATCGCGCGATTGATCAAGTAATCGAACGATTAAACGTTCACCTATGCGATTGGACGTTCAACGTTTGCTTGTCAGGATTTTTGGGATGAGTCTGCCCCCCCCCCCCCCCCCACTTTCAAAAATGATGCTACGTGCCTGATACCGCCCTTTTCCGACGCCTTTTAGTAGACATAGTTGAATGCAAGTGAAGGTACCGCCAAAGAAGAAACAGAGATGTATCAGCATTCATGGTCACATGCGGTCTAAATCAGAGATGTTCATACAGGGTATGTATACTAGTGGCAAAGCATGGCAGATTGAAGCTAATAAATCGTGCAATGATAAAAACGTTGCAAGATTAAATTCGACACGTCGAGCAACAGTCTCATGGTCGCAAAACACACGCATAGACAGCTGCAATTCATCTTACGATCATTAAAAATCGTGCATTAGCCCTGCGATTACACAAAACGTTATAAGACGTTCGTACATTGCTCATGCGTTACATTATGATGACTTGGAATGCATTCGGTTGTGGTTGCGTCTGAATATTGTGCATGCTCACTGTTTTGAGGCGACTTGATGCGACCACTAAAACGCATGCAACGAATGTGAGAGCTCGTGCAAAGTTAAAATATTTCAATCGCAAAGTATTGTAAGTTGCTCGTGCGCCATTTGTAAAAGGGCCTTTCTATACCATAACAAAAATACTGAGTACCTTATTTTTAATGTGAATAGACGATCTTGAAAAAACCCTTAATGTAACTTTCAGCTGTTTCAGGGAAAACACAAAATAAATATATTTAAAAAAAACGATGAAAAGTGAAGACACAACATGAAACGTAACGTAGAAATATATGCTTAGCTTTGATCAAATCATAAAAAGAATTGTTTAAAGTTACTTTCGAGTCCAAAATGCATCCAAGTTCCAATTATTAGAGCCCTTTAAATCTCTAGCCTTTGATTTTATAAAACTCATTTATTTTATTGTAATATGATTAATTTCATTATATTAAAAATGTCTAGTTTTCTGTTTCATTTGTTACGTGTAGTTCATTTGAAAAATGTTGTTCAGTCTTATTCCATTCATCCTTAAATTTTTCATTCTCATATAGTCTGCTTTTTTGTAAGATACTCCTCATTCCTGTTCGTTGAAAAAACAATCTGGCTATGTCTTCAAATATTTCCTCAGATATTCTAATCTGCAAGTTGTTGTAATCGTAAACTACCTCTCTTAAGCGAAACAATCTTTCGCTGAACAGTTTCAGTCGGAGACATTCAAATATTAATATTGAATCGCATTCTTTAAATAGTAAAGTCCTATGATTTTTAAAGGCAACCAAAAATGTACACCTTGTGATGACGTCATGCAGAATACGGAAAGATCGTTCGCCCAATTCTTCTACGAAGATTTTAAGCAACTGTTCAGTGCATCCAATAATGGATTCTTTTACATTCATCTTCCCTTTCAAATCAACAAACAATTCATGGTGAAGGATGTCATCACCTAGTAATTCACTTTTTGAGATTTTTCCACCACGAAGCATAACAATAAGTATAATTTTGAATGCTAATTGTTCGTAATTTTGATTTGACCTTTCAAGACTTCTTAATGCTTCAATAATAGACATGACTGGATTGTCTAAAACATAATGTTGAAATGCAGGGTTTTTTATGAACAAAGTCAATTCAAATGTTTCTTTAGTGCTTTTCTTCCCTTTTTGAAACGGTACATTTGAAATATCTTCATGGTTGTCTTTTACCATCTCACTCAATTTGACTGACAATTTCTTTCCATAAATAGGTTCTCTCTTTGGGAACATTGTTTCCATAGTATTTTTCTTGTTGCCGAATTGAAGTGAATTCCAATCACAATTACAATGAAAAACGACAATAATATAAAAATTATTATCCTTATTTTTAGCACTCGTACAAATTTTTAATAAAATGCTAATTATTTCCTCCGTATACCTGTCTGTGTACCATGACTTCACTGGGTCGTGTATTACTAGAATTGTTGAATGCCTTGACTCCAGATCCTCAGTTATCGTATCTCCCTCTGTTACAATTTTTAATTTCAATGCCGGGTTTTTCTTGGCGATTCGAATAGCTACTTGAGCTGCAAGTGTTCTTTTACCGCTACCTAGTTTTCCAAACATCGCTAAAGTTTGACCACTTTTTTCAAGATAATACTGGCACTGAGAAATAAAGTTGTTATCAGCATCAAGCTCCTTTGGAGTGATTTCCTCTACAGATAGATATGTATATGACGTCCATCATCAACTGTTTCTGATCATTATTTCGTTTATTCAATTTTTACATCTTACAATGGGGTTTAAAAGAAAAAATATATAAATGTTAGAACATTAATTAAAACGTATATAATGTTTTAAAAATTCTTACCTAAAGTAGCAAAATCTCGTTCATATTCAATGAGGTGCTCTATAAGTATAATTATATTAATCAAAACTAAATATCACGTCTTAATGAAATTGATATGTACATATACTATTTTTTTTTTTTATTTTAAATCACCCACTGTCTTTTTAGAGAGAAAATGTTAATTCGGAAGTAAAACAGACAGATAAAAAGTAATAGTAATTGTAAAAAATACAAATGTGACCAATTACTTAATGGTTGTTAAATGGCTAACACATAGGTATATCAAAATGAGCTTACCTTTATCCTCTCCAAATTCTCTTTCACATGTGTCTTTCCTTAAATTTGTCTCCACTGTGCCAAATAAACATGTTGGGAACACTGCAACCAAACACAGGGGTTCATTCATTTGAGTATTTTTCTAATGATGACCAGAATTTGTAGACATTCATATTTGTTATTTTCATGGAATTGCATCATAGAAATGCAAGTTGTAGTAAAAGTTATCAAATATTGCATACCAAATGGTCTCTTTTTCCTCCATAAAATAATTCCCAGGAGAACCAGTAGTATGACAACTAACACTGATAATATTGCAAAAGCGATGGTGGAAGTTTCGGAGGTGTCTGGAAATGGAGTGTTTGGATGGACACTGGAAGATGTAGTCGTTCTTGTTCTATGAAACATTGTAATATGAAATTAAAGATATCGTTTTTTTAAAACAAACACAAAAAGATTAAATGAATCGTTTTAAGCTTTATAGCTGCACGGTCCGATTTTTTCGTTTTTAGGCCTACAGTATCAAATAATTTTTCATACAAAGAAAATTGAATTACCTTAGCAAGTTATAGACTTTCGTTCATTTACAATGTGCACGTGTTTATATTTTATTTGCCAAAACATTATGACCTTTATTAATAGCAATGACAAAGTCGTAATACAATCATAGCCGCCGCGACGTCAGAGACGTTTTTTAATATGAGAGCGAAATAACGCGATACCTCTTTATATATTTTGTTGTAAAACAAATTTTGTTTTTCATTTTTCATTGATCTATGGCATCATTGACCGGAAAGACCATTGCAATGTCTTTAATTATACACAGGATAGTATAACAATCGTTTAAAATCGGTCTCAAAATTTGATTTAAAAAAGCAGCTTTAAGTTTTTAAAAACGTACCCAAGAGCAAACTGCTGGCAACCAGAATCTGTGTGGTAAAAATCATAAAGTGACAGGTCATATTGATTAATTTTTACAGTTATTGTGTGTAAAAAGAAATTTGATTTCTTGTTTTGTTACTTAAAAGCACAACTTTTAAAGCTTGAAACAATGAAATCTTTTATAGATGAAATCAATGCAATATGCAAATTGTATGGCATGTCAAACGTTGCAATATTTGGTCTTTTCCATTTGTATTGTATAAATATTCTTTTGTATTATATACTTTCATTTGTATTCAATAACTTTCTATTTGTACGTATTGTATAAATATTCATTTGAATTGTATGATGTACTATTTCTATTTTATAATTTTCCATTTGTATTCTATCATTTTCCATTTGCATTGTATAAATTCATTTGTATTGTATTATTTTTATAATTCTCCATTTGTATAGTATAAATATTCCTTTGTATTTTTCATTTTCCATTTTTCTGGTATAATTTTCCATTTGCAGTATATGAATTTCATTTGTATTTTATAATTTTGTATCTGTATTCTATAGTTTTTCATTGGTATTCAATAATTTTCCATTAGTGTTGGATAACTTTCCATCAGTATTGTATAATTTTCAATTTGTAAAAATTTAAAATGTATAATTATAGAATACAAATAGAAATTTATACAATAAAAAATAAAAAAAATAATACAATACAAATGGAGATTATAGAATACAAATGGAAAGATATAGAATACAAATGAAAACATTATAAAATACACATGAAATTTATACAATGCAAATGGAAAATTATAGAATACAAATGGAAAGTAATTTAATACAAATGAAAAAATTATAAAATACAAATGTAATTTATACAATGCAAAAAGAAAATCATAGAATATAAATGTAAATAATACCAAACAAATTGAAAATTATAGAATACAAACAAAAATTAAACAATACAAATGAAAAATCACAGAGTGCTAAATGAAAACTATACAAAACAAAAAACTAATTTTATTGTAAATAAAAACATTTTTGGGAACAAATTTTGTAATTATTCATAGGATGTATGTTTCAACTTTATATCTCTTTGTAAATCAAGCTGGCAATAGAAATGTATAATAAGCAAATGTAGATGTTGCAGATGTACGCATGTAGGGGGTATAACCAGTAACACTCCATAATCAAGTTGCCCAGGTTGTTTGATAGTCTGTAATTTGCATTTGCGCACATCAGGGTCACCGAGTGTTAGGTGTCAAGTATGTTTTCACCATAATTCAATTAACACGTCTAGCATCGAATATCTTTATGCAATTATTCTCGTTATATATCATGTCATATGTGAATATTATCTTATTACTATTTTTTCTTTTCTGGCTGCTGGACGCAAAACATCTCAGGAACTTTGTTTAACCCACCCACCCACAATCCTTTAAACAAACTTTATGGTATGTAAGACTTCATATTTTTCCCATATTTTCATATGAACACTGTTTATTTGTGAGGTGGCGGTTTTTAACCCCACCTTTGCAAAATTATTGTCATTTATTCAATGATTTTTTATTATTTACTCTGTTTTTTTTTCATTTTAAAACAATGCAAATGTAATTCATTGAATAAACGACCTTTAATGCAATAACTTGTTCAATTTTCTTTGCAAATAAACTAGGACTCATTTGATTATGATAATGTACACGTTTTTCTGGTGTATGGTGGATTTCCTTTACTAGAAAAATTTGGTTGCCAAAAAGAATATTATAGAATACAAATAGAAAAGTATACAATACAAATGAATATATATACAATACAAATAAAAAAGATCGAATATTGCAACGTTGCCACAATATTGTTTCATCTTTGAAATATGTTTACAAGAAGTAATATTCGCATTTCATCTACTTCAAATATTAGTGCTTAAATCATTTAAATGTTGGTTTTACCAATATTTTGTGGAAAAAAGTTTCGAGATACATTTAATATTGTTATTATTAGTACTATAATAAATACATTTGTAAACGGCATCAGATGTGTACACCTTTTCAGGACAGGGGTCCCTGGAACACACACGAGAATCCATCTTCTTCGCCACTGTGTTGTAAACGGGACAGTGACCTAAAGAAAGAGAAAAAGTAATACCCATGATGATATCCAAACAGTTTTAACATTGGTCAGACGATGTTCGTATTGTTCAGTATGAGATAAATTAATGTCAGTTATGATTCTATCTGTTATAGAAGGTGACGAGGATTAACTTTCTTTTCCCCCCCAAAAATACAAGTCTTAAGATTAATTGTATAATCATCGCATAATCATCTATTTAAAAAAACAAAATTTTCAGTTTGATAAAATTTGATGAGAAAAAAGCCTAACAACACTCAATACTTGATATGTGGTTCCGTGGTCACCAAGGGTAAAGATGACAAAATATCATCTAAATACTTAGTTAAAACTCGATTACGGTTAATGACAAAAGTTGATGTTTACAGAAAATAAGTATTTTATGAGAAAAAAATTGGCAATTTTTGAACTCAAGAAAAACAAATCCATTGTAAGAAAAAAGAATTTTTGGAAAAAAAAAACCCAATTCCGAACTTAAACGACATTCCTGGATTTTTAAAACCTGTTATTATAATTGTGCAGTTTAGATTTTTAAAATGATAATTGAGTACCGTTGCTATGATAACAAGCTGATTTATAAGAAAAAATGCTAATGTTTTGAAGCATGCCTGAAACTTTTGAGGCGAAATCCTATGAAATTTAATCTGATTCATTTACATCGTTATATAATAAGATTATTTTGTTTTATTCAAAATTAAACATGTTTGTTTTCAGTCATTGTTCTTCATATGGGTTCTTTCTTGTATGAAAAGACAATATTTATATTCAAGTTTCGCGTTTATTATTATTTTTATTTGCGAAAGTTACGCGTTATATCGCGAAATTATCGCGTTTATTCGCGAAAGTTTCGCGTTTATTCGCGAAAGTTTCGCGTTTATTCAATAAAGTAACGCATTTATTCGCGAAGGTTTTGCGTTCATTCGCGAAAGTAACGCGTTAATTCGCGAAAATAATGCGTTTATTTGCAAACGTTTCACGTTATATCGCAAAAGTAACGCGTTATATCTCGAGAAAAAAAATACCTACGAAAATGAGCTTAGTGGGCTTTAGTACATTGCATTACTTGCAACCAAAACAAATTTCAAATTTCTTTGAAAAATCAAAGAATAAATCATATTAAATATTTCAGCGCATATATACTTATTTAAATACGTTATTATATTTTAGAATTGATACTCAGAAATACGGCACATGTTGGAGTCGCGTGGTACCGAGTGTATAAATGGTGTTCGAGTAGATTAAGAAATTAGTTCTAGTCCGTCTTCTTACAAAAACACATCAAACTTTATGAGAAATATTTTTTTTCAAGTATGTAATTATATAAACAGTTAAAATTAACATAGTTTTGTTGTAAAGTCCCTGCATATTTCTGGAGAGGGAGCGCACGTTTATGCGAATTTGACACAGTGTTTTTGATGTTTTTTTTTACGATAGGTTTTATTCTGGTTTTTCCTGACCTGTCACATCGTCGTTGAAAGGACCAAATTAAGAAATAACAATAAGGGTGTGGAAAATATGTACGTGCATTTTGTTTGATGTAAAATATTTCATTTATGTATAATAACAGATATGAAATTCCGGCTTCTATGTATGTCTTCAGCGATAGTCGGCAAATTTAGTTGTTTTTGGCTGTTGTAAGAATGGATAAAACAAATACCTACCGGCACCTTCCATGTAGGTCATGGCTATACTCATCATGCTGCAGATTGTCTGGGATCCTTTACTTACCAAAACATATACCACGCATATTGAAAACAAATTTAGCATTTAGCAATGCCAGTAGTTCAATAATTGTATACATATTAAATACAAATAATGATGATAATTTTGTAAACCTGTTGTCCAGTTCCTACAGGCAAATTAAAGGAAAAACTAAGTCTTATCCAGATTTTAGTTAATCGTATAGTGGTTACAATATAAGCCCAAGCCTAAAGCTAAATTTTATCAAGCATCCTTTTCAATTGTTATATACAGTACCCGCAACGTTATTTTTTACAATCCTATCCTATCGTATCGTGTATCAATCCTATCGTATCGTGCGTGTATACTGTTCTATCGTGCGTTAATACTATCGTATCGTGAGTTTTACTGTTCTATCGTGCGTTAATTCTATTCTATCGTACGTTAATCCTATCAGGTTCATCGTTCAATTTTAACAGTTTTTCCGTTTATACCATCGTGTTAATCGTTTCGTTCCTTTTCATAAGCAAGTAAACTTATTTTAAAGTTACAAGTCGTTCAATGCGCCGTATACGGAAATTCATCGTACAAGATTTGTAAACTCTTATCCAGCATTCTATCATGATACTTATTTCTTAATTATTTAGATCACAATTAAACAGTATTACATGTAAATCATATTTGAAAGTATTTGACTATTGTTCTCAGGAACAAGGTAACATATTTACCTGTACATCGAATATATTAAATCGCACGCGGAGTGTATACCTGCGTTAGCATTAACCTTTATGCAATATAATTTTTTTTTATGCATTATATTTTACAGAACCAAAAGTATTTATGATATAATTTATATTTAATTAAAACCAGAGTTGTATTTTAATTAAACCAGTTATTTTTCGTGTGATATTTGATTTCGGGCTGAAATGTTCTCGGCAATCGGCTAGGGTTGTGATATTGAAAACAATGTTAACAAATCGTACGCGGAATATGTATCTGCGTAAATATTTATTTAACTTATATGTAATAAATCTCGTTTTTAATGCAACATTTTCTTACACAGAAAGAAATGTATTTATGATAGATTTCATATTTACTTTAAACAAGAGTTGGATTTCTATAATTTAACCCGCTATTTTCCGTGTGATTTGATCTTGGGCTGAAATATTTGTGACGATCGGCTAGCGTGTTCGGTAATGAAAATAATGTTAACAATACAGAAAATTTATTGATCATTTAAGCTCATATCTTTAGTTAAAAAAATTAACTGGTCATTTTTATACGTTCTATAAATGATGCAGCGATGATTAAGAACTCGGCAATTGTTACTAAAAAGAAACTCCACGTAAATCTTCATTCGTTCATGTACGTGTTCTTTTGTAAATTTTGCCATTATCAGTTCATTCGTGAAAATCGTTTTCGAAAGGGCGATTAACATAAGCCTTTTGGCTTGTTTCTCAATCTTCTATGTACTGTCATTAGAGTAATATATATGATGCAATTTACTAAATAAATATTGTTTAAACTAAAAACTAAGATCGTTTAAAGCGATTATACTTTTATCGTGAACATCGTTTATCATTTTCTTATCGTGAACATCGTTTATCATTTCCTATCGTGTATCAATCCTATCGTATCGTGCGTGTATACTGTTCTATCGTGCGTTAATTCTATCCTAATATGCGTGTATACTGTTATATCGTGCGTTAATCCTATCCTATCGTGCGTGAATCCTATCCTATCGTTTATCTTGTAAAAATTAACGTTGCGGGTATTGTACACTCAAGTAGTAAATACTGTGGTTTTTCATCGATATTCGTTGAATACCAATTTTCGTGGATTTCAGTGTTAAGTTCATCAGTGAAATTAAATGTTCATTAAAGTGTTATTTCTTCTAATATTTTGTATTTGATAGGGTCATTGGCCACGAGTAAACGTATCCTTGAAATTTTAATTTTCACTTTATCAACGAAAATGTATACCCATGAATATTAATGAAACAACAATACACAATTTTGATTGATTCTGTCCACCTGGCCTGATCATGAGTTGATAACTCCGGCGTCGAAAGCTATCCCCATAGTCATGCAGGCATGTAGCATCGGGGGAGGGGGTCCTCGCCGCAACGTTTTTGAAAAAAATGGACATATAAAAACATGAATTACTGTAGAAGCAGAAATATTTGTTGAGGATTTAATTTCGTTATTTTCGATGGCAGTTTAAATAAACGAAATGAAATCCGTGATGATTTTTAATTCAAGTATTAATGATTACAAAAAGTTAATGATCTGACGAAATTAAATCCCAACGAAATCTTATTTCGTTTATAAACAACGAAATTTTTACCCAACAAAAATATGTGCTTCTACAGTATTTATCGAGTTGTCTCCCCCCCCCCCAAAAAAAAAAACCCAAAAAAAACAACACACATATTAACACACTTTTTGTGATTTGACAAATCACATTCAATCATTCTCATTTTTTTTAAAGATGGAATACACTACAAGTAAGATGAAGAGTCAATGTTTAATACCTATATTGTGTCCATAATCATCACAGTGAGACCACCCCGGAAAGACTGGCTATATGGTGAATTTTACTTCAAAAGGTTGATTATATAGTGAGACTTCAGGAAGATTTGAGAAAACTGTCTGTTTTAGTTACCTAGAGATCCCCCCTCCCCCGTTAGGTTGGCTATACATATGTTGAGGCATTTATTACAGTGTACTTTATCCCGGGAAAATCTCACCACACAGCCAGTTTTCCGAACTATTTCTTCACCTGTTACTTTCAGTGAATCTCGAACCTCTGAAACTCTTGTTTGATAATGAAGAACTGCTAAAAAGGTGAATATTTTGTTTGAAATAGAGAGTTCTTTAAAAAAAGAATACCTGCTTCCATCCATATTGGCTCGGCACATACTTCCACTATAGTAGTGTATTCGTCTTCCACACAATGATAAGTACCGCTGCTACATGTGGATCTGGCTCTATTCGACCACTCTTGAAAAGTCAGAGGACAACTTTGTACTACTGAGTAGGCCATTTATTCATAGGCAGGTATTTTATACGATAATGCTTGAACTGTTATCTAACAATTGTTATCATGTGGTAATATAAATTGAGATAATACCGGCCTTTGAACCGGCCTTTAGACATGAGTCAGGCCCTTAAAATATGTTACATGCACATGTAGATATGTACTTTTAATTTATCCCCCCCCCCCAAAAAAAAAATGTAAAAATACACACTATAAATGCATACTGAAACTTTAAAGGAATCTTCCAATTAAAATTAAATAACCTTCAAAGGACTTTAAAAAAGCTTGTCTGGATAGACTTCGCTTCCATAATGACGTAATAATTGAATACGTTATAATGAAAATCATAACAAGTAGTTTTTCGTTTAAAAATGCACAATTATTGCATAATTATTGTATCCCAAAAATCTTGAAAAAATACACTGCACATGCTGTTTTGAGTATACTGTATACATGCTTACATTGTTTATCTGGTATATTATAATATAATTATTATATATGCACGTCCAATAGATGCTTCATATTAATGGTAATTTCATCATGCACTCCTTATTTCAGTCTCCAAGAGAAATGGAATTAATTCAGGGTCAACTCTCAACCATGCTCAAACTGTATACAAGGCCCTAATGGTCATTATAGAGAAACTGTATGTATACAAGTCATCACAGAGAAATTGTATACGAGGCCCTACTGGTCATCATAGAGAAACTGTATGTATACAAGTCATCATAGAGAAACTGTATGTATACAAATCATCATAGAGAAACTGTATGTATACAAGTCATCACAGAGAAATTGTATACGAGGCCCTACTGGTCATCATAGAGAAACTGTATACAAAGCAATACTGGTCATCATACAGAAACTGTATACAAGGCAATACTGGTCATCATACAGAAACTCTTAGTCGTCCCTCTATTCATTGTGATAGTGTCAAATTGAATCAATACATGTATCATTAAGTATTTTTTTTCTGTAAGAAACAGAGAGTAAGAAATCGCTACTATTGAAAGGAATCTACAAATTCTGCATGTGCTCACTGAAATAACATGCAATTTATAGAGATTTAAATTGTATCAACCCAAGCCAAAACTTTTAATTGCTGCTAAATTTTAAGAATTCAAACTTCATATAAATTTTCTGAATCATATAAAAGGTATGTATGTTCCAAAGTTTGAGTTTCAATCACATAACAAACAGCATTCATTAAAAAAAAAAAACCAACCTAGCTTACATATAAACCACATGACTGAATTGATTTCTCATTAGTCCACACAGATTTTAAGAGGTTCTAGCTACTAAAAAAATGGAAAAAAATAAGGATTAAAATGTAAATATAAATCTGAAAATTGCAGAAAAAAATCTACACAAAACTAACGTGTATTAAACATAGAGAATATTAAAAGACGAGTGTATAAATACTGCATAATGTATAGGATCCACAACACACCATAACTCTATAACTTAGTGTATAAATACTGCATAATGTATAGGATCCACAACACACCATAACTCTGTAACTTTTTTATTGAAAAGTTTTCAAAGATCGGTTTTGAAATAGAGTGAAAAAAATATGGTTGAATAGAATTTGAATGTGGTGGATCCTACCTAGACTTTCAATACTAATAATGTCTTAATATTTATCTTAATATGGTTCAAATCAACTCCCAAAAATTGTATTTGCAATAGTTTAAAAAAGAAAGAAGAACCATTTTACCATTAACATTAACATGTTTAATCTTGTGATGTTCGATCAGTTTGTAAACAGTTGCTGTAGATACTAGTAACTTTTGGATACATCTTTTACATTATAGAGTACTCGTACTGTGATGCCACAAATGAGCACACATGTTGAATATCATGAAATATCAAAAGTATTAAACTCATGGAGAAAATTATGGGGTAAAAAATAAACACATTTAATATCTACAATATACGTAATTCTACTAAACATCAAAATCTGCCCAAAAACGTATCAGACATCGGGCTTAAGTAAAATGTTGTATGGAAAACAAAAATCATACATGTTGAATAATAAATACTTGGAGTATCAAATAAATAAACATTACTGAAGTTGAATCAAAATTTAAAGCGTTCAAAGCCTCATGGATTCCATGGTCACTTAATACCTTAAATTCAGTTTAGCATTTTTGATAAAGCATTTATCTCTAGAACTAAGCTAAAAAAAATACAGGTGCCTATACGAAGTTCAAAAAATGTTTAAGATAAACAATTTGCGTAAGCTTATTGCCTAGAAAAGAACTTGATTGCATATTCCATTAGAGTCAATACGTGATCAAACATATCATCGGGCTTAGTCGAAGAATGATTCCGTATATTTAAAAAAATTACTAGAATTTTTGTTAGGAAAGCTGATGAAGCGAATTAAAAAATATTTAAAATTTGATTTTTTAACGTTCTTACTCATCTGTCATCAGTTTTTGTGCATTACATCTTATTGAATCGGTGATTACTCATTTTGAATTCGGAAAGAAGATGAATTGATAAGGCGGTTAAAATGCCTATATTTAGATGGATGATACTTTATAAAAAAACAAAAGCATCAACATATCAAATTATTCTTTCGATATTTCTTTCCAAAAGACGTATATTTAATATAACACTGATTTGTAACAATTAACTAGGTTCAATACTTGAAATATATTGATCTGAACTGCTGTATGGGTACCATAATCTTCATTTATTTTAAATTTCATTGTCAGATATGCGCCCTGAGTACTTCTACATGTCATTTCATGGTAAATCGACTTTTTAATTTGGCCAGAAAATTTGAACTGTGTATATAAGTATATAAGAGAAAATAAATATAAGCATGTCATATATGAATTTGTAGAAGAAAATATCTGTTGCTATTTAATTTAAAAACGAGTTAATACCAGGCGCATAGCGTCGTTTTCTTTTAAGTTAAGAGTTCATGCAAAAAATGATCGAGCGAATTGGTACTTTCTGGTAATAAGAAAATGCCCTGCAATTTTCAAGAAACGCAAAATTTACGAAGAATCGTACTTGCAGGTAACGACAAATTCAGTAATCTTAAGCGTGTAACTGTAAATTACATAGAATGATAATGTAGGTTGGCATACATTTGAACACCATTGATTCCGTGGTTTGACCAGACGTCATGGGATTTCAAGCATATATCTAAATGTTGACTTAAAAGTCAGGATGATCGATAGCTATAGTATGATAATGGAAAATGCGTGTGTATATCTTTTAATGGCCTTTCATAACCATAAAACTTAATCCATAAACAACTTTGAAATTCACTATCTAAAACGAATACATGATACTTTCTTCCTGCATATCAAAGAAAACAACAGAACAACATTCGACAATTTGGAAAAGAATTATTAAATGTTCGATCAACATTATCCATACTCCAACTATCACATCTTCGCTAGCCAAGAGTTGTCTGTCCACTGTGCTCCCTATTATGTTAATTGGAAGCGGAGTGGAGCGAAAACCCTTGTTTGGCGAAGATGCAACTATCAATGAAGTCACATTATTAATTCAATCAATCTATTTATAATTGATGATAAAAAAATGAGTCAATCTGTTAAATCATTATCCATATTATATATATTATTCAATTATATAGCAACTGATAGCACTGATGGATACTTCTAATTTATTTGCACGCTTAAATTTACCGTAATTAGCATACAGTTTAAACCATTGAGGATTTTTAAATGCCTATATATAAACTAAATACGGAAAAATCGTAGCAAACCTACTTGAATTGTGTCTATTTAAATGACGAAGAGACATTTACATAAACTTTATTCTGTTGGTGGATCGATTGGGGCATTTGCTGAAATAACAAAACAAATTAAGCAAATTATTAAAGAAACGTAAGTTTTTTTTATTGTAAACAATTTTAAAGCAAATAAAACGACTTTCCACAAACATAACTAAGTTGGCTTTTTTGCTGGTTACTCTTTAAAATGTGAAATAGGACCTGAACCAACCTTGTAAGAGGTTCGCCCCTTAGGTTTTGAGTAGCCATTTTGGGTCACCTCTAGTGTAGTGGAACCAAGAGTTATCTTTCTTGATCTTGTATTGTACAGTCTGAGAGTTATTTCCTCTTTATGTGGAACTCTTCTATGTTCAGTTTTTCACGCTGTGTACGTGCGGTCCCGCCGCGGTGCTACACATTTTCTTTACCAACATATTCCATGTTTCATCCTTGTCCCCTCAAATTGTAAGTATCATATGCATTTAGATATATGAAATATTTATTTTATTGCAATGATGTGTTTATAAAAACAAAACATAAGCACCATCGTAATGACTGTTACTGTAGTAGGTTGTAGGCGCCATATTTTCTCGTGTTTACATATTTGAGGTTAAAGCTGACATGAGTTCATAAATACGCATTATTTCCATTTTATCTCCGACTACCGCCATATTAGTTGTCAATTTCTAATGTTCTGCTCATCGCTACACACCCCCTATATAAGGCCGAGAGCACTATTCATGCTTCACCGCATTCAGGTATTTCATTCACCCGAACACGTTACCTTGGACGAAAAGACGTTTAGAAACACGTTTGGAACAAAAATAATATGACAACCACTTCACTGGCAAGGCATATCCAATGAATGACGAAACAAGCAGACTGAAATCCAGCCACTAAAACTTCAAAAATCCTCGAAAAGTGTAGATCGTTTTCCTGTGTATAATATAACATCGTACATGCGCAAACTACACACTGTAGCAGATCGAGCAATGTCAATGATCGCATGGATTTTTAGAAACGGAGCGTTTTTGTAGGAACGAATGGAAACGATGTTACGTTGTTACTTTCTTGGATTGACTATCATTTAGCTACAGTGTTGGATGTACTGCCGCTGGGGTTTTAAAAATGATGCAGACGTTATGCATTCTGTATGAACGACACACGTGTTCGATGTGCATGCGAAGTAAGGCAGCACTCTATGTGCAAAATATTACGGATACCTTGGAAATTCTTTCAAAGAATATATATATTTTGTATTTTATTGATTGTTGATTCCTTAATTATTTATTACAAACATTTTACTACATTGTGTAGTTCATGCATTCAGAAGTCCGTGCAACCTGAATGCCTCGATCAGAAGGCAACCGACCGTAACTTTCTAAACCGGTATATATACCCCAGTGACAGTAGAGGAGCGATCAAAACTTATATGGCGACCAAACACTTTTATGAATTCATGTCAGCTTTAAACATACAAGGATACCTTCATCATCATAATATGATTTACTGGTCATGAATAAGTACACAGCACACCTATTAAGTGTGAATTCTATGTTTATATTTTTCAATTAAATTTTTCCATTTTTTACCTACATTCCATAATTTCCCTCGGGCTACTGTTTCAATACTGGGTGCACATTTTGGAATTCGTCTATTTTGATAATTGTCAATTTATTTCTTATGACAACTATGATATATATACATATATGTTATAAATGTATTATTGTGTGAATTGTTAAAATGTCAGTTTGCATATTATCCCATGTATTCAAAAATTGTTTATAATTTGTTTCAGCAATTTACCACATCAGATCTACATCAGATCTACATTCAATAAAGATTACCCATTGAATCTGGTTATACTTGCTGTTTTTCAAACAGCACATCTAGTCTGAAAATTCTGCATCACATATTAATTCTAGTAGTATATTTATATTTTACAATGCCAAAGAAACATTGAATAAAATTGTTTTTAAAAAATTACATTTTTAAAGAGTTGCTTTGCATTAAACCTTCATTAAACCTTATTTAGACTATGACAAAATACGGAGATCAGACCCGCTTTATAAAAGAAAGGGCATTGAAATTCTAAAAATGACTCTATTTGTAGGTTTTTACTCGCATACGCCAGTTTAAAACAATCTATTTCAAATATTTTACAACCCACCCACTGTGAAAAGGGTTGTAGGCCTCCAAAGAACGGTAAGCCTTCAATGTCTCGGGTAAATTGCCCTGGAGTGTCTACAAGGTAACAGTAAATTTATGTCAACATAAATAAGTTGGATGTCAACATATTAATCTTTTATGTCAACATCAGCAATGAGCATCAAGCGTGTTTGAAGACATATGACAAGAATATTTGATACATTTTTAAAAAAGATTTTAAAATAATTTTGATCTGATTGCAATTTTCTTGCATGAAGTAATGTTGCATATTGGCATAACTACCTTTCATGTCAATATATTTATATTGCATGTCGACATATTTAATGGCAAAATAACTAGCACACAAGGGGCAAAAGCATGTCACCATATATATACCTTAGAGTGGTATAAATCATCTTACGATCGAGATTTGCTTTTTAGGGCAGACGCGACATATCTTCCATTTTTTTCCCTATCTCCACAATTTGAAGATTTTCACTAAGTAATTCCATTTCATATTTTTATGTTATATTATGTTTTAATATGATCCATTTTTTTATTTAGATATAAAGCGTTCAATTGAAAATATATACTATCAGGAATGATACATCAAAGGAATTTATACAAAATTGAAGAACGTCTCGTGTGTCCTTAAAAGAATGTCCTAACATACTATTACGTAATGACAGATCTTTAAGTTCTTACAAAGATTCTATAAAAAAAAATTTAACCCGCAGAATATAGAAAAAGTGAATAATTAAACATTTTGAATTTAAAATTCAAAAATTTTCAAACCATTTTTCATTTAAGAATTCAGAACACAGAGATAAGCGTATCTTGTCATGCTTTGCAATTTATTATCTAATTACCTATATAAAGTTCTATGTATTACATGATATAAATTAACATTGTCTTTATGAAATAAAATATTGACCTGTGAGATGAATGAAGGTATATGCAATACAAAGGATACAAACATTGATATTAATACTTACTAAGTTTCCATACATTTATCAAACCTGAACCAAAAAGGTATGGGAAAATACCTTATATGGGAGAAAACTACTATATAGTAGCATCCCCTGGGACTGGGGTAGAGTGGAGTTGATATAAAGCCAGTTTTCCTGGAGGGGGATCTGCGATTGGGAAGAAGCTGCTATACAACACCGGTATTTGTTTTCCCTCGGACTGAAATGTCACACTTTCATTGGATTAAACATGGCACGTGATTGACTCATATATCTCTATGTAGGTTCTTTGAGGATTTATATTAGGCAATATGGCCGTCATTGGCAGCCGCCTCACCTACTCATCTCGATATATCATATTATTTAACACAGCAATCGTGTTCAGTAAGTCCTTAAAATATCTAGAGTAGTTGCCCTTTGAATATTGACGTCACATTGTTATGTCTGGAGCAGAGGAAAATGGCAGCGTCGAAATTTGCTCAAATCTCTGCATAGGTTTAAAATTGAATAGCAACAACACATTGTAAGTAATATGGGTGAAGTGAAGATTTTTTTAAGTGTATTTGATAGGTGGTATTGATCATATTTAAGAGTTTAAATGAGTTTAACTGGAAGAGATGTAAGGCATCTTGTACATTGCTTTGCGTAGATCACCGCTATTTGTGAATGAATATACGCTTGATAGTCCTTGGGAAAACAAAACACTTATTAGGTTAGTTACTGACTCACTACGAAAATATATTGGGTTGATCAATCTCATAGACGGCTCGGCTTCGCCTCGCCATCTATGAGATTGATCAACCCAATATATTTCCGTAGTGAGTCAGTAACTAACCTAATAAGTAATAGTAGCGAGTAACATTGTTTTTACCCCCATTTCTATATGCAGGCCAAATCTTATCCTATGTCAAGAAGTTCATCGCTACTGAATATCACGCGCTCAGTGTTTTGCAATCCTTTATCATTATTTAATAAATTCCGAAGCAAGCTTATAAAAGATTTAATTGTTAGGGTATTTCTACCTTAGAGTCTTGTAAAGCGGTTTCTTCCTTGAAACTGTTCTGTATTTTATTTTACTTTTCTTATCCATAGTACTGCTACATTTTATTGAGCAATTTGCTCAATAATATAATTTGCAAATCCCGACTAAAATTACATAGTTTATTTGTGTTTTATTTTTATACCCTTGATTTTGACAATGCATGGATTATTTTGTGATAGATTGAAACTTTGGCATGATGAGATCACGAACGAGAAATCTTTTTCGTTTTAAAAAATAATTGAAAACTTATAGTTTAGCAAGGCTTATCCAGACTATTCTTAAGTATTTTTGCATTTTAAACTTTTATATGTACAGCTCTGTAGAGTAATTTGATATAAATTATATATGGCGCTTTATGAATTTTGTAAAATGATATCGATAAGCCACCGGGCTGATTCAGACTTTAAAAATGTTGCAGAACACATTTTAAAATATCTATAGGTCCTTCGTTGTAAAATGCTTATGGAAAAAACCTGTAATTTACGCATTTTTCTATTATTGAGGAAAGATTTCAACGTGGATGTAAGATTGTAATAATAAATTGAAGAAGTTTATCTTTGGTATTTCAAACGGGCTACAAAAGTCTCCAGTAACCACAGTACATATTTCACGGAACTTGATTTTGTGGGTTATGTAATTTTAACTTTTTACAGTTTTACACACAGTTTAGAACAACCACTTTTCTTCAAAACCTTATAAAAGGTAATTCTTACGCATTTATGTTAAAAGCTCAATTATTTTTTCAAAAATGGACCTTCTTCAGCGCGGCAAGGAGTCGTTAAATGTGTATCTCTACTTCCATGTTCTGCTCTGTTGAATATGCATGGGTTTAATCCTAAATAACAGATGTTAAAAAAGAATAGTTATAGTCTGATTTGTAAATAATTGTACAAGTATACATTGTTATATTATAAATGCACTGCCTATCGTTATATACTTATTACCATATCATGTCTTTCCTTTTCCAAAATATGATTCCTAGAGCAAATAGTAAGATGACAACAGACATCGTTAGCACGGGACAAACGATGGTAGCAACATTTAGGTATGGTAGCCCGCATGCTTTAAGTTGGTATCCTAGATTTAAAATGAAACCTCAGTCCTTTCATCGTGAGTCCCTGCAAAAAAATTGAAAGAGAACATTATTTCTTTTTTAAACTATGTTATTAAGCAACTACTATATAATTAACACTTATAATAACTATATGGCTACTTAATCCCGAAAAATATGCTAATGCAACGCATATTTTAAAACATTAGCGTTGCATGTTTGCATTACGATGTTACCTATACTTCTTGTATAATTTTTATATTGTCCTCTCTTTTATTGTCTTACCATCATATGAGTACAATGTCTTTGTATTTTTTGATTGATTTCAATCAGTTTATATCACCTTATTGTATTTGGGTTTTTTTACGCTATGTTATATTAAGAAACTTAAATAAAAACTTAAATATAAAATGTTGAGAGAAAAAAACCATGAAGATGCGTGGAATTAGTTACATCAGTTTTACCATGTTTTCATTGCTGGGAATCAAAATACAAATATCATTTCGTGGGAGTCGGATATGTAATGAAAAATCACAACACTCTGAATCTAAGAGGCCGTTCATGTACGCTGACATTGACAAATTAATGAAATTCAACATCTCAAAATACACGGTCATTTTTTATTGTCATTTAATTACTTGCATTTCATATCATAGTGTGGGGGTTGCTGGTCTAGATATTAAATTTTTTCTTTAGATCAATGTTCAACGTGCCTAGTTTTCTTTTGTAATCTATAATCATTAATTAAAGATATATTACTAGATTGTTTGAGGTATTCTTTACTATAAAATTGCTTTACATGTATAAAATATGAGGAGCAATGTATGCAACCGTTAAATTTACGGGAACTTCTTACTTACGTTGAGCGAAGAAAATACTCGCAATCAAAAGGTGAAAAAGAGAAAAAAAACTCTTGTAAATAGTACATATACAATAGAAATTGGGGGGGGGTAGTGATATCGGAGGGGGGATTCTACATTTACATCAATGCTGTTTTTGTGTTTGATAATATTGGTATACATACATACGTTTTGAAAAAAAAATCGCAAATATTGCATAATCCTCCAACATAAAGAACAACATAGCGTAAAACGTCCGTTCTAACGAGAGAAATTAATGTAAAAAAAAAATTGCTTTTCAATCGTTGTATGTTTCAATTGTAAATAAACGATTACGCATATAATATAGCACAATATGCTTCTTGTAAAGACAGAAACCAATATCGGCCTTATAAGTCAATACTTTTGTTGTATACAAATGATCCTTTAAAGCAGTACAACTAATCAAACAAATTAAGTAAATGTACTGCAATTTACAATACAAAATTGAATTTAAAAAATCATTATACTTTAGATTAGTAAGATAAGTATGATAATCCTTATTTAAAACACATGGATTGAAATAAATAGTATACATGTACATAGTTTGTTTTTAATAAGTTAAGCTATCACTGTTTGGGTGGGGTTTATTTTGTTTTGCTCTGAGGTATATTTTTTTGGTGGGGGGTGATTTCACTTTTTATTTTTGTTTTATTTTCTTTGGCTTTGGGGATAGCTTTTTTTACCACAGGTAATATACGAGATAATGTCCATCGAACAAAGTGCAAATGCAACTCATATTTTCATAAAGAGAAATTGGCGTACACTGTTGTAGACAACTGTCCTCTATCTTTCAATGTGTGTCAGTCGAGCAAGTTTGAAATGCGGCAATGACAACACTTATCATTGTGTGGGAAATGAGTACTCAATGATCGTGGAAGTGTGTACCAATCAACTATGGATTAAAAGAGCTATTCTGTCATAAAATATATTCCTTTTGATGGATTTTGATGAGTTGATTTACAACAAAGGTTTGGAAGGGATCAGTCTTTTATAATCTTTACTTAGCTTGCAATAGACCCCCTATAAATATGTTCTATTTGTGAGCTTAAAATAGCTAGACTATAAATCAAAATTTTGTTAAAGATTCACCTCGAGTTTTATCATACCTAATTGATTGACGATGTATTAACAAAAAAAATCATAAAGGAAAAAAAATATAAGATATTTATCCATACTTAAAATAGTTTGACTGAAAAATTTTTTAAAACCCACCATACTACATTATCGACAATATTTCTTTTGTGTTGAGGTCAAACTAAAAAAGCTTATACATGGAATTGCTAAAAAGATATTTAAATATATTTGGATCAGAAATTCGACGATTAAACAGTAAGAAATTCTTCAATTTAATTAAAACTTTCACAAAATGACCCTCATAACTTATTGTGATCTTATATGAAATGTCGTTTATTTTCATGTGCTTAAATTGTATATTTTATTTATAAGGAAAATTATAAAAAATAAAAAACAATGAAAATCTGACATGCTCCATGAAGTATATCTTATGAAAATAACTAATCCGTATATTTTTATAGTGCATTTAAAATAAACAAATCTTTACACATTTCTTAGAAAATACGTCAAGATTAAATATGAAAAGTTTTGCTGATATCATGCAAAAAGTTTGCCCACAATCGAACTTGTCCGCGAACTTTTCTTACAACCCTCGTACTAATAAAAGATAAACGTTAAATCATATCCACATAGGTAAAATTGCAACATATGTTCAACATTGTGTTGAACATAAGGTGAACATAGGTTCAAAAACATATGTTCGCCATAAAAAACGATCACCAAACGTTAAATATATGTTCATAAATGTATGTTTATCATATGTTAAGCATATAATAAACATATGTTCATGACAATCATATGATTACCATCTGTTTATAAACATGTTATTTGTACGTTAACGTTAGTTTCATTTTTGTGTTTACTCATTTTCGTTATTTTTGGGATTACTTACACAAAATATATATCACATATATCTTTTGTTTTTGTTTTTTTAAATATGCCTTTTTAACATTTTTTATCACTCAGTTTATTGTCGATACACATCCTTTTTGTGATCGGCTTCGGCCGATCACTGTTGTGTCCATATGAGGCATCCGGCAAATGCTTCCACGTGCGCACACATTCCGCTTGCATAAGTAGTTCTTATAAAAACTTGAAGCTTTGGTTAAGTATTTATATAACATTTTACTCTGTTTTATTTCAATTCATTTACCGTAAGAGATGCATATATACATTAAATACAGTTCGACCTGTTAATTCAAGAATGCACATTTTGTCTCACGCGTAAGAATTTCGATCGAAAGATTCATTCAGTAATGCAGTTGACCTCGATGAACTGACCTCGATCATAATAACTGACCACGATCTATTGATGTTGCATAATAGTGGCTAGGAAGACCATTTGATTTATAAACAAGGTTACGACCTCAATAGCATGTTATGATGGCATTTAATGTTTTTCAGTCGCATTAAATTATTTTAATACAACTTTTTCTTTGTATACGTGTTAATGCCCTACCTGGTATGAAGAAGAAGAAGAAGAAGAAGAAGAAGAAGAAGATACATTAACATTTAATAATTACGTTAAAAATATAAAACTAGACAAGGAGTTAACGAACGGCTTTCCCCTAATTTATTTCAAAATTAAATTTGTTGACGGTTTATAATCTGATGAAATTATGGTATACAGATTCAAAATATTTTATATTTTGTAAAAATACAAAATTTTTTAATTAGTTTACATCAAACTGATCAGGTTGATTGCTTCTAGCTATTTATATGTGACCGCATAGATTTTTACGGTGCTAGGGAATTCTTCTGCAACTGCATCCGCCGTGTGCAGTACGAACGGGGTGAGGGAATGTTGGCGTAAAGGGTATAAGGTATAAGGTTGTGGCGCGTTGCAGGCCGTAAGGTAAAAACGAATCGAGGTTTGCCGTATTCCCGAAGGTCCACAAATATACAGTTCCAGAGAAATAAACAGGCAGTTGATGCAGGATCATTCTGAATTTATTGGACGTGAATCAACGATGTCAACATTATAACAATTCAACAGACATACATGTTACAAACGAGTCGGATATGGCCAGTAATAGCCTCCGGACTTAAGGGTGAGCCGGTGTAATGAAGAATAATGACCCCCGTAGAATAATGACCGGGGGTCATTTTTCTACGTAGAATAATGACCCCCCGGTCATTATTCTACGCAGAAAAATGACCCCCCGGTCATTGTTCTACGTAGAAAAATGACCCCTTTCCCTGAAGAATAACTGTCATTTTCATAAAAATGAGCACACTCCACATGAAGAAAAGTGACCCCTGTAGAATAATGACCCCCTTGTAGATTAAAGTTTTTCAGTATATTTTTTTATTATTTGTGAAATAGTCTTTACACAATTTTAATTTTTACTGCTGCAGTTTACCGAAAGTAACAAAAATTATAATTCATATTCAAATAAACTTAAAGTGAAAGAAGGGGTAAATCTTGGAAAATAACAATCCTTCCGTTATAACAAGATATTGAGGTATTGCATCGGGGTATGGTTATCATCTTAACAATTACATTTACATATATCTATGGTGTTCCGATAGGGCCACTTCGACCTAAGTTGCAAAGGCGATAGTGCGAAGACGAAGGGGCAAATGTGCGAAGATGCGACGACGAAGCGCGAAGATGTGATGCCTAAAGTGCGAAGGTGCGAAGGCGAAGGAGCGATACTACTATCCCTCTTTCCCAACTTTGCACTCTGGCCTTCGCATCTTCGCCTTCGCCTTCGCCTTTTTTGATTGCATTCAGCAAGTCTCGGTCGATTACATAGAATTTAATATAGGCACCGTACTCGCCAAGGTTTTCCGATTAATTCATGCTATTATTGGTACGCATGCGCTAGGCCATCGCGCTTACCATGAATGTTTATAAATATTTTAATGTGAACATGTAACATATATGTTTACCAGTGCTGGCTATGCCTAATCATTATATACTCCACATAAAATGTCCGCCACAATGTATACATATGCACTTCCAGACCCCTGTCACTTACCAGCCGTCTGTTTACCGTGGACCAAACACAGTAACATTCTAATTTCATTATGCGACACTCCTCGCTCATGCATGGATCTAGAGGGGGAGAGGGGGTCCGCCCCCCCCCCCCCGGAAAATTCAATATTAATCATTTTACGCAGTAAAACGGGAGAGGGAGTCCGGACTCTATCCCCCTGGATAATTTAATTTTATTAATTTTATAAAAAAAAAATTCCAAAATATGCCTCGGACCCTTTAAACGATGGAAAGCTCCGCAATTATAAAACCGAGACGAGGCATCACCTTTATGAGACCACCTTTATCATATTGTATGAAAACCATCCTTTATGATCTTGGATATTCATGGATTATGTTTTAACACAATATCGTATATCATTTGTTAAAAAATTGTATGATAAGCATAAGTTCATATGTTAATCAATACAATTATATAAATTAAATTAAAATTGCATCCTATCATACCTACAATATATATCATGTAAAACCATAAAATACCGTAAAAAATTGTGAGATATGATATTGTAACGTATGATATGACATTGTATTGTGTTATACATTATAATTGTATTTGATCAAATAATAGAATATCATAAAACATAATACAATATAGTATTATATGAATCAATATCATATTGCAATAATACATCATAACATTGAAACATATGATATTATATTGTATAATTAAGCATTGAATCATTATTTTTTGAAAGATGTGGTCTCATAACTGCAACGGTGTGTGTATACAAATAGTATAACGCGCGCTAGCACTCATCGTTGCAGTTATAAAAAAATAATGAATCAATGCTTATATTTACGTTTTTTAAACATGTATTTCCTTCCCGCAAATATGATTTGTTTTTAAAAAGCTCTGTCTTATTCAACGAGTTATGCGAAATTAACGGAATTGCCTCTGGAACAGCCGAAATATGCTGACAAAAATAGTGCACAGCTTTTAAAATTCTAATAACACAATTTTATTTTTGTAATTTAATGAATTTGCTCTTGGTAAACTAAGAAATTAATCAATTGAATTCATTTAACTGTCAACATATATTTACATCAATGAAATATTTATCAGCGTAAGTATAATAAAAGGTCCTTATCCGGTTTGAAGTCGCGAGAAGAGTCAGTTCCTGTTCTTCGAGAAAAACTAAAGGAATACTAAATGTATTCATACGCACCAAATTCGGTGATTGGGTCCTCTGTGCTGTGCGTAAATATCACTCAAATTAACCAATGCAATTTAATTGAGGGAAAGAAAGTGAATATAAATATTATAGTATGATATTGTATTGTATGATACTGTATCATATTTGATACATAATATGATATTGTATTATATAATACAATATAATTTGATAGAACATTGTATCATATCAAATGATACAATATCATGGGATAAAGTAAAATATTATATAATGCAATGATATTATACACATTGTATCATATGATACAATAAAATATATTAAAATGTCATAAAATACAATTTCGTGTGATATGATAATATATCATATAAACCAATATCATATCATACAATATCGTATGATACGCTTTTTTATAATATTGTATCATAAAATTTAATACTATACATAACAATATCACGATACAATATCATATCATAAAATATAAAAAAAAATTGATACAATATTTTATCGTATCATATAATGTTTTACAATATAACATGTGGTATTAATATTGCATCCTATTAAACAAAAGTGTTTCAAATCATACAATACTATATCATAGGAATCATGTTACATCATTTAACAACAACCACATCTATCTATCAAGCAGGTTTGAGTGAGGTAGGAGATTTCGCTAGCATCCTTTTTAGCGGAGATCAGGCTCTGCATCTAAAGAAACCTCTACGTTTCATTTATAATATAGTTAAATCAACTATGCAAGCTATCATCTATAAAACATGTGACCTGTTCCAAAAAATTTACCTCATCAAGAATCATAAACCTATGGCTCTGATTCAGCATTCAAGCCTGTCAGGTGCATCAGTATCATAAGACACACCATCCATGCAAGTTTGGTGAAGTACGGACCAGCAGTAACTTAGATATTGCTATTAAAGGGCACATACAACAAAAAAACTTTAACCTGCTCCCAAAACCTAAACCTCCTCCAGCATCTGAAAGTTGTAGGAACCAGATTCAGTAGGTCCAGATGCATCATGCATGTAATTTTGGTGAAGAAAGGACAAGTAATAGCTTAGAAACAGGAGCTGCAACTAAAACTTTAACCAGCTCCGGACGCCGACGCCGGGGGTATAGCATATGCTCCCATTGACTTCGTCTCGGTGAGCTAAAAAGGCGAAAGCGCAAAGTTTCGAAGGCGAGAGTGCGAAGTTGCAAAGGCGAAGAAGCAATAGTAGTATCACTTCTTCGCCTTCGCAACTTCGCACTTTCGTCTTCGCATCTTCGCGCTTCGCCGTCGCATCTTCTATATTTTCATATTGTTCATGAATTATACTTGCATTGAGGATTTCCACAGTACAAACTGCTGGGTATACAAGTTCATCACCCAGAATTAATGATGAAACCAAAATTTTGAAAAGTTTACTTCACAGGCATTATAACCAAGCTGAAATTTGTAGGCACTGACAGCAGCCATTACGCCAGTAGAGGTTAACGGCCAATAAGGAAAATCGTCAAAGTACTGAGAGTACTCGTACAGAAAATATATTTTACTTTATCCTCGGCATACTTTAGTTTAGTTGATATCAAGATGATTAATGCTTCAATAGTTTGTATGAGCATTGGTAACTTTGGATACAATAAAGATCGTGTGATCAAAATCAAGCGGGATATAAACCCCTAACATGGGTCCTAACCTCTTATCAACGCTTTTAGAAACAATCTTTTCTTATTATAATCGATCAGTGTTTATCATCTATTTAGATTTACTATAGTCAGGTGCTCTTCACAAATTTGCTCCAAAAGAATAAAGTCTATTCATGATCACAAAACAACATTACAACAAATGTTTAGAATATTGATGTTCATGTATTACGTAGAAGAAAACAAAACTAACGCAGAATGATTTTTTAAAAAATCACTTTCCCCAAGAAATGTAAATAAGAAGTATTCATATTCCTACGTTACCTGCCCCTTAGTCTTTTTCCATAAAGATATATACATGTATCATTCTTCGATTGACAATTCATTCACCAATGAATATTGCTTCATTATTATCATTATTATATCATTACAACAATTATTCTTTAATGATTATTGTTCGTTACTTATCACACAATATCCTCATTGTGTATGAATTTTTCTTTATTTGCGTCATTTCCCGCCGTATGTCGACGAGAAAAGTAACGTAACTGTTAACAATAACGTTAGAGTGTTTTGCGTGTGCCTGCTACGAATATGAAAAACTATATACAGCGATTTATTTACAAGTTCGGTGTTTATAACTTCAAAATCAGTTAAACAGAGTGAAAAATTAAGTAATTTCAAAGTCATTTCTTGGATACGGGGTAACCAATTTCTATTCATGTTTACGGGGGGGGGGGGGGGGTCATTTTTTTATGGGGGTCATTTTTCTTCATGTTTAACATGAAGAAAAATAACCCCTGGGTCTTTTTTCTTCAGAAAAATCCAATTATTCTTCAGCTAGGGGGGTCATTATTCTACGTAGAAAAATGACCCCCGGTCATTATTCTACGGGAGTCATTATTCTTCATTACACCGGACTTGGTCGAGGCTGGCCGCCGTATTCCAGACTGCCGATTGACAATTGTACATAATTATTCATAAGAATCTGAACAATGAGTATAAATTGACAGGTGATGACATAAGTAAGCTGAGTGAACGGTTCACAGATATAAATAATTAAATAAACTCAATGAGTCTATGATGTCCAAGACATAAAAACTGATAATTGCACAATGTTGTTTTAAGAGATAAGCAAATCTTGAGACATGCCACTCTGTCTCTTTGAAATCACAAATAGAGTCCGAAAAGTGTCAATCACTAAATAAACTTGTAACTTTGTACGAAATAAATTGTGGGAAAATATTACGAAACAGATGTTGAATTTTAAAAGTAAAGTCCAAAATAAAGTTATAATTAAACAGTGAATTTTGCACGGTGATATATATATATCATTATTGCCGATCATTCCTTTAAAAGGAATACTTGTCTGAATTACCCTCTTCAACTGATTAGCTTGTTTTCTCAACATTGAATTTATAAAAAAAAAATCCATTGATTTTGAAGCTCCAGCCATCTGATGAAAAAAAAAGAAATAAAAAATACATGTTATTTTTATTCTTGCCAATAACATTTTTTGACAAGTTTTTCACTCCCCTCTGAATGGTTCTCATTAACTGCATCTTTAATTGTTTCTGAAAAAAAACCCAGACAGAATGTTACAATTTTTTCGATGGTAATAAGTTTACAATTGCCTCAGTTGTTCCTTTATCAAAAAATGTTTGAGGAGTAACTGGATCAAGTTATTACAACATAAGGCAGGTTTTTCATTATGCTACTTGAGTAAATTTAGTTTTTTTTTCAAATTTTTTAAATACTTACATAATTTGTAAGTTCCGGAGAAAGAGAGAGAATCATTTGACGAATTAAAAATGTATCTTTTATGCATTAAGCCCACTTGTTGTCCAACTGCTTTTTCGATATTTATTTGACAAGTCAAGTCCAAACTGCTGTCTAAAATTAATTTAGATTAACTAAACTAAATTTAATTACAAGCATCAGATCTTTTTTAAAAAATTGCAAATTTAGAAGTGGAAAACCATGACTATTGTATCTTAGATTTCAATAAATTAAATTATTTGTCTTATATCTACAAAGTGAGATTAAAATCATACATCCATAATTAGATTTATATTTATATCTAAATATTAATTGAGCGAACTTAATATCATGTTTATATGGTTGTTTCAAATTCCTCGCTAAGAGTGTACATGTCTATAATGGCTTTAAAGCGAGAATACACAAATACTTCAAATCAGGAAAATCTATGATGGAGAACAAAAGCTCTTAGACGCTGCTGGAGTGTCCAAATGGTTCACAAATGGAGGGATTGACATTTTGAGCTCTTTTAGCACCCCATCCCGTCTTTTTCTTATCTTAATTGACCTAAACGATCTACATTTTGCCACAAAAGAGGTTACACAAAATCTTGACAAACAATTGGTTAAAGGGAATGTGTGACTATATTTTATATTAAGAATAAAAATGTAAAAATTTCTTAAACTGGCTGTCAATAAATACAAAAGAAATAAAATGACGTTAAACATGTTGTTTTGTATGCAACTTGCGCATACAAAGGCAGAACAATGCATTTTAATCACTATAAAATACGCAGTAACAAACTTCAATTTAAGATTTTATGTTGAAAAAAAATGAAGCGGGGTCATAATTAGCTTTGTTTCAAAAGAGAGTCTCCTATTCTTAAAATAGGTCTCAAAAGACATCAATTTGCGCGATATGTTTTTTTCTGTGTCTATTAAGGTACATTGAAGTTATATTTCCATTGAAAAATATATGTATATTTTTTTCATTTAAGGCAATAAACTGTTTGAACCCCTACCCTACTTCTAAAAAGAATTGAATTTAATTCATACTTATAAACCTAAACAAAACCCTATTGGAACTGGTATAAAGATGTCTGTCACTTTCAGCCTAGATTGTTTTGAATTTACATTATTTTTTTTTATGAAAATATAACGTAAATGTGCTTCAAAAGACAAATGAGTTCTAAGTATAGCATAGAATTTTCTTGTTCCAAAAGTAGATCCCATGCCAACTGATAAAAATAGGGTACCCTTTTGAGGCAAAGTTTCTATATTGATGTGTGTAAACAGATAGCCATGCTATGACCTTGCATTGCTAGTATTACATGATATTTATGTGTGCCTAGGTACTGCGCACTAAATGGTGTTAATGATAATTAACAGAATGAACTCTGTGACTCTTGTAGCAATGCGTAGTATTCCTAAATGATGTTATGAAACCAGGTGCAAAATACGGGCATAATAATATCCAAATTGAGAGTTTAAAAACAAGTGTCATATTTTGCGATTCTGTGTCGGCAACGATAGCTCTGGTACTCTATATTGAGTCATGTATTGTGTATTCTATATATTAACCTTTGTAACCTTTTATGCCATGTATGAATGAACGTATTATGAGTAAGTGATGCCTCATACTAGGTGGGGGACTCCGAGACCCAGGACTCGGAGACTCAAATCCTGCATCCGTACTCTTTGATTGGCAGTTTTGACGGTTTTGTTACTTTATTTAGGAATAAAATATTAATCTTAATTTTGAACACTAAATGTTCACTCATGATCGTCGTAAATGAGCCGAACTAGTCAGAACTGTCCATCATATGTAAAATATATGTATATGTAAACGTTGTACCCATGTAAAATGATGTTGAGCAGACAGATTCCGCTTTTAAAGATTTTGAGACTCTTGATTTGGGCTGCTTTTAATTGTTGTAACTATACGATCACGCTTTAATAAAACCGCTTGAGAAAGAAATACTGTACTTTTCATCACTAAGTGTGAGCTGACCTTCAATTGGATCCGTAAGACAGAAGGCTTACATGTGCAAAATTTAATCTTTTATCAACAAATGGTTGTAAAGAAGATTCCAATAAACTCTTAGTATATTCTTTTCAGATTTTTAAATCTTCAAGATATAAGCCTGCAGCTGCGCAGTTTTACAGTTGTTCTAAGTGATTAAAAAGCATCGTTATGTTCTTGTATGAGTATTTGTATACAAAACAACTTGTAGAAGCAAAGGTACTCATAGAACTCATATTTATCGTGTTTCAATCTTTTGACAACCATTTTGGCCAGTTTTGCAGAAACAAGCCAGTTCAAGAAATGTTTACACTTTAATTCTCAAATTTACAAGATGTCCGCATACCCCCTTCAAAATTGGCCAAGTGCCACGAAAAGTGTGTGGAACTGAAAAGTGTTCAAATTAAAAAAGAGTAACAATTTTTCCTTTAAGCTGTATGATGTCACACGACGTCATGGAAATATGATATGGTTCTCCGTAATAAATAAAAAGAATCACTGTACATTTCGACACCCTACATAGTACACTGCAATTTTCCTGTAAATCACTTTGTCCGGGAATTTTTTACAACCCTCGTACAATGCTCCATAAATTAAAAATTTAGTCACACAGCAACATAGGGGAAACAGGGTCAAATGCTTTCTGAGTTTTTGAAAATTGTCTACAATTGTTTATTTACAAAACTGAATATACCTACAGCACTGCAGCTTAAAATCTTCATTTGATACGAAATTTAATGACGCGTACTTATATCGCTAAATACAAAAACATATTAGCTTTTGATGGCAATGAAAAGGCTTTTCTAGATGTCAAACATTTTTTGAATATAAGTAAGACGGTAAAACAAAATGTTTGTTCTTCTATTGGATTCTTTATCAAATTGCTTTTGATTTTTGTTCATAAAAAATGGGTTAAAACATCTGATTTTATTAAATTAGTTAAATGTAAAGTTTTTTCTTACATACATGGAAGTTATTACAATTCAGTATTATCGATTAAAAGATAATTGAGACATTTGAAACATTTGCAATCAACATCAATTAAGCTTGGGTTGACAGAATTCCTTTTATTCTTACTTTTTTTTTAAAGTTTGCCACATAAACTTTTGCAACAAACGGTTTTCTAAGAGGTAAGTTATATGTCGCAAAGCCTCCTTACTCCATCACTATCCTAACTCCCTTTGAAATCAAGTGCGACTATGGCGTAATTTGTTGCTTGTATATAATCTTTAATCAAATGTCAAAAATTCGCAACGGTTATATTCAAGAATGTGTTTAATCTGTGACGAATCAGTCAAACCAATCAAAGAAAATAGGGTAATACATGGTTTTTCATAGCGATAAGTTTTCCCTTGAAATTAAAGATTGAATATGCCAATGCTATATAAACTGTTACAGCAGGCAGAATCGGTAAATGTGATCACTGCAGCCACACAGAGAACATCTATAGGAAAGAAGACTACGTGAACAAGCTAAAATAGGGCTGAATAAGGCTTACATAAAAAGGCTTCCTACGGCCGAATAAGCCTTATAGTGTACGTTGCACCATATGATCACCCACCGTAGCTTAAATTTGACACTTGCCAATAAAGGCTGAAGAAGCTACATGAGGAAATAAGAAAGCTAGAGACAAGTATCCGACAGCAAGGAAATGCATCCAACACCAAAACCTCGAAAAATGGAGATTTATGATAAATCGACTCGGGAATTACCAGTGGTCGACCTTCCTCGATTAATCCTAGAAGCCCTTTGGCTGACAATTTTTCTAATGTTAAACCCGATTGACAATTTGACCAGACTCGTCCCAAAGTAAGGTTTAATGAGGAAATGGATACAAGGAATGACAAATATAAGACCAGCATTAGAATAGATGGATATTGTAAATGTTACTGAGAGGAGTTTTCGCAGATTAACTGTCCAAAATGGACTATAAGACCCATTTTAATACCGTTGGAAAACTTAATAAGTGGACAGAAGAGGGAAAAGGTGTATTTCTCGCAGCATCTATTCGTTGTAAAGCCCAAGCAGTCCATGGAAATTTGCAAGGTAATAACACTGATTATTACTATCTGGTTCAGGCATTAGAACTAGAGGCCAATGGGGCCACATCGCTCACCTGAGCAACAATGGGCGTTCAAAAGATATTGTGCCATATGGCCCTCGGTAGAATAACAAAAAAAAAAGAAATATTGTAAAGTATTCGAATTTAACACTATTTTTTGCATACACGTAATCTTTGACATTGTACCTTCATGAAATACTGTTTTTACACAGAATAAGAAAATCCTACGCAAGATATAGAACTAAATATTTGGTAGGGGTACACTGTTATATAACTTCTAATTCCCTGTATTTTCGTTCTGCCCCCTCCCCCACTTAATAAAGCGATCAAAATATATGAGAGCTTATAGGTACATTTTCTTCCTCAACTACTTACTAGTTATTGTATTTTTAAAAAATATATAAATGTTATTGTATTTTATCAAAAAAATCCTGCATGTATATATGTGAAGAAGAAAATTGAACCTCAATGCGCTCAATTTCTCAAATCAAAAATATTCAACAATTTAATTTGTCTTCTCCATTATTATTAAATGACTGTTGTTTACCTCGCGTGAACTCGTGACTTTTATTACTTTACTCACACTTGATTGATGAATACACTGGAATGAAAAATGTTGTCACGTGACATGTTAAAGAGCTTTAAAAATCAATGTAACCGTATTGACAGGCACATCACTCTAATTTACTATGGCCCACCGATTATTTTCATTTTTATTCAAAAATAACAAATGGTTACAAACCAGGATAATTTTCCGCTGTAATATTTTCTTAGTAATAGCGATAATTCTTTTATCCCCGCAACAGAAATGTGTCAGAACTATGGAAACTGTTTTAACGATGTCGTTTTTATTTACTCACATTTCACAATATTCATTTTATAAAGAAGGGGCCCCAGAAAGTAGTTATATATATATTCTTTATTTTTTTTGTGTACAAGTATTTAGCATACTCTAATTCATATAGAATTTCTAATGATCAACCAAAATTTCAGCGTCAATCGTAGAATTATAAGCAAGATGAGCTCCAAATTTTTGCTAGGTTTGAGTCATATTTTGTTCACATGAGTTTATTACATTCAGCTTAAGATTTTTAACTTGGTATTTCCTATTCGCCATTTAAAATGGAAAAAATGAATGGCCTCATATCTGTGTACAAACATAGAATTGTGAGCAAATCTATGTATCTTGCTTATAATTCGAAGCTTAACACTCAAATAATGGTAAGTAAAAAGAAAGTGTAAACAATTAAACACAAGAAACATTCACTGTAACAAATAATGAACACAATTTATTTTTCAAAATGAATCATATACATGTACATACCTACATATTTCCGTCAGCGATATTAAACTCTATTTAAATTGAATAAACTCGAGAAAATGCGGAGCATCTCAACAAAACATATTGCATGATTCTACCATTACGCAAAAGATGATACCGAATTACCGATAGCCTGAATAAATTGCATCTTAGTTCTTTCTTAATACATCAGATGTTGCTTAATTTGCGCAGGTAAACAGTAAACTGTTTGATTTACCGAAGTCTCTGTTTGATTTGATACATAAAAATCAGGAAATACAAGCGACAGTTCCGAGGTTAACGCATAAGCATAAATGAAAACGAAACGAAAATTACAACAAGCTAACACCACCGTCATATGTGAAAACTGTCAATGCATTGAAATATTTAGCCTTAATTTACTTCACAAAATCGGCACCAATGTATTTTGCATGTTTCAAAGATTCCCTTCGTACACGAATTGTTGCACAACAAAAAAATTTATCATTGTCAGATCGACCCGTTTATCATTTAGTGCCATGGCTGCTTTAAACAAAGAACCTCGTTTTAGAATTATGGAATACGAGTCTTGGTAAAATGGGTAAGCAAACCCGGGCCGGTGCAAAATAAAAGCCGGAACAGGTCGGTAATCATCAATTCCAATTACGCATTATTTTGCAGCAATATTTACAGCGAATACAAATATACTGGTCAGTAAATATCTTGAAATTTTAATGAGATTGGCAGATAAATAACTGTCAATCTTTTGTTTTGCCCTGGCCCGGTCTCGCCTACCCATTTTACCAAGACTCATGGATGCTATAAATTGCTTGAAACACGCCTTTTCTTTCTTATTATTTTCGTAATAACTCAGATTTGAAAAAGAATTAGCCCATAATTTTTGCAATTTATATTTTCCTTCCCATAAGGATTATTCATGCTATATTACGTTGAATTTGCCCCAGTAGTTCTTAAGAAGAAGATTTTTTAAAATGCACCCCTTTTTTTTTTTTTTTTTTTTTTTTTTTACAGTTTTGAGGCTGTCTCCGCTTTCAATGAAAATTTTTCTTTCATTTCTGCAATTTATATTCATCTTTCAATAAGAATGCTTGAGCCAAATTTGGTTGAATTTCGTTAAGTGGTTTTAGAGAAGAAGTTCAAAATGTGAAAAGTTTACAGACGGACAGACGGACGGACGACTGACAAAATGTGATCAGAATAGCTCACTTGAGCTTTCAGCTCAGGTGAGCTAAAAAAGATTTGCCCCGCCTTACCACATAGAGTTGTATAGAGTTCAACTAAGGGAAAGGCGGAAAAGAGCAACAGAGATCATCTCAGAGCTAGAACAAGCTGTCAGACGACTGGAAAATCTTGTCTAGCCAAAACCCCATCTGAAGTGCGGGAAACCTTGGCCATGGAATTGTTATGAAGCATCAGTGAAAGAATTTATATCTTAAATTGTATGAACCTGTAGGCACCTTTCATTTACTATATCTTGACCTTAAAGTGAAAATGTTAGTGAACACAGGGGCCACTGTCACCATGCCATCGACAGTGTCAATGAAAGCAGTAGAAAATCATTGTAAACCAGGCATGAAATTATTTTTTCTTGCTGATGGCGAAGAATTGACATTGGAAGGTAAAGTCAACGTTGAGGGGGAAATAGGGAACAATGTTGTAAAAACGTTAGATTTTGTAGCCGATCTCCAAGTTGAGGGTATTGTCACAACAGCCGTCGTGTGTCCAATCGGTCTAGCAGCGCCATAAATAACAGCAATAAGTATTTACAATCTTTATACAAAAATGATAAATTTACTAATATACATATTCCCAGCACACAAACACAGAGACACAAAATATATTGTCACACAAAAAATGTTTATGATATCACAAGGCCTCCTATGGTGGTAAGTTTGTCCGCAGTGTCCTTCCAGTGTTTCTCTAATGTGTCCGAAGGTACCACGTCCTAAGGCTTCCGTCCACCGACTTCCAGCGTAGTAAGTAAATACAAGAAGGAGGTTACACGGGTGGTCAGATGTTAAATACCGAAACACTAGACTATGGCTGGATCATCACTGGGACATTGCTGGAACCTTTTAATTATATATGAATAACATTATTTTCAATTAAACGTTTCGCTTTCAAAATATACTTATTTACCTAATTACCGTAACTGCACGCCATACAATCACACCGAACAATACTCGCTCTACAAAACTGTTAATTGTATCAGACCCCTTAACGTATCAAACACTGTCACAGTTAAGCGTATAAGACCTCTTAACATTCAATATTGTTAAGTGTATAAAACCCCTTAACATTACAAAACAGTATGACCAACTAGAGACGAACTCGTTGCAAGCAACGATTAGGTTTTCCGTCGTAGATGAGTCTACTTGTGACGTATTACAAAAAAATTGTAGCTGACCATAGTACAATATTAGATGTATAAACACCGAGAAACAAAGTATTATATTTCTGTGACCGCGTAGATTTTACGGTGCTAGAGAATTCGTCTGAATCTGCATCAGTCGTGTGCAGTACGAACCGGTGTTATATAGTGCCTTTTACCCCTAGCCATCTTTCCCCCCGGAAAACTGGCTATAAAGCAGTTCCCCCCCCCCCCCCGGAAGAATGGCTATATAGCAGTTTTCCCCCCACGGAAAGCTGACTATATAGTGGGTTTTCCCCCTTTTTATAGCCAGATTACCCCCACGGAAAACCTATTACATAGTAGATTTTCCCCCTTTTTTAAAATTCCGGTCATGTTTATGGCGGACCATTCGTGGCAATAATTTGCAATAACTGATATGATTTTAATTTCTCATAAAAGAGGATAATTATGGCATTTATTAATGCATAGAATAAAATACATGGTTTGTTCAACCCTGATATGAACAAAGGCACGCTCCTTCATAACATTCCCGTGTCGTCACCATTTATTTCACCTTTTGTTGCACCTTTTTGCAACACCTTTTACATGGATTTCAGAATACCTCGAATCTTTTTCATCCAATCGATGCTTATCTACAGTTTTGACTTCGACGTTATGACATTGACATTTTCACAGAACACGTCAGAATACATTTGAATGAAAATATTCCGGTTTGGAACTCTATTTTCCCCATGTACTATCATCTATGTATAAGCTCCTCCCAGGAAACTGACTAAATTTGACTTAATTTTGTAGAGGAAGGGAATAAGAATAATTTAATACCGGTAGAATTGACGATCATAAATATAATCGTATATTTCTACTTCTAAATATCAAACGAGAGAAAGGGTGCAATGATATGATGAGAAACTGAAATGTTTTACTTCGATTGATGGGTTTCTAAATCATGGGTAAGGGGTATTTTAATTGATTATGTATTAAAGGCATGTGTAAAGTTAGTGTTTACAATTTTGTTTTAAAGTCACGCATATTCATACTCATGTCTTTAAGCACAATTTTAACGAAACGCGAGGTTTTATGATGTAAAGATTTTTGTAATGTAACTTTACAACCAGAACAAAGTCGGTATCTTTGCTGGTCACTCTGGAAAATGTGAAATGGAGTCTTAACTATAACCTTATGTAAATATTATCATTCACTGCCTGAAAAATTTCCCGCTTTTTATTTTGCAAAGTGATTTATAAATATACAATTTTTCGGTTGCTACTTTCATGAATAAAAATTCATTGATTTATTTATTTAGTTATTTATTATATCATTAGTCATCTTATGAATTGATTAAATGTTTTGAAAAATAATGATTTTACCCGCGTACCTTTTTTTATATTTTTGCTCGTAAATTTAAAAAGAAAATTAGCAGAATTAAACGTAGTTTTTAACCATTTTGATAAGGAAATATATAAGTGAGTGTGTATTTTCAAATTATGTTTTTACTTTCTAATGACCGTAAAAATATGCTGATGTTGTCTCCTCTATTTTTTTTTTTTTTTTTTTGTTTTGTTTTTTAGATATATAGCCCTAAAAAATACACTATTCGTAATAATTGGATTTTAAAGATCGGGCTTGGAAACATTAAGGGCCCCTACCCTGGGGACTAAAACTTTCAGGGTCATATACTAGTGCTATACCACTACCACTGAGAAAATATAGTTAAGTGGTCATCTCTATAATTTGATATTCGGGCACCCACTTATAAATCACTATTCAATTATTATAATGGGGTTTTAAACATCGGGCCCTGAAACAATGAGGGCCCCTACCCTGAGGGCTCAAATTTTTAGAGTCATCAACAAGTTGTTAACCACTGCCACTGTAAATATATGGTGATGTGGTTATCTCTAGTTTATGAGATATGGCACCCGAAAGAATATGCACTATATTCATTATAATAGGATTTTAAACATCGGAAACAAAATTTCTCTAAAACAGAGGTTTAGCTTGAATAAAATTTGCAGACGGAGTGATAGATTTATTACAAAATTCTCAAATCATTTTCACTCACATATACATGTAAGTGTATATCTTGTGAAACTAAGTACTTTTTCAATTAATTACCTAATTTAATTAAGTTCTACGTATTATTCCATTATACACATGTTCAATTTTCGGCATTGTCTATAAAAATAATAAATCGGCAAAACGAAACTTAACCTGACAGATGGATGCAGATATACAACCTGGAAGTGTATAAACATTGATTTTAATCCTTACTGGGTTTCCATAAATATTTTTTTATAAAATCTGAACCAAAAACGCGAGGGAGAAACTCTACTATGGGGGAAAAGCTACTATATAGTAGCTTTCCCCCCCCCCCCCCCCCAGGGGGAAAGTCTACTATATAGTAGGTTTTCCGGGGGGAGAAGCTACTATGGGGGAAAAACTGCTATACAACACCGGGTGAGGTAATGTTGGCGTAAAGTGAATTAGGTGTAAGGTTGTGGCGCTGTGGGCTGTAAGCTAAAACGAAGGGTAGGTTTGCCGTATTCCCGAAGGTCCACAGGTATACAGTTCAAGAAAAATAAACAGGCAATTGATGCAGGATTCCAGATTAATTGGACGAGACTCAACGATGGCAACATTATAACAGTTTAATAGACAGACATGTTACAAACAAGTCGGATATGGCCAGTACTGGCCTCAGGACTCAAGACTCTGGGATAGTCGGACGTGGCCGGGGCTGGCCGTCGTATTCTAAACTGCGCATTGACAATTGTACATAACTATTTATAAGAATCTTAACAATGAGTATAAATTGACAGGTATGATATAAGTAAGCCGAGTGAAAGGTTCACAGATATAAAATAATTAAATAAACTCAATGAGTCTTTGATGTCCAAGAAATGAAAATCTGATAATTGCACAATGTTGTTTTAAGAGATTAACAGTCCTTGAGACATGACACTCTGTCTCTTTGAAATAACATATAAAGTCTGAAAAGTGTCAATCACTAAATAAAAAAGTAACTTTGTAAGAAATAAACTGTGAGAAAAAATTGTACGAAACAGATGTTGAATTTTACAAGTAAAGTCCAAGAAAAAAATTATAATTGAACAATGCATTTTGCACGATGATACTACATGTTTATAAGCAAATACACGTTGTCTCTAGTTTGATTCGCCACATTTTATTCACAGAGTGGGACTATGGTTATGCCCGGTATGAAGGTAAAAGACCATTGGCAAACGTTTTACACGCATTTTTATCGAACGCAAGCGCCAATGAATCTCTTAGTATATATGCGGAGATCCTGGAAATTTTACAGGGGGTTTTGAAGAATAATTTTGTATTTCGAGGAGGGGAAACATGTGCGGATCAGAAAATTTTTCCGGGGTGGGGGTTGAAAAGTCAGACGGTTTTTTGAGTTTGCCAAGGGATGTCCGAGGCATATTTGGTAAGTTTATAATGTACATGTAATTGAAAGGAATATCGGTGGGGGGTCTGGAACCCTTCCCTTTCTAGATCCGCGGATGGAGAAGACCGATGCCGGTAATTTTACTGTAATTTTAACCATTTTTATTTAATTATTCATGTTCATAATTATCAGAAAACCAATATTATTTTTCAAAGCAGTTAAAACTTAAGATACGAACCATTTTAGTCTCGGTGAGTATTGCGTCCGCGTACGAAAGAAATGGCAATTTTCAAGAAAATCGGATGGACGATCTGTGTCCTAGGTCGTCCATCCGATTCTTTTCAGACTAAACGCTACATACCTGCAGTTAGAGATTGTCAAACTTTTATTGATTATGTCAATTTGTTTTTCTCAAAGAATCACTTTTTAAATCAATAAAGTTTTACCTTAAAAAAAGAGGAAACGGGCACAATTTTCAATGTTAGCATTTTACAATTTTATGGTCTAATAAAATTTCAAGAAACAACTCTTCGTTACTTTATCCGAAATATTGCATGAAAAAAAATTTACATCGCATTTTTTAAATTCCAAAAGGATATTCAAAATGAACTTGGAATAACCGCTACAAACAGGCATAAAGAGAGACTGAGAATTAAATTCTTCTCTTTTTTACATCAAAAGAAATTAAAAAAAAAATCAAAATATATTTTTTCTTTGTATGCGTTAATGAAAATTTAGATCAGCAAGGGGTTCTTTGTCGTGCAAGCACCTACTTTACAGATTGCTACACGGGTCTACAACGATGACAAATATCGAAAAGGCAATGTTGTGGGTGAAGGATGAATGTGTAGTTTGTTTTTTAAGTTTATTTTTGATACAAGTAATTATATTTATCTGGATCGGTTATGTTTGTTGGTTTGTTTTGTTTATTAAAGAGGGGAATAAAGAAATGAGTAATTTCCAGGCACGTAGCATCGTTTCTGAAAGAGGGGGGGGGGACTCATCCAACAAATCTTGACAAGCAAAAAAAGAAAAAAAAAGAAGAATTTTGAATTTTCTAAAATTTTCTAAAATTTCGCCCATAATTTCATGATTTTCATACCATTTTTTTTACATGCTACCAAAATGGGGGGGGGGGGGGGGACTCCATTATAATTCAATTTTTTTATGTAAATTTAAAACAAATAGTTGCTGCGAGAAAAAGTGGGGAGAGGACATCTTTATGTCATATAACATGTGAAACTGATTTCATTCCACCCACAAGCTTGAAATGATGAAATAATTTTAATGAAAACAATATAAATAGACGTCATAAATCCCATATCAAACGACATATTACCACTTGATTCTGCCCGTCTTTTTAATGAATTTAGGCAAATTCTAAAATGTATTTTTAAAGGTAATGTTAGCTGCAAGTCTGTAGACCTTGTATGAAAAATTTCGGAGGGTAGTCAATTTTTTTCATGGATACAGACCGAGCGGTACATATATGCAGCTAAGGTAACTAAGAATGCTTCCAATAAAATACTTTGTTGAGTAATATTAGCTTTTAAGAAAGCAATACTTATATTTGTTTAAAATATAACACCCCAATACTTCGTCTTACATTCGCTATTTGTAGAACAAGCAGAACCAGTATCAGTCCGACCGGCCTCACCATATACATTGTTGAAATTTAATTGTCCTAGCATTGCATTGCTCTGCATGTTCACAATTTCTTTTAAAAATTAAACACTTAAAGTGTTCATCTATATGGCTACACATAACGTACACATAACGTACACACGTGATTCAAAATAACCCAGACGGAAAACGGTAAAGAATTCAGTCATTAAGTCTACATTTTATAGAACTTATAAAAAACACATTGCGGGTCTGAATGTCTGTTGATATGTAAATCTATCAATATACAGTTTGTTAATTATTTTCGATTGCTAAGGCTACAGCGTATTTGATGAACATTGAACAACATTTTTTCCATGCCACTTTTTTCCATGGAAGATAGCGAGTACAAGTATAAAGCATTTATAAAATTTATTTAATTACCTCTTTAGAATTGTGTATGGAATAAATGACTTATAAGTTGCTGCTGAAGGTTGTTTGGTATTTTCGTTTGTAGATGTTTGTAAGTAAAAAACGTACGTGAAACACGGGCAAGTCATAATTAATATCCCTAATAACCGCAACTTAAAACTAGCGGCTTTGGATTCAAATATTATCGTATACGAATATTACGTTCACTTTTTAAAATCATCTCCACGATGATAATTATATTATATTCATCGCAAATCAGTATTTTTTTTTTTTGCTTTAAAAGAAATGTTCTGTCGGGAGCAATCCCGCGTTTGCGTACATTTGTCATGTCAGTAATACTCATTATGCTTTATAAGACGTATACGTATTGTAGAAAAGTTGAGTTTAATTACCATGCATGCATTATGAAACAAACAACAAAAATACGGTCAAAGAGGTTCATCTTTATGAAATGAAAATGTACAAATGAATAAAAACATTTGGGAATTTTATGTTGAATTATTTTTGCGCGCTACATGTATCAGTTAGTGCATTACAAGAAGCCCTTTCATAACCTCATAAACGTGCGCACCCCCACAAAAATGGACCGAACTGACAACAATTGTTTCTGCAAACACTGACTATAAATTACGAAAACATTAAATTGAATACTATGGAAGGATTCAAAATTAATTTCTTTACAACTTTGCTTCAATAATGTATTAGAAATTTTTATTCCTTTTTAAGTTATTGACAAGAAACTCTGGACGCCCCTAACTCCCTAATTATAGAGACCAGCCCCTTTTTCGGTATACCGAATGAAAGGTCTGGGTAAGACCAAGAACTTTTAAAATACATGTTATAACAAATTTTTATCAGGTAGAACACTAACACGGATAATACGCGATTTTTTTGATTTTTTTTCTTACCTTTGTTTCAACATCTATACCACCCCTTTTATTTGCATTTAACAGGTCGGGTACACTACCTTATATGGATAGCATTATTTAACACGTGACAGTATTTTCGTCAAACAGATTCTCCAATCCAGTGAATGAGTTGCAATGCATGACGGTCTACAATGTGTTTACGATTCAACAGACGCACGTGGTTTTTGTCTGTTTTATTCACAAAATTTAATTGCTTGCCGGAATGTTTGTACATCTTGATTTTTACTTTAGAAAGTAAAAAAGGGAAGATTACGTACCGTTAATTATTTTCCATGCTCACATTGAAAAATGCTGTTGTTTTAGTTGATCAAATGTTGCTTCAATGATTATCAGTATCAAACGACTGACAAACATACGCATACAAGTACAAACAGGTTTTGATAAGAAAAAACTGCACAGTTGTGTATTGGTGACTTTATCATTGTGCACTAGAAATAAAAACAGGTAACTGTACATTTTTAACGTACGTGAATAGCCACGGTAGTAGATATGCATAAATATACAAACGCAGAAGCCAAAGCTGTGCAGCGTATAGTATTTTGTCCGTTAAGCATTCTGATGAATGTCCCTGAAGAAAATATCAACGTGCATTCTAATAATGTTGTCTTAAATATGGGATATCACGTGAAAAAACGGTACTTCTGCTTCTTATTCTATAGGACGTACCTCTCTTTTGAACATTAACAATGGGGTATTTAAATAGGTTGATATAAGTCCTCATATGCAATATTTTTTAATGTGAGCTTAGATATTGAAGTTCAGACATAATTGTCCATATTAATTTCCTAAATTCTGAAAAATCATTCAAAATAAGTTTCCAAAGGACAATTCAAAATGGTATATATTTTCAATACGCTTTGTATACACTGAAACTTGTAGTAGCCCACAATGCCTTGCAACTCATTCACCTGATTGGTTTGTCGATAAAAGTAAACAGATGGCTAATTTAGTATGCAAATTTATGCCGACGTCACAAAATATAGTGGTCTCGACCTGTTTAAATAATAAATGAAATATATCTCGCACAAATTCAATGTATTAGCTTCCAAACCAGCCCATCTTTGAGACTCTGCCAGTCATCGTTAAAGCTTAACCCTCCTGGACAAAAGAAGTCGTTAAATTTTACTAAAAGGGGAATAACTCAAAACCGGATAAGGATTTTCCTCAACTAAAATATGCAACGACAACATCACGCGACATGTTATCAGTCCTGAAAATTTCAAAACAATCAGTGAACAAACGAGCGAGATATTAAGGATCAAAGTTGGCGTCTAGAAGAAAAAAAAATAAGAAGAATTTTTTTAATTTTTCAGAATAATAGTAAGGTTTTCCGCTCCCAGCGGAAAACCTTAATAACGTCCTATAAGACTACAAAATATAAACTCACAAATAAACCAGCAAACCACGATTGTCACACAAACGCACCATAACTCTACGGTAAATAAACAAAAATGGAAAACGTTAACCCAAAAAAATTATCTAACACGTATAAGAACAGTTATTACTTAAAGTCAAAAATATTACAAACAAGACTTAAGTATAAGGAAAAACGAACTTACCCCTAATGGAGATTGGTTACCGTAAAAATACGCATAGCTACACATAGCTACTACTGCAGTGCGTACTAATGGACCCCGGCTCATTGACCAAAACATGGGTGTTGATAGTATCACAGTAGACAAATAGAACAGTCCGAGTATAGTCCATCATTGACCAATACCTGAAATGACAAAATTTGAGGCATCAAAAAGGATATCAACAAAGAATAAAAATCAGAGGTACCCTACAGGAAAATTGAAAGCATGAAAAAATCCTTTTATTACATACTTACTTATAAACACAGTGTTTTGCATATGCGCTACAGCTAACTTTATAACACCAGTATCAGCCTCCGAGGCTGATACGGATTCTGCAGGGCTGATATCGATCTACATGGCTGATACGGATCCATATCGCACTCCTTGCGGAACCGCTCTGGGTTTTACTCTTTCAAAAATGAACTGTAGTGTATTTACTCTATTCAGAACACCTCTGCTTTTTACCGCTTCGGCGTTTGTGTACATTTGCAGCAAAACATTTTACATTAAAACTAAAATGGATCTCAATGATAAAACATTCGAATCGCTCGGAAATAGACTGAATTGGAATACATGTGTGGACTCAACGACACTGACAGTGAAACAAACTGATTATGTTACGCAGGATTTGTTAGATTCGAGTCTAGGCCTAAGTGTACAGTCTGTAGATGAAAACCTCGAACTTAATAATAACGTTACCACCTGCTGGTATGTCCAATATTGAAAGGGAAACCGTGATAGACACACAAGAAGATTCTACATTTGAGTTTGTATGAGGCCTTCAAAATTGTGATACGCGTATAAAAACTGAATCTGAATTGAGGATATTAAATGATTACCTAACGAAGAATGGTGAACACAGAAATCCAGGGGAAATTCCGGTGTATGACCTGGATATGAATTTGGCAATATTCTTCATGAAAGCAAAGAAAGCAAGCAGCGAGGATTATGAACCCGACACGTTAAAGTCTATTCAAGGGAGTATGAACCATTATTTGGCTGCGAGAAGTTATCATTATTATACGGATAAGGACTTCAAACATTCTCACTAATTCCTGCTGTCAAAACAAAAGTTGCTTAGACAGCGGGAAAGGGAAATCGTGAAAAACGAGCAGACCCAATAACGCCAGAGGAAATCGATCTTCTTTATGAAAAGAATCTTCTTGGAACTGGTAATTTATGATTTAGTTCTGACTCACTAAAACTTATATTTTTGTGATGTTATATTGCCAACAAGAAAAAAATACAAACTCATCAAATTGTTAAGAAAAACTCACAATGTCTTTTTCTTTAATAGGCTAACGACTAAAATTGTCTTTAAAATTGTTTTCATGAGATCCCAAGTCACTGATAAATGTTTTGTATCTTAACGATACACTGCATTTTGGAATGAGAAGCAGAGCTGAACATGTCAGTCTCAGATGGGGTGATGTGCAGCAAAAGATCACCTCGACTGGAGAGGAATATTTAGAATATAGAGAGATATCAACAAGGACAAGAAATGGGGTCACAAGTGAGAGTCGGAGTTTTGCACCAAAGATGTTAGAAAATAGAGGTACATATTGCCAGATTTATGAAAATATATTCCTAAAACCTGAATAGTTTGAATGTTGAATAAATTAGTATATGGCTTTCTATATATAAACTACATATATACTTTTGTCATTCAAGATTAACCGCGATGCCATGTTCTAGCATAAAAGAATACCAGAACAGATGAACAACCCTGAGTCGCCATGTTACATATATAGGCACCCTGAAAAAGCTTGGTACGTCAACCAACCAATTGGAAAGAATACGATTGGAAACATTGTGAAGGTCATCTGTGAGGCAGGGGGGATCCAAGGAAGAAAGGTTAACCACAGCGCTAGAAAGATAGCAATTAGTTAATTAATTTTGTTAATGTTAAAAAATAGGAAATATTATTTGTGTTCAAATTGTTTTTTAAGTTGTCTTCGAAGTGTTTGTTTGTTATAATTGTGTTAAATTTTGTCTTTTGTATCATATTGTTAAAAATGAAATGTCATTTATGTTCATATTCTCTGTTTAAGTTGTTGTTATAAAACAAACTAAATTGTTAATCTAAATTGTTTTTGTTTTCTGTATGTTATTAGTAAGCATGTAATGAATATATAATAATACATTCTCTTTTCCATATCAAATCCTGTATCAGCCCTCGACCAATATCAGCCCTTGGGCCCTCAGCCCTAGGGTTGATACAGTGTGTGATATGGAAAAGGGTATGTAATATTATACAAATATTGACTGGGGTTGAGGGCAACATTGATAAAATTAGCCCCCGAGGGACGAAATATTGCCCGACGCGAAGCGGAGGGCAATATTTTCGTCCCAAGGGGGCTAATATAATCAATGTTGCCCGAAAACACAGTCAACATTTGTTTTGTTATATGAAGAAACAAACCAAAATTTAAGAAAGTAACTGAAAACAGATCGCCGTAATTTTCTCAGCTCAACAAAGAATTCACGAATTCAATTTTGTGCAAAGTTCATTTCCAAAATATCCTCAGCATCAAACGGTCACTGGTGATATTCCGCCGACCATAAGAATTAACATACAGATGTTCTAACTTATTTTACTTCACAGGAATTTGCAAATCCTTATATCTGTTATGATAGCAAACCGTCGCATTGCGCGTCCGTTGTTTACTTGCCTTGACTGACTGTCTATTATGACGTCACCTTGTTTTGGAGTCGCGAAGAGTTATTTACGTCATCGTTTACGAATCAACAAATCAGAGGCGATTATTTGAAATAGAGGGAATGTTCTCTAGATATTATTCCTAGCCGGTCAATATCAAAAAAATATTGACCGGTCAATATTTTTCGGACGAGCAAATATTACAGTTATTGCCTATTTGTCTATATAGAGTTATATAGTGAGAATATACTACTGAATATAACAATTTCTATTGATTGTGACATGTATACTGGGATATTGATAACGAGCGTTTTGATATATATGATCATAGATAGGAAACATGGGGCATTTTGAATTGTCTTTTCAAGACGAACGTATTCTAGTGCTTTATGGTAGTGGCCAAAAAACCGTTAGCATATCCCCCTCGAAGTGAATTAATCTTACCCGGAAAAGTGTGTACCCTGGATGATAGACAATTGCAATCTGAAAAGATATTGTCGAGTCTAAGGGAAGAAAACAAAAAGCCATTGATAGCCAGAACCTTTATCCGACCTCTTGAAGATATGGTACTTGTTGTGTTGTTGAATGTAGACCCTGAGCCTAGCAAAGGTAGTTTATAAAAATACTGAAATCGGTCAGTTTCAAGAAACAGACACGGTAAGCTCAAGTGACTCATGTTATTAAGCAGAGCGGTATGACCTTAAACAGTTGTATCAGGCTTGGGGCGAATTACATTGTAAAGTAATGCATTACATTACCATTACTCTATGAATTTGGGCATTAAATTACCATTACCATTACTTGATTTTCTTGAAGTAATGCATTACATTACCATTACATGAGTAAAGTAATGCATTACCATTACCATTACAAGCTAAAATTTTTTTTGCAAATGTTTCAAATATAAAACACTCTTTAACATATCTACAGGTTCATGTTCAGTATCAGGTTCAAATTCAATGACTATATATACAAGAGTCATTCTTAATTTGCTCAATATATAATAATCTTGTGGCATTATGAACAACATATTACATATTAAGTAAAAAGATATTTCCAGACATTTGGCATGATACAATGTCAGATATGATATAGAGACACAGAATTCGTGCATAACAGAAAACAATTTATGGAATAATGTTGCGGGTATTAAAAAACTAAATAGAGATATTTCCCCAGATAACACAAATCTTGATAATTTTGGACACTTAATTGTATTAATTTATAGACAGAGGGTTTTCCCAAGTTATATTTCTTAATATATTTAAATCGGATTTCTTTATGCTGACAACACTTTAAGATTTCTTTAAAGATTTCTGTTGCACTTTATGATCAAAGTTTTAAAAGTTTGAACTTTTTACTGCATCCTATTAGTTTGAAAATCTTCCCAGCTATACTAAATAAACGTTCTACGGTGCAGTGGAAGCTGGGACTGGAAGATTGTTTTACAATCTTTATCTTAGGATATATTGAATGAAAACATAGAAAAAAAATACATGAATCTTGTATTTTCTATCAGTCCAAAGTAATGTACTTAATATACATGTAGAACAGAGAGAGAGAGAGAGAGAGAGAGAGAGAGAGAGAGAGAGAGAGAGAGAGAGAGAGATAGAATTATTTTCAAATGGGTTATAATATTGGAAGCGATTTTGATTTTCATCATGGATGGACAGTGCATTCATTTTGCCCTTAAAGGTGCATGTCTGTCCCCTATTCTATTGGGACATGGCATAGGGAAGAGGATTGGGGTGTTTAGCACTTCTTATAACAATAGATTGTTTTGATACTTAGGTTATCCTGGGGGCATAGTGTGTTGTTGACACATCTCTATAGAAGTGCAAACTAATAAGAGTAAATTGTTTAGATGATTTAAAACTCTAAAAAACAATACTCTAAAAATGTTATGAAACTGTGTTGTTATATCAAGTAATATGAACAATTTAAAAATGAAATTTTATAAATCTTTTTTAATACAACTAAACATTTTTATTTCAAGAATTATTTCTTTCTTCTTTATTATAAAGTTAATCAAATTCAATTCCATTGATTCATTTATTCATCACATTTTTTAAAGTGAGCATGCATAAATAAGCACAGTAATGCAAAGTAATGCCATGTAATGCCAGCATTACACTAGATTTTGGAAAGTAATGGATTACATTACCATTACTTGTAATGCTAATTTTGTGGCATTACACATTACTAGCATTATTTTGAAAACATGTAATGCATTGCAATGCATTACCATGACATTTAGCATTACCCCAAGCCTAAGTTGTATCAAATATCTGTAAAATATCTTTCAAAGAAACAAGCCAAGGAAGTGAAAACGTTTCTATTCATTACGCGTCGTTGTTTGCTAAGAGTAAGAATGATTTTGGGAAAACCAACATTGTGAAGCATAAAATTAATACTGGGGACACGTTCAACAAGCAGTTGCTTGTGCTCTAGCCCATCTGTCAAAGGAAACTGAAAGGAATATTAACGAAATGGTGGAACACAATATCAAAGAACATTCGATAAGTCCATGGACATCGCCAATTGTGCTAGTGAAATGAAAGACAGATTGACGATTCCTTGGATTAGTTGTCAGCCTACAGTTGGTTATCTACCATTGGTGCAAAAAAAATGACGGCATCCTAACATCCAGGCATATCTTTAACTTATTAGAACCCGACACTCTTAATGAAGCATTTGGTCAATTGCTTATATGTCATAGTTAGTTAAGAGTGTTTCAGCGGTATTGATAGCACATGTAATTTCAGAATTGTAATATGGCCCGCCTCGTCAGGAGTTCCCCTAATGCATAAACCAGTCAATCTCTGAATTTCACTTGGTTTTAATTTGGATCTAATGATTAGATCACTTATATTTTTGTGTTTTCTGTATGCAACCATAGGAGGTGTTGTGAATAATTTTTTGCATACTTCGCCATGTTGTATGTTATCCAAGTATTTCATAAGTCGTTTCCTTAACCCTTTAATACATGGGTTAAATTTGGTCACCAAAACGTTCGGTACAGCCTTTTTAGTGGTTTTCTTCTTTTGTTTATTGAGATGATCCATTCTAATTGCAGAAAGAGTTTCTTGCATAATAGGTTCAATTTCTGATTGTTTGTAACCTCTTTTTTCAACATAAGTTTTAAAATCTTTGAAAATATTTAGTAATACAACCTGATCGCTGGTAATTCTCAGATGTCTGGTACATTCTCCTTTAATTAGGCCCTTAAAACTGATAAGCTATTAACACTTTGTCTGTGCAGGTATTGGAAGCTGTTAGTAGGTTTGATATATGAGCGAATGTCTAATCGCTGGCTATCTGATAATCTTGCTCCTTTGTATATGGTCGTGTCTAAGAAATTGACACTGGACTTCCATTAAATAGAATAAAGCCGTCATCTCTATATCTGCCGTGATATATAAGTTTGTCGGCATGTTGAAATTTAGATATTACATCATCAGTGATCTCTTTCATACGTATATCTGTAATTTCTAGTGACGGGCGTGTCCCTATCGCCGCGCCTATTATTTGTACTGGCAGGTAGAACAGACAGAAATAAAACAGCGTTTGTTACTCATAGAGGTCTATTTCAATTCGAAGTAATGCCGTTTGGACTTTGTTGTGCCCCTGTCACGTTCGAAGGACTAATGAAAACGGTACTGGCTGGGTTACAATGTGACATATGCCTTGTCTTACTGGATGATATCATCATAATGAGGAAGACATTCGATGAAATGATATTAAAGTTAGGAAGAAGAGTGTTTGACCGACTTCTATCTTCCGGATTGCGGTTAAAGGCCAAGAAATGGCATATGTTTAAAAGTTTTAAAGTTCGTGGGTCAAGTTATTTTAGATGATGGAAAACCCATATATTCTTCAAAGATTTAAAGTGTAAAAAAATGACCCGTGCCCTCAAATAAAAGTGAGATAATACCTTTTCTTGGCCTTTGTGGGTACAACATGAAGTTAATAAAATGTGTCTCAAAGATTGCCAAGTGACTGAAAAAGGGAGACGTTTTATCGGAGATAAAGATTGACAGGCTGCCTTTGATCTGTTAAAGCAAAAACTCATAACATCTCCAGTTTTAGGTCATGCTTACTTTAGTAAAGAGTTTATAGTTGATACCGATGCTAGTAGGGATGCAATCGTGGCTTAACTTTCTCAAGAACAAAATAGTCACGAGAAAGTGATTGCATATGCAAATCGTACCTTATCTAAGAGTAAAAGGAGTTTTTTTTGTGTGTCACTAGGGAAGAGCTCTTTGCAGTCGTACATTTTGTTAAAGGCTTTAGATATTTTTTGAGGGACAGATTCTTCGCATAAGAACGGACCACAATTCACTGAGGTGGCTAATGAAGTTCAGAAACCTGAAGGCTAATTGACAAGATGGCTTGAGGTGCTTGGTACATAACACGTTGATTGAACATAGACCTTGAGCTCAAACTCAGAGTGCCGATGCTCTCAGTAGAATTCCTTGCAAACAATGTGGTTTCTTTTCTTCGTAGGATAAAGAAGTGACTAGGTTTGTCAGTATCATGACTATGAATAAATAGGATGAATAGGAAACCCAATTACCAGATGACTTATCTTTAAAAGTATTCATGAAAAAGATGCAGCTATTGCCTCATTAATAAAAAAAATTGAAGGCAGGGATCAAACCAAAATCAGAAGTATAAGCAGGAAAAAATATTTCGTCCAAGAAATTGTGGAACCATGAGACATGCTACTCATCAGAGATTGATTGTTCTTCCAGAAATGGGTAAATTGACAAGGAAATGATATATATCAAGCTGTAATACCAACTAAATAACGACGATATGTACTTTACTTTTGCCATGATTTTAAAGGTTCTGGACATTTAAGTCATAAAGAGACAATGAAAAAAGTACGAAACAAATACTATTGGTCAGTATGCAGAAAAGATCGATGTTAGAATATATGTTTTAGGTTGATAGAAGATTTTGGAAAAGAAACAGCCAAACGTTGCCAAGAGATCTCCGATAAAAGTTGTAGAATCTGAAATCCCCATGAAAAGATAAGCTATCGATATTTTAAGGGAATTAAAGAAAGATAGGGGTATCCGGTTTATCTTGGTGGTGTCTGACTGTTTTACCAAATGGACAGAGAACTTCGCCATGTTCTGCCATGCCCAACATGGAAGCGTAAACTGTTGCAAAAATATTGGTGGAAGTATTTACGAAACTTGGAGTGCCTAGAATACTTATGTCCGATCAAGGTAGACAATATAAAGCAATTTCTTCCAAGAACAGTGTGCCTTACTACATATTGAGAAACCAAGGACGTAACCTTAACACACTCAAAGTGATGGAATAGGTAGAGCGGTTTAATAAAACCTTAGCCAACATGCTCAGTGCGTACGTGCAAGACTATCAGACAAATTTGGATGATTCTCTTCCATATGTTATGCAGGCCTATTGGTCAGCTGTTCATGATACAACTGGTTATATCCTGAACTTTTTAATGCTAGGCAGAGAGACAACTACAACCCAAACTCTAATGTAAGAATTGCCGGGGAATTTGAACTAGAGGTACTGTGAGCAAGCTCACAATTGATACCCCCCGCTAAGAAAAAAATCATAACACGTGTATTTTTGCTATTATAGAAAATATTGGATGAATCTATTTCACTGTCCATTTTCTATAAATAACAACTGCTTTATTTTTTTAAAAATGTTAATTTTTAGCTTCTAATATTTCCATTAATACAAGACATGACACAGACAGAATTTAGCTTTTTTGAAATAATGACCTTGAACTTTCTCAATTGACCTTGGGTCAAGGTCATGACACACACTTTAATCATAAGCAATCTTTGTGTGAAGTAAGAACTTCAAATGTTTCCCCATACGAAAGATATGGACCGGACACGAATTTTGCATTTTTTCTGCCAGTGACCTTGACCTTGCCCAATTGACCTTGGGTCAAGGTCATTACACACCCTTAGGTCATAGGAAATCTGTGTGAAGTAAGAACTTCCAATGTTTCCCCATAAGAAAGATATGGACCGGACGCGAATTTTGCACTTTTTCTGTCAATGACCTTGACCTTGCCCGAATGACCTTGGGTCAAGGTCATGACACACCCTAAGGTCATAAGCAATCTTTGTGTGAAGTAAGAACTTCCTATGTTTCTCCATAAGAAAGATATGGACCGGACACGAATTTTGCACTTTTTCTGCCAGTGACCTTGACCTTGCCTGAATGGCCTTGGGTCAAGGTCATGACACGCCCTTAGGTCATAAGCAATCTTTGTGTGAAGTAAGAACCTCCAATGTTCCTCCATAAGAAAGATATGGACCGGACACGATTGCACGGACAGACAGACAGACAGACAGACAGACAGACAGACAGACAGACGGACGGACGGACAAGGTGATTCCTATATACCCCCCAAACTTTGTTTGCGGGGGGTATAAAAACACACATAGAAAACAATAGGTTTGGGAGTTACAGGAACGCGTAGAAGAAGCCTACCGTATAGTAAGAGAGACAAAGCGAGTCATGTGTCGGAAAAGATCATGATTGGAAGCTTAGCTTTGAAAAGTTGTTCCCTGTTGATGTAGTTCTTGTAAACTTTCCAGTTAAAAAAGTAGATCTGCAAAATTGACACCTTTCTTGCGCGGACCTTAAAGCAATATGAGCTGTATTTTTTAGAATTTTATTTTCCTGCAAAAACCTGCTAGTATGATAAGTCTGCATATAACTTAAACTTTTATGATAAATAAGGTTTGAAAAAATCATTAATTTTTGTCAAAGGAAATATTTCTCTTCTAAGGAATATATAACAAATGAATTTTTGTACAAGACGACAATAATTCAATTTTGCTCCAAATAAAGCTTCTTAATGACATTTTCCACAAAAATATGGCTAACAGAAATTTAAAACCCATGATATTTTTGTCATTTTAGTAGAAAACAACATTTTAGTTTTAAAAAAATCAACATGAATAATGCAGCTCATATTGCTTTAAAATATTTTGGGCAAGAACAAAAATAAGACAACCACTGCACTGGCAAGGAATATCTAATAAAATATAAAACAAGACAGACTGAAATCCAGATACACATGTTACAAAAATCGTCGATAATTTTAGAACGTTTTCCTGTATATCGCACATGCGCAAACCACACACTGTGGCAGATGGGCAATATCACTCATGAATTTTAGTAATGTTGTGTTTTGTAGAAACCGAAGGGAAAGATGGTACGTTGTTACTTTCTTGGAATCACCATCATTTATATACCGTGTTGGATGAAGTGCCGCCGGGATTTTCGCCAGGGTTATGCACTCTGTTTGATCGACACACGTGTTCGATGTGCATGCGAAGTAAGGCAGCACTATCTGTGCACAATAATACGGAATCATTGAAAATTCTTCAAAGAATAAATATATTTTGTAATTTAATGATTGTAGTTTCCTTTATTATTTTTTACAAACATGTTACCACAATGTGTAGGTCATGCATTTAGAGGTCCGTGCAACGTAAACGCACCGATCTGGACGCAACCGACCGTAACTTTTTCGACCGGTATATATACTCCATTGGCAGTTGAAGAGCGATTAAAATGCTTTGATGAATCTATGTCAGCTTTAACTTGAAATGCTTAATCTAAACTTCAATTCATAGATTGTTCTTGTATTATATCTGAAACATTTTTTTTTACAATTTTTTAAAATATTTTTAAGAAAAAGTGATTTTGTTTTGGTTGCAATTGCAAGTAAGACACTGAAAGATTTAAAATGTAGTTAAATTGAATTAATGCATGATATTAATATACAATGAACTTAAATCAAATATCTAAATAGAATAAAAAAACAGTATTTATTAAATTTAAAAAATGTTAATTTATTTCAAACATATTGAATTTGATAAAATCTTTTTACAGGAAGTATCATAAATTAAAAGCACAGTTAGACAATCATTAAAAAAAGAAATTGAAACAAAATAAAAAATTCCAGATGGTTTTTAATTTAGAAACACATTTTTACCAAATTGACGGTAAGTAAAGATATACTTCAAGATAAACGTTGGAAAGTCATGGCAATTTCATGATTTGAGAAGATAGTCAGCATGATATATAGTTCTCTCCTCATTTTTTATATCTTCTCTCATTTGTCTCACTTGGTTGGTGGTTTTTCTGCTTGTACTTTTTTCAGGTCAGGGTCTTTTGATTTCAACCAGACTGCCTGAAAATTTTTATTTCCAAAAAACCGCACGGTGTGTAAAATATCCATGAGGTCATTACGTTCAACAAACATTTTGGCTATCTTAGGGTATAATTTTGTAGGTACTCCAAATTGAAGATTTTCCAAATCATAAACAATTTTTCCATAAAAGCTTATTTTTTCTAAAGTCGATTTATGTCGTATGCATTCAAGTAAAGGGAAATAATGACATTCTGAAAAGAGTAAATCAGAATGATTTTCAGCAGCAGCAAGAAATGTACACTTTGTGATGACGTCATGTATCATTTTGTAAGATTTTCTGTCCGTCGTTTCCTTTATGTAAACGTTTATTAACTGTTGGATACATTCATGAATGGTTTCCTTTCTGTCTTCTGTCTCCTTCAAATCGACAAGAAGAATGAGGTCTAAGACGTTCTCTAATTTTAAATGCGTTATTTCTCCACCGTGAAGCATTGTGTAAACTAATGCTTTAAACTTTAATCGTTTTCGTATATTGTCAGATTTTTCTAATGCTTTTAATTGTTTCATGGTAAATGATATCGGATCGATAAAATATTCGTTACAACTAAAAGGCTTATTATGCATTATCAAAACCATTGTGAGGGGATGTCCGATACTTGTTTGTACCTCACAGATTCTTTTCAACGCTTCATCTGAAATATCGTTCTCACTGTTCATAGCTATTTCACGGAGTCTTTCTATTTAGTAAAGACTTGAAATTGTTTAGGGAATAAAGTTAATATATTCCTATGCACACTTTGACTTTTAGATTCGCGATTAATATAATCCCAAACATCATACTGAAAAGTAGCTATGATAAAACAACTGTTTTCTGCATCTAAACATATTTTTGTAAAAACTGTATGATATCTTCAGTATGATCGTCCGTGTACCAAGACTTTATAAGATCTGGTAAGACATATATAGTTGACATGTTGGAGTCTTTAGGTATATCTCTGAAAGCATTAAGTATCTCGATTTTCAATGTTGGGTTTATTTTTCTAAGTCTTGAGGCTATTTGATTCGCTACTGTTCGTCTTCCACTTCCTAACTTTCCAAGTAACGCCAATGTTTTGCATTTTGAAAGATGCATCTTACACAGAGCGATAAAGTCAGCATCCACTTTGAGCTCCTTAGGTTCTTCACTTTCTATATCATTACGAAAATTGTGAGAACAATAAGCTTATGATAAACAACATGTACGATATGTATTTTGTTTTAAGTTAGCTGCATTATTTATATAACAAAATGAGTTAAATGACTGGTACAAAGTATGTGTTTTACAATTAAGCTTAAACTTAAAATCTATTGTGAGTTCTTGTTGATGAACATTATACATTCAATTTCTTATTTACATACTCCAATTGTGTGTATTACTGAAAAATCACTCTAAACTAGAATAACAAACTAAACTGTTGAGTGATCATAAATCACTACATTAAATGTAAAGAATTACTATCACAAATCCCTAGGGTTTTAAAATGTTGCTTGGTTAAAGGCAGATTAATGTAAAATTTGTTGTATTCATGGGTTTACTAAAAATTGTATATAATCGAAATACGTCAATTTAACGTATATCGTAAAATGGTATGACCAGTGTCAGATTCTTTTCCCCCACAGTAGGTGTAACAATGATATAAGCAATCTTTGGCACTTTTTAAAACCTTTATTTAAGAACGATAGACAAACAACTTCTACAGCTTATATTAAATCCTCTCTTTGGTAAATATAAGCGCAGGGGGGGGGGGGGGTAATGATATGTAGTGAAACCGGAGTATCCGAAGAAAACCCACATTTTCACGCAGGCGAAGTAATGCCGATCATGGGGACCGAACTTCGGTTGCCAGAATAGAAGCGAGTGCGTTGTCAACTGTGCAAATGGATACCCTAGTGACAACCAAGTGACACTTAAGTGACACTTTCTTCTATTTCAAAATATTTAAGTTTTTTTGACATATGATATATCTGATAATACAATAAAAACTGGAATATTTTTTTATACAAATGAAGTTGTCAAATGTTTTAGACCAGTAACCGAAAAGTCGCTGGTTCGAGCCCAGCTGTGGTCACTTGATGTTGAGTGTTGAATCCATAGACAAGTCACTCTATCTGCAAACTGAAACTGGGTTCTGACTTAGCTTGGGGTTAACCTGGTGTCCTATCCAGAGTGTCAATGACTTTTAACCGCCTAGCAAAAATTCGTAGTAAAATTCGTTGCCTTAATGTAAAATTCACAAAACTATGAAATTGATAATCACCTGAATCACCGTCTTGATGATTGTTGAGTAAAAGTTCTTTTGGACCAGAGTTCTCCTTATTTGCTAATGGGAAGAAAGGAAATTATTATTACTAAATGTTGATTTGAAATTACAGTGTTTTGGTATCTAATGTAATTATCACTAAGCAGCTATTTACTTTACAAACTTAGTGTATTGTTACGTTCCCATTATCACGATCCACAGCGCGATTGAAATTGCAATCTAAATCGTAGAGTAATCGTAGTAACAGCATGAAATCTCACCAGATCTTGAAGTATGTCGTAGTAAATGTGTTGATCGGAGGACATTTTTTGACAGTCAAAATGTTTTCTTAGATCAAGACGATTAATTTTTAATCGTAATTGTTCGTTATATTGATCGCACTGCATCATTACTAAGCACAGCACGTCGCATTTAATCGTGCCCCTACCCCCCATCGTATTGATCTTGAAAAATTTTGAAGAGGGCAAACACCACGTTGCGCTGTGTTCAATTGCGGTGTGTCAATATGCTGTGTGTCAATAACGTAAATTGAAGCACACAAGCTCTCCAAATCGAGGATTTCGGATCAAATTGAAATTTGATAAGGAACTCAATCTTGACAATATTATTTGAGCGTATTTTCTTGTATCTAAAAGTATCTTAACGGATCGCGAAACCTAATATATGATTATCGTGACCTTACTGTATCAAAGCTCAACAAATCGCATAAGAATAGATCGAATGGATTCACCTCGTACTTACCTCTAGAATTAAAGAGATTTTCCATGATTAGTTACGAGTTGGCAATCGTAGTGTTCGTAACAGATCGCTTAAAAACCACTTTAACTAACAATGTTTACTTTTGTTGATCTTAAAAACTAAGATTAAAGGAACCCTGAAGGGTATATATTTTCAAAGAGAAGTTATTATTTTTACATAACCTGTTTCAATATGTATACAGTTTTCATTGATCAACACATTGATAGAAAGAAGAATAATGTATTCCAAAAAATGAAAGTTGCAACAAATACTAGTATAAGGAAGTCTGAAGTTAGTTTATGCATTTAATGTTTCAATATAGCAAAGAGATCTAATCGATTAGCACTTTGATTCACCCTTAATCCTTATATGTTTGTCAATGAGGCAATTTATGAAATATCAATATGATTTATTTAAGAAATGAGTTTAATATTTTTTCCATTGATCGACATATCAAAGGAAAAATTGACCGGAAAACTTTATCAATGCGTTACTAATCATTTAATAAAAAATTTTCAAATTATAAAATGTAAAGTGTCATTAATCAAAAATGCAATTAGTTTAAACGAAGCGGCGCGTACTACTACAAAACAACAACAGGAACAATATTCAAAATAGATGCGCCTTCAGCTGATGCAGAGCTTTTGAGCTGAATTTAATGGATTAAACACAAGCAAAGAGTTAAAATCTGAACCGACTGAATTTACAACAAAGCGTATTTCTTTTTCGTTCTTGTACGTTTACTCAAAGTATCTGAATATCATATGTTTTAGATTGAAAGATGAGGGATAGGGGGTCTTCTTCCTGTAATCAATTAAATGATGTACCGGTAATTTGACCCGTATTTTTGGTTATCCCCACCTCATTCTCAAAGACGGTAAATTTGATAGTTACCAGACCATCATTTAATCAATAAATTAGAAATTCAGTTCAAGAATTTGTGATTTGTACATATTTTGTCATAGTGCGTTGAGTGTCTCAATAATAAAAAACCTCGATGTCCCTACCTTGCGCACTTTGATCTCATTTTTTAAAGTGCGTCAACTTGGTCCTAAAATTTACAACGCATGCTTGCTTTTCAAAACTGCTTTCGAATGCATTGTTTAGTTATTATATCTCATCGTCTTAAAAATATATTTATCATGTTTACATTTTTTATTGATGTGTTGTTTTGCTTCTTTATCTACTTTTATTTTCTGCAGGCCGAAAACAAATAATTAAATAATGGTTGTAACGATCACATTTGAAGAAGTAATAAAGAGTTTTCTTCTTAAGGGCTGGAATTTTGTTGATAATTGTTTTATCATTGTAAAAATGTCGAAATATCGATCTATACATCTTACCTTGTCTTTTCTTTCTGAGAAAAATTATTCCTAAAATGATGAGTACGACAAACACTACTATTACGGGGACAACAATAGCAGCAATATTTGAAGAGGTTGTAAAAGGTCTTGTGGTCCGTATGGTCTCGGTGGTAATCCTAGTTGTGAAATCAAATATAAGTATTTTCATCTTATAAAAGGTAGAATTTATAACCAAATACTCACTTGTTTACACATTCAACTTTTGATCACACCCACCTTGAGGAAATCTGCTGGAAGCAAGTGTCTGTGTGGTGAACATAAAAAGAAATTAATATTTATTTATTGTGCCACAGTATAATGGAATAATTCAATATAAGTCCTAATTATCATTTTATTAATCAAGTTTATTCCTGAATGAATAAACGCATAGTCTAAGAAGTAAGTTGCCAGCTTCATGTTAAAGAGGTTCGCTCATCTCTTTTTGGGTAACTATTTTATGTAACCTCTGATCTAAAAAGTTTGCATCATTTATTAATTCTATTTGTATATTTATATTTTACAATGCGAAATAAACCATATTGAATAAAAGTTTTTAAAAAAAACCCATATTAACAGAGTTAAGTAAGGAACTATATTTTGTGGCGGAAGGTTTTAAAGAAGTTTTAGAGTACTATTACTTTAGCCTCATAATTTTCAGCGCAGACTAGACCTCCAGATAATTTGTGTATAATGATATACTCATGTTGTTCTGAAAAACATTTTGAACAATATTTTGATATTTCTGTCGATTTATTTTGGCATATTTAGCTTATATTACATAGAGGTCAAGAAAAAATAACTCCAATCTTTGCCTTTAGCTTCTGTCGATTTATTTTGGCATATTTAGCTTATATTACATAGAGGTCATGAGAAAATAACTCCAATCTTTGCCTTTAGCTTATTGCATGTCATATCCTTATTTTTTTGAGATGTGACCCAAACTTTTTTGGAAATGTATGTATATTTGTATGCAAAGTTTTAGAAAGATGGCATAACTATTATTTATTTTTATTTGCGTTATTCCAAATAATTATTCCAAATTTGATTACTCCAAAATTTTGATACAATCTTTACATTTGCTGTTGTATTCATTATATACTGGCATTTGAAACCATCAGTAAAGCGAGGTTTATTAAACTTTGACTCGGATATTACTTTAATAGTTTCTACATGTGTTTAACTTCATACTCTATTGAAATCATAACTTAATAATAGTTCAAACAATAAATATTTGTGTGTTTTCTTCAAATAATCAATTTGCAGGAAAATTATCATTTCTGTTTGGGGCCAATATTTCCAAAATGGCATTTGACATTGGTCACAAATAAAAAAATCAACATCTTAGGCCCCCCATCTTTATATCCAAGATATTTTTGGATAATTGACAATACTTGTATTTTAGGTGCCAAGCTTCTTAATATAATGCGAAAGCATTACATGCAATAAACATAATAAATATGACATATCGCACCGTTTTGTTGATTTCGAAAACAGCTAAGAATGAATAAACTTTACTCTTAGAAGTCAAACTGTTCATCCGATTAAAAAACCCGTCGTATTTGTAAAAAAAAAAAAGCGTGATTTTAATCATTATGTAACTGTATAAATTTTTAATCCCAAAGCAAATGCATTAGAGTTATGATTTTAATAATCTACATATAAGTAAAGATTTGATGAAGCTGTCACTATAAAGTTAACAAAGTAGTGCTAAACCCAGTGCGTGCGCAAAGCTGCATACGGACACAACTGTGCAGATCACGAAAAGAAAAGAACAATGTCATAGTAGAAGTGGTCAAAACAAAATCAACGGGAAGTTTCGCTTGAGAATTAATTTATATATAATTTAACGAGAAAAATGATTCATTTTATGTTGTAACGACCCGATCGCACATTTCGGACACATGAATTATGAGAATGATCCTCAACATAATTGAAGTATTTTCCAAGTCGTAAGTTTATTTCCGTTCTTGGCGACTATTATGGTATGTGTTGTTTAATGGAAACTATCATGGCTCCGATTAATTGTTCTAAACCAAATGGGATGAATGAAATTATTATTAAGGTTCTGTAAATTAGCAAACGATTATTAGATTTTATACTCCTGTGATGTGTTACTTGATTGTATTTTGTCATGGATGGTATGAATCTTACAATTCGAATTTATAAAAGTACACCATACTCAATATTAGTTATTGTTATTTTTAAATTCTACATTTTTTTTAATCTTAAAATATATTCCAATACTTCTTTTAAATATTAGAGTTCCAAAGTTATAACCAATTTCACTTCTCTTCGAAACAATACGATTTTGTAAAAAAACAAAAAACAAAAAAAAAAAAAAAAAAAAAAAACAAAATAACGGAAACCCGAAATGATACAACTTAATAGTAATTTTATTGTTTGTGTAAAAAGACAATATATCGCAAATTAGGGATTTTTCATTTCTCTTGTATCTTAAATTATAGAGAGTTGGCACTTTGTTTAAAAATTATTCCATATTGATATTTGAATTAGTTATAGCAAATCTTATTTTTCGAGTTTTATTTAGAATTTCTGAGGCACATAAAGCGATACCTTTTTGATATTACTGATGAATTAAAGTATCAATTAGACAGAGAAGTTATATTAATATATTACGAATAAAATACTAGTTTCTGTAACAAACAGCAAAATGTTATTTTATGCCAGGAAATAATTGTAGTTTTAAGATGTTACCCAGTTTTCCAAATACTATTAGCTACTTTCTGCGTTTATTAGTTTTGAACATACATTTACAGTATAGAGATTAGATGTCTTGATTTTTTTCATAGAAAATTCTTTTAAATGCATTTTGACGATATCATAAGATTAGTACCGTGAAGGAGGCGAAGTAAATACTCATCCGAAGAAAAAATATTATTGCAATCAAAAGAGAAGTAACCCACTGTAATAATATCTTTATATAACAGGTATTTTGGTTTTGTTTTGAACATAATTTGTTTATTGCTCAGAGGGATAAGAAACAAGTTCTAACAACTGACTAGCTAGTTCTTCTCCTTAAATATATTGTAACAATAACTGTCATTCAGGGATTTTAGTATTTCTAGTTCTTTGATTGGCTTTTTACTTAAAAGCATAAACATTTCCAAAGTACTAATTAATTACAATGGAAAGTTTTAACTATGGTACTATTAAAAAAAACATTTACATTTATAAACATTGTCCGATGTGTACTGTTCTCTCGGACAATTTGTACCGGAACATTTTGTAGAATCCATTTTCTTTGCTCCAGTGTTGAAAATTGGACAGTGACCTGTGAAAAAGCAATATGATTTTTCGTTTGTAAGGAATATACATGTCATAATAAACAGAATCATTTCATCATAAAATGCATACTTTATTTGACTTTCCTTCCACAATTATACAATTATTGATAAAAATAATTTTGTCATGTTGGAACTGGTTAAGGACAAAGGTGGAGATCCCTTTACTCATGTCAGTGACCGACTAATAAAAACATCTAATATATTTCTTATAAGGTTTTTATGAGAATAAACCCATCCTTATTAGTTTCCATAGTTCAGATCATTTTATTGTAATTATTGGCGCATTATTGATGATTGTTTAGACCGAATAACACCTTTACAGGATTAGATGTGCCTTAGTACAAGACAAAGTTGCACGCAAAGAAATTGAATTAAACACAACGCGATTACGTATCACACAATCATAATGTTACATTAAAGTTTTAAAATTCAGAGAATTTAAAACTATCTATAATTGTTATAGATAGTTTTAAATTCTCTGAATTTTAAAACTTTAATGTAACAGGTTATAATTTCTGAGTGTTAACTCAGCACAAGTTAATATTTCTATTTTTAGCATTTTAGAGTTACAATTTTAATTTCAAAATCATTTAAATTTTACTTATTTTAAATGCTTTGTATTTTTTTCTCACGGTTTAAAGTTTTACTTTATTTCTTAATCGAGAAAATTTATTGGTAGCGTTTTACTTTTTAATTGTATAACCATGGCATCTAAACAATTTGACACTTTTCTGGAAATTATTTAGTTACGACAGATTGTCGGACAATAAGTTAATTTGTTAAATAAACTGACAAATTCCTCGTCAGGCAAACCTTTGAAGATACATTCTTTGTGTTATCAGAGCGACACTTTAGCGACTCGCGAAGATTATTCTATTTTCATTACGTCAGAAAACTTATTTACTTTTTTCGGCTTTACTTAATCTTCTCTTTGTTAACATACGTACATCGAAATTCATCTAATTGACTTTATCACCTTTTTGGCCTTTAGTAATCAGTGTCAGCTCGTAGAGGAAATTCTGTGAAATTAGCCCGCTAGCATATAAATCAAGTATCCTGATTGGTCAATGAGAGCAATTCCAAATTAAACCGGATGGTTGGTGAATTTACTTAATTCACTTTCCATCCGACGTTTAAAGAATAAAGAACTTGTTTTAATTTTACGGAATTGTTTCTCTTTTCCATTAGGTAAGCTTGAATGAAATGTTATCTATTTTCAGTAATTTAGGTTTTCATTACAGTATTTTATTATATTTTTCTATTGCTAATTTTGATAAATGTTTAAAATACTTAAGAACAATGATTAACTATATATTTCTTATTATTCGGCGGAACTATGAATTTGTCATTCCAGAATTTTAGTTTTCATTTCGTGTCATTGTTTATTATGCCATGATACATAATTTTGTTTCATTTCGTTTAAATGTGTGATTTTTATTATTGAACTTCTATGCTGTTAAATGCTGTTTTTATAAAGTTTGAATTCGCCGCGTAATTATTGTAATCCTGTAGTGAACTCTTCAGTGCGAGAAGGTGAATTTAAGAATCTGTAGAAATTCGTCAGCTAAGTAATATTTGTAAGTTATTTCCTCTTTAATTATTTAATGACAACAGTTTATATTTTGTTTTCTAGTTTTCTTGCATTTTATAAGCGTTATGCATTTTCATACTTATGCGGAATTATCGATCCTAAGATTATAAGCGTTAAAACGATCTCGCTTTCTCGCATTGCTGTGTCTTATTATTCGGCGGAACTATGAATTTGTCATTCCAGAATTTTAGTTTTCATTTCTATAAAATATATTTCGTGTCATTGTTTATTATGCCATGATACATAATTTTGCTTCATTTCGTTTAAATGTGTGATTTTTATTATTGAACTTCTATGCTGTTAAATGCTGTTTTTATAAAGTTTGAATTCGCCGCGTAATTATTGTAACCCTGTAGTGAACTCTTCAGTGCGAGAAGGTGAATTTAAGAATCTGTAGAAATTCGTCAGCTAAGTAATATTTGTAAGTTATTTCCTCTTTAATTATTTAATGACAACAGTTTATATTTTGTTTTCTAGTTTTCTTGCATTTTATAAGCGTTATGCATTTTCATACTTATGCGGAATTATCGATCCTTAGATTATAAGCGTAAAAACGATCTCGCGTTCTCGCATTGCTGTGTCTTATTATTCGGCGGAACTATGAATTTGTCATTCCAGAATTTTAGTTTTCATTTCTATGAAATATATTTCGTGTCATTGTTTATTATGCCATGATACATAATTTTGCTTCATTTCGTTTAAATGTGTGATTTTTATTATTGAACTTCTATGCTGTTAAATGCTGTTTTTATAAAGTTTGAATTCGCCGCGTAATTATTGTAACCCTGTAGTGAACTCTTCAGTGCGAGAAGGTGAATTTAAGAGTCTGTAGAAATTCGTCAGCTAAGTAATATTTGTAAGTTATTTCCTCTTTAATTATTTAATGACAACAGTTTATATTTTGTTTTCTAGTTTTCTTGCATTTTATAAGCGTTATGCATTTTCATACTTATGCGGAATTATCGATCCTTAGATTATAAGCGTAAAAACGATCTCGCTTTCTCGCATTGCTGTGTTTTACTACAGGGTGTTTCGAAATATGTTTTTGTTTTAATTCACTTTCCATCCGACGTTTAAAGAATAAAGAACTTGTTTTAATTTTACGGAATTGTTTCTCTTTTCCATTAGCAACCTAGAAAGCCGAGTGGCATCCTACCAAGCTATTCCCCAATTTAATCATATTCACAAACAGAGAAAGTCTCTGTGTGAAAATAACATTGTTTACCGCCAAAATTGTATCACTCGACGACCAATTAGCGCAAGTAACAATTGAAAATTAATAAAGGGGAAATTGAATAAACAACCATGTCTCTCCTGCTCTAAACATTAGTAAAGGTTACATGTAATTGGGTCAGCTAAAGGTAACGACGTCCGTTCATATAAAAGGTAAGAAATTACATATGAGTGCACTGGGGTAAATTTTTAAGGGATCAGTAGTAAATTCTCTCAGATTTTTTTTGTTATTGAAATATTTTTAAAATACATTCGTTACATTAAAAAGTGTAATAGGTTCAAAACAATGCGCAATTAATATACAGTTTTTCTTATGAATGAACCTCTAGCTCCACAGTACGTCAACACGAATGGTTAGTATGCAATAAAAAGTTGGACATATGACTATTTGAACCACTTTAAACCAAAGAAATCCGACAAAAATTATATTCTTCATGTATTGTAGTACAAATCTACATTGCATTAATTGTGCATCTATTTTGTATGTATATAGGAATACGATGCTGTTACCGAAAGAATGCAACTTAATGTATACGTTTACTCAGAATGAAAAAAAAAATTCACTGATAATGAAAAGCCATATATATTGTGTGTTATAGACTTATCATTGTAGTGCTATTTTTCACTTTCAAAAAAGTAGGTCAATGACCTGTTTTTTGAGATAATGGCCATTGAATATTTTCTTTAAAAATTTAAGAAAAGTCCCTAAACATTTTACACTATGATTCTTTTAATTGTGAAAGTTATACAAATTGCTAAACTCTTTCAAAAATGAAATACAGTTTATGAATTGCAGTTATTTGAGGTCAATGATAACAATTTTAAGATATGGTGTCTTTTATTGTTTTTTACGCATTTTTCAATATACATACTGTGTGCCATTCGAATATCTGAACGAAAAAGTGAGATAAAAACAACAGAAAATATACAAAATTATGTTGACTTGCAAATAACTTTGAATATTACAGTACTACCAAACAAAATTCAGTGAAAAACAAAATCTGAAAATTTTAGTACAAAGGACTATATAATATGATATGGGCCTAAAATGGCCCCCTAAAATGAACATTGTCATTTTACTGTAATTCTGTGTTTTCTTTGTACAGATATATATGTAATGTTTTTACATAGTGTTCATTTTGATTCAACTGCCCACAATTTAGAAATATGACATCGTAAAGACAATTTTTAGCATAAAACAGCTTGTTTTCAAGCAGTTTTTCTTTCTGAAAACATAGAGCGCATGCTTGAACAAACAAAATATTTTAATCAGAGATGTATCTAGCCAAGGCTAATAAGTGACAAAAAATTTTCCTTGTTCAAGCATGCGCTCTATATTTCCCACTCATAAAAAGGTAAAAAAAAATGTCAATTTGTGACTGATTTTGATTGAATTATAGAAATAGCGTCATTTCTGACGCCATATACTGCCAGTGAGTGCAAGTAAATCAAATAAATAGGTGAAAATATATTTTACATCAACACATCTAAAATATAACATAACATTTCTTTGTACCCGAAACATTTTTAAAAAATGACAAATTATGGGGGCTAGATTTAACTCTTATCATATATAGTTCTTTCCTCTGTTATGCTAAAAGTCCAACTTTTATTGAGCCTAATTTCATAGTAAAGTAAAAAATATCGAATGGTTTGTCAATAATAATTCATTTCATAAATACTTTTAGTGTTTTAAAAGAACAAATTTTACTCATGACATTGAACTTCATAACAATCCGAAATTGAGAACTCGAACCCTGAGTAAAGAACGTCCTTAAGTTATTTTCCTTTTCCTTATTAACAAAATTATTACCTCCTTGTTTTTCTACTCATTACTTCCCCTTCGTGTATAATTATACGCACGCATTTCAATCGCCTTTTTTCATTATTCCACTGCACGAACTAGGTTGGTGCATTATGTGTTAAGTTATTTTTATACAGAAAATAAGTTTTTCAAATTATATACACTGTACTTTTTAAAATTATATATATATATATATATATATATATATATATATATATATATATATATATATATATATATATATATATATATATATAATTAATCTGCTGATTTTTTTTCACAAATTTTCAATTAAAGGGGCATAGTCACAATTTTGGTCAAATTTTATTTTTCTGTTTTTATTATTTACAATGCTTTAAGAATGCATTTTTAATGAGCAAATGAAATTTGGGTGCCAGTCCACAGGCACTTGCTTCTGAGAAAATAATTTACCCTATACATGTAGTATAATAATAATACAAGGTATCTAACTCCGAATGAGGTAAACCAACCTCTCCCGTGTGTTGCAGTCGTTTTCGCTTTTATACGAAATGCAATGCAAAAGTGTTTAGTAGCATTTTCTTCAACAATAAATTATCTAAACAACCATATATAACATGCTTACTTTTGTTGTATTCTAATGTACATAATCTGCGTCAAAACATGATATACTCCAATTGAACCGTAGGCACTGTGTGCCAGCCGATGAGTTTTAAGCAAGATACAGGGCTCACAATTCTTCGTCATGTAAACAAAGCTGCTCGTGCTCTGTTTTTGTTTACATAGGTTCAATATACCAGTAAAAAAAATTCAACCTGATAAGTCTATCTTTTCATTCGTTTTAGGCACAAATAAACAGTTCCTAACGATTAACACATTCATTTGAGGTCTAAAACTGGATTTTTCACTTCAACAATCAAATTTAAACACAAGCATTATTTACATAGCGAAGAATTGTAAGCTCTATAACTCGCTTATAACTCAACAAATGACACTCAAATGTTGGTTGCCTATTAAAAATTCCTTACTGAGGCATTGTAAACATTAAAATCGAAAATATAATTTTTTACCAAAATCGAGACCATGCCCCTTTAAAGCAAAAAAACAAATGACACTCAAATGTTGGTTGCCTATTAAAAATTCCTTACTGAGGCATTGTAAACATTAAAATCGAAAATATAATTTTATACCAAAATCGTGACCATGCCCCTTTAAAGCATGATAAGAATAGAGAGTTTATTGCATGTGTCTAATCTTTTGGATTTGTATCAAAATGCTCTTGTTTAATTCTGAGAATAAGCACATTCAGTATAAACAGATCTCTTTAATAACACTTTACTTTATATTAACACTAATATAATATTTGCTCATTGCCCGAAGTTATCACGCCCCCCCCCCCCCCCCCTGCTTTACTATACATGCACTACTTTACTTTACCCCTGTGTTATTACATTTTTATCCCTTTGTAATTATTTTCTCTCTACCTCATTTAACATAATTCATGTTTTGTTGAACAATAAAATGCTATCTTTGGTTTTTAAGCGGAATATGAAAGTTGCGACAGGAAAACTACACACGCGTTAGGTTATGTTCATTTTTTCTGAAATGATCGCTACCTTCATAACCCGCATGAATCATCAAATAAAGCATTTTTTGTTTATATATAAATCTGTATCTTTCTTTTAACTAATTAATAAAATGATAATTATAAAGAGTAAGTAAAATTCACTAAATTACTGCTAATGTACATCAGTATGTTAGCTAAAAGAAACAGCCATATCGTCTCATGTGAGACTTTGAGTCTAATATCATCATGATTACTTTGTGCAATTCGTGATTTTTCTTAGGTCGCTGTAGGTTTCGACCAATCGATAGTTTGGCTGTTTCTTTTGAGCTATGAATTAACTATAATTTTCCGTAAGAAATAGAAGGAATCATACTCGGTAGATGTAAAATAGTGAAATAAATGAATTTGAACTTGACAATTATATTGCAACAGGTACCTGTATCAATATTCAGTAACAGATAATTTTCGTTCAAACACGGATGAAGGCAAAATAATGGGGAAAACGCTACACCTCTTTTTTCTCCAACATATTCTTTTTTTAACATTGAACTCCTTTTGTTGTTTCAGTTTATGAGAATGAGATAAAACATAGTTTTTCTTTTATTATTCAGAAATAAAAATACAACACCTTCCATCGAGTCCCATTCTACAGGGGATCATGATTTGAACAAACTTGAATCTTCACTACCTTCGTATGCTTCCGCACAAGTTACAGCTTTTCTGGCCAAACTGGTTTTTATAAGATTTTTTAAAGATTATAAAACTTATATCTAAACTACCTGAGAACACAAGTTAACAGCTTTCTTGAATTGCCTTTAACCATTAATGCTTTGTGTCAAGTTTGTTATATATAAAACAATTTGTATGTACTTGTACAAATGGAATGTAAAACAGATTTAATATCGAATTCACAATTTGATAGTGTTCATCTTAAATTTAAACATGTTTGATTCAATGACTAAATGTGCATGAATAGATTCATTATCATTTGTATGTTGGTGTTAATGTTAACCTATATTTAAATATCATTTTAATTATAAAGTATATACTTCAAAGTATCAATTAAATCTTAAAAATTTGGTTTATAAAATGTTTAAAAGTATATTTAAAAAAGTATAAGGAAAGAAAAAATATTTAGATGATAAAGATTTTTGTTAATTTACCCAATTTCACTTTAGATATAGTCATTACCAAAACCATCTCTTTTGTTTCGGTCTATTTGAAGTTTGACGAATTTATGAGAAATGGTTGAATTTTTCACAACGTGTGTCTTTCATAAACCACAGGTACAAACCTAATTTTTGGGAGACTTATTTCTCCCTAACAGAAAAGTAGGGAGAAGTTTGAGAAATCGGGGAGACTGTAATTATTTGATACAGCATAACCAACTAATTGTAAAATGTATACTACTTTATAAAAATAATAAACTCGAATTTTTGGTCTATAATACCGATAAATCGGAAGAATGCTGTCTTTTGTTTTATATATTTCAAACATTTTTGGTAATTGAAGATTACCAATTTGTTTTTATTTTTTTCTCAGTTAAGCTTCACTATTCTAATAATCAACGAAAATTCCTAAAAAAAATCCTGCAAATCATCTGGATTTCTTAAATTTTACAATCCTGCGCTTGCGCAATACATTCACGCTAACAGGATCTTTAGTTTATGTTTCCACATTTTCATATTTGCATGAATAAACTCAGAAATGATAATACAAATACGGATAAATTTTTATTGGACATTTGCTATATATTCTGTTCATATATATTAATGATTTCATTTCTTATGAGAGAAAGTATAAAATAACAAATATACATTTCAACTAAGTACTTACTTTTGTCTTCGTGCTGACAAAAAAAATTCAGTTGATTACATGCAAAAAGAAATTATATTTCTTAGGAGAGTGAAGATTGACTATGTTTTATCGTAAAAATAAATAAAAATAAATGTCCTACGGACCCAGTTTAGAATTCGTTCCGTATATTGTCTCTGTAGCAAAGAAAATACGTGTACGTTGGTGTAATTATGTTGAATTCTTCCATTATAGGAATTCAAATTTTTAGATGAAAGGTATTTACAGTCTCAAAAGGTTTGTTGTGATGAATTTTACTGTTGTTTTCAAGGCAACATCATTAATTTTCTCCAAGACCGTTCCGGAGCGAATCTGTAATTTTCTGCTGCATTACGGGTATAAGGGAGGCATTCTAACTGTGATGATCGAGGGCCTTTCCCGAGACACAGTTAGTTTATTCAAACTAAGGAAAGTGTAGTAAAGTTAATAGCATTATTGTAGGCTTATAGCTTTCATAGGCGTCGGAACCGGGGGGTTTAGGGGGGCTTAGTCCCCCCACTTTTTTTGCATAGTTATACCTAACCATTAGGCACATAGCATCATAGAGGGTTTAGCCCCCCCCCCCCCCCCCCCCACGGATTAGGAATTTATTGAATTTGGGGGGGAAAATTTGGGTAGGTAAATTTATTAAAGGTATACTGCCCCCCTCCCCGGGTTAGGATTTTCATGATTTTGGGAATTAGTTTTTTTCTCAATAATTTTGAGGATTAGACTAGCCTCCCCCCCCCCCACTTTCAATTTGCTTCCGACGCCAGTGGCTTTGTTATGTAAATGTCAATAATAAGGTGTGTCGATGTACCAATTTCGTAAATGCCCGATACGCAATGTCAACCCGTGCACGCACGGGTCAAAGTCTAGTCAACATTAAAAATAATAAACATCGGTTGTAATTTTCAATGCCTATGTTGCATCACCCGTATTAATTGTAACCCATTATTTAAGGTAGTACAAAACAGATACCCCGGTAAGCGAAATTTTCCCATAATTCAAAAATCCGACCTCACAATTTTTGCCCACATTGCCCTAAACAGACAACTTAAATTTCCTTTCAGTGGAATGTAAAATGGAACAGTCATTGCTATAATTTCCTATGCAATTAACTTATTTTTGAAGATATTACGAACGTTTGTGTTGCTATTTATACAGGAGATCTTCTTGTAACTTTAAGACACTTTGATAAATTCTAACTGGTAACTTAAGGTAATTTCTGATGCAAAATAATGTTAAACTAGCGCTTGTGAATTCTCTTTTAAGACGAAAATTTGCAGTACTTAACGAATTTGGGTTAAATTGGGTTTCTTTAAATGTAGTGAAAAAAACAATTTAGTCGGAGGGATTTAATTGGGTCGGTCGTGTAAGGGGAAACATAAGTATTTTTTATTTTGGCCTTGTCTATTAACACGTTCTCAAACAACTCGCAAAATGTGGATTTTAATGAATGGAATTTGTTAAGAAACTAACAAAATCACAGAAAGAATTTGATTCATTAGGAAGTTGAATAGGATGGAATTTTCTTTCTCGATAATTCTGAATTCTCGAAGATAATGCTTCATCTTAGACGACATAACTTCTTCTGATGAATATCAAACGACGTGGTTTTGTCAACAATGCCCGACGACTCTTACAGTTATGAACACATTTAAAAGGAATGGAAACGAACGAGTTTTGTAAATCCGAAGAAAAAAATCTTTAGTTTGATTATAATGAATTAAATTCCTTTTTTGGAATTGGAATAAAAATCTTTGATTATAGCTATATAATATAAACAACATCACACTGTTGTTTTGATCGGTACACCGAGCTTATGCCTTCGGGCGTTGGCTGATACCATTCGAGGGCTAATATTATATAACAACAGAGTGATATTCTAAACATGTATGTATATTTTAAACCACAGTTGTCCGATCCAAGTGACCTGCCCATTGATTAACTCGCCCTATACTTTTCTTAATCATCCCGTTCTGGAAACAAAGCTAAAATTATCCAACACTTGTCAAATCTTATTTACTAAGTATATGTACATGTATACTCTAACTAAGTTCCCAGTAAACATATTCACTCTTTACTTAATATCACTTAAGCGCATGTATATACATGCATTTTGACGCAAACTTCCTCTGACTTAAATCCGCCAGTGCATATCCACCACCTTACTCTCATTTTTGCTATTTCGAGCTGCCAGCAGGGGTGTTCGTTTGCTACCTCCAGAACTGGTCCAAGATATCTCCAATGTCTACTTGCTATTTGGAAAGTAGACAATGGAGATCCCCGCATATACTTATCAGGTAAAATTAGTTTACGGACATACATGTATCTCACAGTTGTTGATATGCCAAAGGCGTAAGCAGCAAATGTTACTCTGGTACAGACATTTTGTACTTTATTGGCAAAATGTCTTTATAAGTATAGATATAATTTTTAACAGAATACCTGGTTCAATCCATAATGGAGTAGTACAGACTTCCACGATCCTTGAGAACTCATCTTCTACACAATGATAAGTGTTTACACTGCTGCATTTTAAGCTTGATCGTCTTGTCCAATCCTTTAAAGTAAGAGGACAATTTTCTACTACTGTGTAAGCCATGTTCCCTTTTATGAGAGAATGAGGCGTATTTGCACTTTGTTTGATAAGGCCCTGTGTCATCGATAACCTATATATGATTTTTATCATGATATGAAATCAAGTTGATAATAGAGCGGGACTTTTTTTTTGTTAGATTTAAATAATCATATTTGACGCAAAATCAGGTCAATTATAGCTACAACTTTCGATGTCTAGTCTTAAGAATGAAATTAATTACCCTGGGCATCATCTTTCATGAGTTGATGTTCATTTAACTTTTTAAGGAATAAATAGTAAATATAGTGTGAGTTTCGCAGAAATACATGTAGAGGTGAAACCCCGGTCTTGGCGGAGACCGAGCTCCAATGTGGTCAAAATCAGTGTACTTATTTTATTTCATCAATATGGGCAGGTACATGTAGATATTAATTTAGGAGACATTGCTTTGTCTTTGCTTAGACTTTATGATTAATTCTAAGCAATTTGTATCGCTACGAACATCTCGGATTGAAAATAAGTGAATCCTCTTAACACTCTTAACGATCTCGCTCCTTATGTCTTACCAACATCAACACTTACCCTTTCAAACGAAAATATTGTAAAATTTCAGTGGGAAATTCCGACTTTGTTGTTACTGTGTATGGAAAGTGCCTATCGAAAATGTACTTGATTGAATCACATGCTATAATTTTGTAGGGTATCTCGAATTTAGACAAAATTGTAATATTAAGCACTTTTAGTCAGCTTTGATTAAAAGTGCATTAAATAATTGGGGCAGTTATTGATATTTTTAAAGTTTATAATTTTTTTTTATTTTATAGTCACTTACATGTATGGCAGGCGTTTCTCATCAGTCTTATCGTTAATGTTTGACTTTTTATCCTTTTATTTAGGTGAACATTGTAAGTTGTCAATGAAAGATGTTTAGTGCTATATCTTCCAAGAATATAAATTCTATCAGAGATTCTTCTCCATTCCATGAGAATTACACCAAATATATAGCTACCCTCCTTTTTGATAGCTAATTTAGGTTTGCGTAGTAATTTTTTGACAGCAACTCTTTGATGCATGAAGACTATAATTTTATCGGGTAGATCTCATATATTGCGTATTATGCATTTGATACTCAGCAGCACTGCAAATTGTGTAAAAAAAATTAAATTACATTCCAAACGATACTACTTTATTCATATAAAGACATCATGTTTCAGGAACGGTATTCATATAAAGACGTTACCATACAAAAGCCAGTTTCAGGAACATAGTGATTGTATAGCGTTTTCGTTTTGTCACAGTGTGAAATTCAATTATTCGGACTGTTTTTAATTATTGTGCAAATAAACTCTTTCGGAATAGGTGTTAATTGCTCCAAAACTCTTACTCTATTCGGACAAACGTTTTAAAAACTTTCTAAACTACGCAAACCTTAATCCAACATGCACAGTAAGAGATGGACAACAACTCTTTTTATAGATTCTGGTTATGTAAATTGTCACTTTATCTTTCATCTTATTAATCCTTTCATGTACATGTTGCTAATACGTCAGAATTTACTCATGACATTTGCTGTTGATACTTGATGTCCTTACATCTGTACATCCTTCATAGTGTTATTTCGAATTAATTGTTCACTGTATACATGATTTTAAATTGTAAACTATCGTCAGTTGGAATCAGACCTTTTTGTGCTGATACATCCCACACTCATGTGAAAGTATATTTCCCGTAAAGTTTAGATAAAAGTCTGAAAACTGAAACAAGTGTTGGCTTGTTAGCGGCTGGGCCTAACAAGAGAATATTCTCGGGGTTGGAACAATATTAATCCCCTTTGGGAGAAAGCTCCCCGTAATAGTTTTGTTTTTCTCCATCTTTTTATGGGGAGAGGGTAACCAAACATTGACGACAAATACATGAAATTTTGATATATATTACCATTACACTTTTTAAAGAGCTCATATTAAAATTGTAATATTTTTAAACATAAATAGCGCCACATAATACTGTTAGTTCATTTTTTATTTAAAACATAACTTGTTCTTAACTAAAAAAAATAGTATCATCAAAAATGAAAAAAAAAACTTCATTTGTTGTTTTTTGACTGAGGGGTCAAAATGTACAGCAATCGAAAATAAGTTGTTGCAAACAAAATATAGCACTACCCACCCATCCCCACCCCCCATTGAAGATAATCTTTTATAACAACACTTTTCATTTAAGTTTGGTTATGCTTTTCAGGGAAACTGATTAATAGGTAACAAGATTTTCCACAAAACTTAAAACTAATTTTTCCGGAATATTCAGTCTTCTTTATCCCTTTTGAAGTACTGCATTTTCAAACATACACAAGAGTATCCAAATCAATATAACTAGTGAACCAAATCAACAACATTTTTTTACAGTGTTTTACGGCTGATAGGTCATCTTATTATTTGAATAAGAAGGGGGAACGTCCAACAAGGGTGAGATTAGTATGCATGAGTATATAAGCATGTGTTTGAGATATTTAGTAAGGTTTTTTTTAACCGATATAAGCAAAGAAAGTAATCATTTAAAAAACAGTCTTTTGATGCTTGAGACCGGCAAATTACTAGTATAATTAAACATTTAGATTTTGGCAATTGTTTGTGTTTGTTTTTAGTGCTTGACTTACAAAATATCTTTGAAATTATTTAAAGGAAATAGATAAAATCGTTGAATCAAAATGTACGCTCTAAATACCAAATGGAATCTGTAAACCAAAACGCCTGACAAAGAATATAGCATTTTTTATTTTTCAATCAAATAAAGATAGCTGTTTCCAAGAATGTTACATGTATATGAATATGTTATATAAAAAAATTCGTAGGATGGATAGGAAAAATAAAAAACAAGTGCACTCGATAAAATGTTTGCTGTAATTCATTATGTGTTGCTGAAACAATTCATCTAGTAACATTTAAAGTGTCCACACTTTTTTATGTAAAAAAAATTAGAATTTTATGAATGATGTGTATCATAGAAAAAATTCTTCTGTGGTTGGCTCCTTAAATCTTGAAAGAGATGGTGTGAGTTGGTAAAAAGGCAGAATAATGTTCCATCCTAATCCTCTTGCATTCCATTCAAGAAATATTTATTAATGTCATGGTCTGGAAACTAAAATAGAATAAACAATAAGTGTTAAAAGGATTAATTTTTGCAAACATTGTGCACTCAAATATTTATAAATTCAATGCAGTTATTTCAAGAATGTGTTGTTAAGTGATACTGACAGTGTAATCTTTTCTAATATTGCACATACATGTAATACATCATTTTACCACTAATTTTAAATCCAGCTGACAGTTTCTTTATCTTTTTATTATATATAAAATGGCAAAAGATAGGTGCGTCATGTGCATGTACTATCAGTAATTTTAAAAGTCTTAAAAACATTTCAGTCCTACAAAACACTTTAAATTTTTAAATGATTTTACAAATGATTATGTACTAATATACCAGTATTAAAGTCAGAAGTGATATACGTTTTAAAGCGATATCACTTATACGACATAATCAGGAAACCCGAATCAAATAATTCTGCACACACAGGAAAAATGTAATGAATCAAATACATGTAGTTAAAATAGAATCACCAGAAACCATCTGTCTTTGTTACCAACTTGTGTAACTTCAAATAAGATGTTTAGATTTCCAGTGGACTGAAAGATATTAAAGGGACTTGGACACGATTTGACTAAAAAATGTCAAATTTTATTTTTCCATTTTCAATGTTTATACATGTACTGATAAATATAGAAGTTTATGATGATATGTCAAAATTTGAAAGTCAAATATCATGTTATAAGCAAGATACAGAGTTCATAATTCTTTATTTTGTAAACAAAGCTCCAATATTTTTATTTTTTACATATGTGTTGTAATGGTGTAGGTCTCATTCAAATGTATCTTACTTTTGTTGATAATAGTATTTATGAAGATATTGAATTAGTTTAAATTGTTTTTTTTTACAACTCATTTTGTCTACGAAATGGTAATTCTCTACATTACATTTTTGTAAACAAAAAAGACTCGAGCTTTGTTTACTTAACAACCAATTCTTACCTCTGTATCTCACTTAAAACTTGACTTAACATTCAATATTTTGGTCAATCATTTCAAATACACTAGTTAACCATTTTATAAATAAAATATAAAAATAAAATTTTTGATCTCAAATCGTGTCCAAGTCCCTTTAAATATCACTGAACAAAGATCAAAGTCATAAACACTTTAATATGTAACAAATGAATGTTTTTATGAGTTGCAACTATCAATATTCTATGAACACCAAAATAAGATTGTGTCAATAACAAAAAATACTCTCTCTCATCCTCTCAATTGTATAATGTTATATTTACTTAACAATGCAGACCCTTGATTCATAAACACTTTCATCGTTCATAAATAAATAAGCATAACGTTAACAGTTTAAAAGAATTGATGTACTGAAAGCCGGGCTTATTTGATGTTCAGTTGTGCAGAGTACATGTATCGTGTATGATTATGACTGGCATCCCCCCCCATTACTGACTGTGGTTGACGTCTAAGTAGTTGCCCTATGATAACTGTAATGATACCAACCCCCTCATTGAGGTATTCCGCATATGACAAAATGTCAGTAGTCACTATTCGTGGATCCACATGACACAAGTCATTTTCACGGATGAAACACACAGTGTGAGGTTTGAGGAAATTCAGAAATTCCGTAGATCGTGAGAGTCGTTCGAACGGCGAATGAACGAATGTCCGATTATACAAACATCTATCGCCATTGTCTGTACGGAGCCTGCCTCGGGGAGATATTATTACCTCAAACAAAAATTTGACTGCGGTATTTACAAACTTGTTGACAGCTGACAGTTAAAGTGACGTAGTCAAAACATCGCGCGACTAAATGCCGCACTCCGATTGGCTAATGTAGACAAAAAGGAAGATCAGCTAAATACTCAAAAGTACTCAAAAATTAGAATTACAATTATATTATGACTAGGCTTACTATTTTTGGTACTAGCATAAAAATAACATATCACAATTTACATAAATGCTATTATTTACAATAATGCTGTAACATCAGAGACATAAATAAAATGTTATTTATTTATGTCTCTGGATACATATATCAAAACTACATGTACATGTCGAGAAAATTCTGTATTGAAATGACTGAAGGTATGATTGACACAAACACAATATTCTAGGAAAAACATACTATATTTTTTAACGTTTGCTAGGTACCAATATGTGTAAAAACTGACTATAATACACCTGCATACACATTTCATACTAAAACATGTCTTTCAAGTCAGATTTCACAACGACCATTATTTATTAACATTTTGGGAACACATGCAGTGAAATTATTGCATTTCAGGTTAATCTAGTTTAATAAAGTCAGTGAGTATGTTCTTACCGATATATGACAACCCCTAGCACGTTTCAGATGTTGACAAAATCGAACAAGAGACCAATTGGCCTTAACGGTCACCTCAGTAGCATATAACCCGTACACAAACTTGTCGAGGAGTCTCATACATGCATTTAATTAATTAGGTTTCATTCTGGAGTAGAAAAATTATACATTTGTATTGACGACCACCTCCCTGCCTAAAATCTTTCAAAAAGAACTGTGAAACCTATAAGGTAATTTTTTTTATCATTATATGTATTAACACCTATACATCCATTTTGGCCCTACCCTAGAGTCAAAATACATACTCTAGGGGACATGAAAATTAAAATTTCAGAAGAGGACTTCCTGATAAACATAATTGTAAGTCAGTTTTTTTATAATGATGTGTGAGAATAGAGAGGAAAATTTTTAAACATTACGTGCATTTACACTATTTTGCCCCCCCCCCCCCCATGTCCTGAACCTCTCACCCAGGAGCCATGAATTTCACAATTTAGGTAGGGAACATCATAACCATGTATTCAGTTTTTTGCCCACATGTGTGGGAGTAGAGAAGAAGATTTTTTTTAAAATCTAAAACGTTATTACTATATGGCAAGAGCCTGAACCCCTAAGAAAGGGGTCATGAATTTCATAATTTTGGTAGAGGGCTTCATGGACATTATAGTCATGCATTTAGTTTTTAACAAATATATGTGGTAGTAGAGAAGAAGATTTTCTAAGATTAAATACATTTTTACTATTTGGCCTTAATGGCCCCACCTTAGTGCCAGAAACCCCTGACCCAGGGGTCATGAATTTCACACTTTAGGTAGAGGGCTTGGTGGACATCATAATCATGCATTTAGTTTTTAACAAATATATATGGTAGTAGAGAAGAAGAGTTTCTAAGTTTTAATACATTTTTACTATATGGCCTTATTGGCCCAACCCTAGAGCCAGAACCCCTGACCCAGAAGCCCTTAATTTCTCAATTTTGGTAGAGGTCCTCATGGACACCATAACTATGCAATCAGTTTTTTCCTCACATGTGTGGGAGTAGAGAAGAAGGTTTTTAAAAATTTGGCTTTTTTGCATATTTGGGCCCACATGTGGCGCCCTGGGGGTAATAGAGTCATGAATTTCACAATGTAGATTCCTCTTACCATAGAGAAGACTCAAACCAAAAATAGTAATAATCAGCCGTAAAGTTTTTAAGATGAAGTTAAAAATGTAAAAATTGTTAACGCAGGACGCCGGACGAAAACAGATAGCAATAGGTCACCTGAGTTTCAGGTGGCCTAAAAATGCTGTTCAGGCGGTTTCATGTTGAACAATACTTAACGAGATAAGGCTAATTACTGCAAACTTCGAATTCACATTAATAAACAATTGTTTTGCATTTTTCGATAATTTAAAAAAAGCTTTCCGAGAGAATAAACATAAACTTTCGCTTAAACTTGTCTTGAACTGGTTTTGTTAAAATTCCGTGAATGACGTATTTAGGCGTTCTCGGGGGGGGGGGGGGGGGTTAGTTGTTCGTTAATATAAAAGTCAGAAAGGCTCCAATTATGCTAATTAGGCTGTGAGGTGGATCGCATTTACTTATGTATTAAGAGGAGAAAGTTGTAGCACAGTGTCCGTGCGTATAAGATTGGATGCGGAAAAACACATCTCTCCACTAGTCATCTGAAAGCTGTCTTTCTGTCACCTCTTTTTATACAGGTAAGATAGATAATAACACTTGCACGCATTCTAAAAAGTAAAGTTAATAGATCCAGGGGGTTCAGCTAATGTTTTATTTTCAGAGATTTTTAATGAATATTTATGTTCATAAATTTTATTATAGTCAATATTGATATTAATTGTTAAAATGTCATATTAAAATGTTATATCTAAATAAAAAAGTAGTCATCTGGAAGCTGTCTTTCTGTCTCCTTTTTTTTACAGACTGGGACACGGGCTACTCCCCATGTAGAGGAGGAGACTTTCCAGCAACACATTGGCTAGGGCACCCGCCAGGTGTGGGCATGTTTGAACAAAGATCTCGAGGATCAAGCATATAGACTAAATATCATAAGCTCCACATGACAAAGAAATGGCTTTAAAAGATGGAAGTTAAGCAGTATGGTAAAATTGTCATAACTATGAAAAATAGGACACATTTCCGTCACGCAATTACATCACGATGGTTCAACACAATGTTTCTGCAGGCATTTTATCCTGTTAGATAACGTTTTTGGAAAATTTGCATAATTTCCTATTCCGCTACAAATTGCAAATTGCTCTGGAACTACTGGAGAACAATTTCACTTTACCGCCCGAGGAATACTCTTTTGCGGAGGCACAATTTAATTTAAATCATATGTCGATGGATTCAAACATGGATTCTTTACACAAGTGCTTAGAAATTTTTTTTACCCTTTATGTTGATAAAACTCACGAATCTTATTGCATGTGTATGGACCCTAGATTTTGTCAAAATACTCAAATACACTGCTTGACCGACTAGTCGTCACAGTCAGCCATTACATATTTTGACATGGGAACTCATTTACATTTTACCCGATCATTGCAAAAATTTAACAGACATTGCATTACCTTGTAACCCCTTCTTCATACTGCCAATCTTAAATATATGTTTCACATTTTGATTATCTTGATAAATCCCTACCACATAAACCGATTTCGTTAAAATAATTCACTGTCTCAATCTACCTCCATGTAGATCTTTGCTTTCTCTTCCATTCCTTCACACTTTATACCTTCCAACTCTACTTGTTTATTATTAAACATAAAGTCAACTGACCGACAACCCCTGTGTTAGAGGACGATTGGCCTACATTAAAATTCATCAACTGACTTTTAAATTTCTATACATGTCAATCAAATTTAAGTTCACTTACAGCTTGGATAGACAACATTTTATTTGAATTCCACTTAGAAGTTTTATAATGCAATAATATAAAACATTTGTCCATCTACACAACTAAACACTGTTTGTATTGAAAGTATTTGTCCTACTACGTACTATATAACTTCAATTTCAATCCTAATTTCCTTATTTTCATATCAATTTTTTTACATGTTTCCAAAAAAGTGTGTGTGTGTGGGGGGGGGGCAACCCCATGATAATTCCATTATTTATATGTAAATTTTAAACAGTTAGTTGCTGCGAGAAAAAGGACGAATACGATTTCTAAAAAGTAAAATATCAGCATATCTGATACGTCTTTTCAAAATCATTTAAAAGAATGTGTGATAGTGTAACGTGTCTGCCTAAACACGCTAATATTTATAATGGGTCCCCTTTAGATACCTTGCTGAGGTGTTTGATTTTTATGATAATTGTTTAAGATATATAATAATTTTCCTTATCGCTTGCCTAGCTTTTATTGATTCAAAACTCAATTAATTATATATACTTGAATATATGGGCCGTAGCCGAACTCTATGCGTCGCTCCGACACACCCCGTCGCTTCTATCAGTCACTTCAAGCGACCCGTCGCTTATATCGGTCGCTTCAAACAACCCGTCGCTTCTGTCGGTCACTTCAAAGCAACCCCACGAAGCACCCTCGTAACTGATAACAAATGTCAACTCGCTGAATCTAAGCAACGCTCACGAAGACAAGTTGCTTCTATACGCCAGTATTATTGTTCTGCAAATCGCTGAGCAATATTGACTTACGAACAATAAGCTTACCTTGAAGTATTCACTTCAGCGTCTACACTGCGACTGACTGCTGACTCACGGCATCTCGTATTTATACCCTTTGATCACGTGATCTGAGATACTCGGAACAATCAAAGAATCGGGCGTTAGCGACTTCAGAGTGTCTCTCGGTACTCATCATCCGTTTTCATTTACCATTTATGTTACATTACCCACGCCTCCGTCTCAAGCGTCCTCGCTTGAATCCAGGAATAAAAACAAACCAGCAGTGTATACAATTTTTCTTATTTACAATGATCATAGATTATCTTTAACATTATATTTAAACAAAAAGTTTTCCACAACAAGAAATGGTTATCTACCATTTTCGTACAACAAACAGAGTGTCTCTACACCATGTTCAGGCTCTTTTTCTTCTCAATCACCTTTACTTTCACTCCATTCTCCCACTTGGTTGTTACTTTCTTCGTGGAGTGTACATACAAAATTGGTTCTGTTTGCACGGCTACATCCCTTGTAGATGGCTCCAGATTGCTACTTTCAATACGAACTTTTTGATCTCGATTGGTTTCTTCGGATCTGCGACCAGTGAACAAGACAGGTTGAGTTTTCTTCCTCACTATTCTTCCGATTTCTAGATCATTGTCTTCATCTTTTGCCATTGACTCTTCCTCTTCATCTGTCCCACTACACGATCCCAATAGAACTTCTTCCAGGTTGCCAGGATCTTGCGTTTCCCATTCACTTGGGCTGTCATCTTCTTCTAAACCTGGTGTCGTGAGCGTGGATTCGATCCTTTCTGGAGCTTTCTCTGCAGACTGAGAGGGACTTAACTTCTGCTTTTTCGCCGGTGGCGTTATTGTGGCTGGTTGAGCGTGTCTCTTCATGTGTTTTAGAAGATAGCTGTTCTTCTTAAAACGAATTCCACACGTCAGACATTTGTGTTTTTGGCCTGAGCATAAGATAACATGATCTTGCCAAGGCTCGTTTACTGGCTTGTCACAGAAAGGACATCCTTCCTGTTGCTTCGCTTTAGTTAACTTGGTATTAGCCATGGGTTTGATTCTGAAAGGATACAAAAACCAATTTAATATATTTACTAGTCCGAGAAATGAATACTTTTAACTCACAGGCATATAAAACAACAATTCAAAATTAATCAAAACCTAACACATAGTCTGACAAATAAGCAGGAGCGCGTCTGTTTCTAACAGATCTTTGCGGTAACTCTTGTTCAGCTTCAATATTAATTAAACCCAACTTGTTATCATTTTCATCATCTATCTGATCACCAGATTCTCTTTCATCGAAATTTGACTCTAACTTAGGGACCTCCTCTTCATTAGTCAAAATCTGAGACTTAACCAACCTCATTCTATCAACATGTATCACTTGAGGAGAACCTTTGCTTCCACACGAAACTTTGTACGTGCATTCCGAGCACTTTTCGAGGACCGAAAACGGGCCCTGCCAAAAGCTTGTTAGTTTCGGCGATGTACCTAATTTTCTTCGCGGAAAATAAACGTAAACTTTATCTCCGGGGGAAAATATCTGCCACTTTAACTTTCTGTCGTGGTAACGCTTCTGTCGCAACATTTCTGCTTTTGTGTTTTCTCGTACGATGCGATGAGCTTGCTCCAGTCTCTCTTGGAGCAACCACGCCCATCGATTTTGTGGAATAGGTTTTCGTTGCACTTTCATTTCGTATACGAGATCTAACGGGGTAGTTGCTTCTCTACCGAGCATAAGATAATTTGGACTAAACCCAGTAGTATCATGTTCCGCCGATCTGTACGCCATCATGAGGTATGGTAGCTGCTTGTCCCAATCGGTGTGATTTTGGTTTACACATGAACTTAGCATGGCCTCCAGAGTTCTGTTAAACCGTTCCACCATACCATCAGATTGTGGATGGTAAGGTGTAGTATGAGTTTTCTCTACTTGCAAAAGGTTGCATACCTCCTTAAACAGTTCACTCTCATACTGACGCCCTTGGTCCGAATGGATAGTGTATGGTACCCCCAATCTTACTATAACCTCCTCCACTATTATCTGGGCCACTGTTTTAGCCTCCATGTTCGGCATCGCGAAGCATTCGGTCCAACGAGTAAAATAATCGGATACCACGAGAATATACTTATTCCCTGAATCTGTCACGGGCAATTCACCCATTATGTCCGTTGCTAACCTATCCATTGGAAACCCACTCTGCACAATCTGCATCGGCGCTCTCTGTCCAGCGAACGAAGGTTTTCTTTTCCCACAAACCTCGCAACCGTTCACGTATTTTCGAACATCCTTGTTCAGGCCGGGCCAATAAAACTTACTTCGTATCCTAGCTATCGTTTTATTTATCCCCAAGTGACCCGCTGTTCTTTTGTCATGACAATCCAGCAAGATGCGCCTCCTTTCCGATATAGGTACAACAACTTGTAAATTCTCTAATCCTGTGTCCGTGTCTTTTACTCGTCTGCAAACCAAATTGTTCTCTATAGTAAGTATATCTAACTGTGACCATAGTGAGCGTAAAAATACGCTTTGACTAGAGATCTCGCGAAACTTTGGCTTCTTTTCCTTGCCCATCCATTCTTTGACTAATTTAAGCTCTTTGTCATTATCTTGTATTGTCTTTATGTAAGGTTCGTCAAAAGCTAAATCTTTACCATCTGCTTTTGCCCTTCGAACATGCGGCTCTTTGTCATCATCAATATCATAGCCGCATTGCCTACAGGGTAGACGACTTAAAGCGTCTGCGTTCAGATGTTGCTTTCCTGGTCTGTGTTGTATTTCCATATCGAAGGTAGACAACACTTCAAGCCACCGAGCTAATTGACCCTCGGGATTCTTGAAAGTAGTCAACCATCTTAATGAGCTATGATCTGTCCGCAGAATGAATTTCCTCCCATAGAGGTAATGCTTAAAATACTTTGTGAAATACACCACAGCCAGGAGTTCTTTCCTTGTCACGCAATATTGCCTTTCCGACTTTGATAGAACTTTGCTAGCATAAGCAATTACCCTCTCTTTACCTTCATGAACCTGTGATAACACAGCCCCCATTGCAAAATTACTTGCGTCGGTGTCCAATATAAACGACTTGTTAAAGTCGGGATGTGCAAGTACTGGGGCGCTTATCAGGGCGGTTTTCAATTGATCGAAGGCAGTTCGACAATCTGTACTCCATGTAAAAGAATCAGTGTTGTTCTTCTCTGTCAATTTGTGTAAGGGTTTTGCAATACCGGCAAAGTTTTTAACAAACTTCCTGTAATATCCGCATATGCCCAAGAATGAGCGAAGTTCGCTGACATTGGCTGGTGCTTTCATTGTTTTGATTACCTCTACTTTCTTGCTGTCTGTAGTTATTCCTTTGTCGGATATGACATGCCCAAGATATTCTACAGACCTAGAGAACAAAGAACACTTCTTCGCTTTCAATTTTAGTCCAGCGCCAGCCAACCGACCAAACACTTTTGAAAGATTCTCTACCATCTCTTCGAATGTTTTGCTGATGACAATAATATCATCTAAGTAAATCAAACAAATTTCCCAGTTCAACCCGGCAAGTACGGTTTCCATAAGCCTCTCGAATGTAGCTCCAGCATTGCACAGACCAAACGGCATTACCCGAAATTGAAATAGACCTTTTCTTGTCGCGAAGGCTGTTTTCGGCTTATCCTCAGGTTCCATTTCTACTTGCCAGTAGCCCATGCACAAATCGAGCGTTGAAAACCACGACGCACCGCTCAGGCTATCGAGCATGTCATCAATGCGCGGCAAAGGGTACGCATCTTTTAACGTTGCCGAATTTAAACGCCGATAATCTACACAGAAGCGTGTAGAACCATCTTTCTTCTTGACAAGAACAACCCCAGAGGCCCAGGGACTCGAAGACGGCTCTATGACATTTCGCCGTAGCATATCGTCTACTAATTTATCTGCCTCTTCCCTCATGTGGACTGGCAGTCGCCTTGGTGGTTGCTTTATAGGACGGGCATCTCCAGTGTCAATTCTATGTTTGACTACGTTTGTTCTCCCGAGATCGTTATCTGAACTAGCAAACAAAAAGGCATAGTTCTCAAGAAGCTTATCAACTGACTTTCTTTGCTCTTGATTCAACCTGTATTTCGTGACTTCACTCAGAGTTTCAAGTTCCCTTGACCAAGTCATTTGGTGGTCGGTCGCTTTTGTAGTCTCTAACACTTTTTCGACTGGACAAAGTTGTCCAATGTTAGTCCCTTTATAAATAGTTTGAGGATCTTGTGAAAGATTCATAAACCGAACAGGTACTCTAGTTTCATTGTTTACTAAAGTCCTCCCCACCAGACTTCTATTTGTCGTAATCAAACAGTCCCTTGGCTCTACGATCCCCAAACCACTGCGAAAGTTTATCCCGTCTGGCACGCACACATCACAAGTTGTGATGATTTCACTTCTAGCTGGAACAACGAACGATTCTGAAGCAACAACTCTGTAACATCCTAGCGTACCTTCGAGCAACAACGAGTGTTTCTCTCCGCCGATGCTTAATACCTTGTTAGGTATATCTAACGAACATTTATGTTCAGTCATGAAATCTAAGCCAATGATTCCATCCACAGTAATGTCTGATATTACTATTTGTGAAAGATATTCCCTATCACCCAATTGAATATTGGCCACGATCTTTCCTAACACCTTCAAAGATCTGCCTTCAGCGGTCATAATCTCTTGCTTTACTTTGTCTATAGCAGAGGTGCCATTTGATTGTTGAACTTTGTTATAAGCTCTCTCCGAAAGCAAAGTAACAGTTGCTCCTGTATCTACCAACATTTTTATCTCAGTTCCGCCTATGCAGACAACGGCATACATTCCGGCCTCACTTGGTCTATTAAATGCCACTGAAGGTTGCTTAACTTCTTCCTCTGGTCTAGTTTTTGCTGCACTAACTGATGCAGGACGTGGCGCTTTAGGACCATAGTTGCTTTCTACTGGACGTTTTCTATTCTTTTGCTTTGATGGACATTGTCTGCTTAAGTGTCCTTCTTCATGGCAATTGTAACATTTTATTGTTTTCGGCAAGTGTCTTTGCTTACTGCCATTTTGGGCTGATCGCCTTGAATCATCAGGCTTTCTCATCTCTCGTATTTCTGATTTTAGATCATTCAAAGAGCTCTGTAAGCCTTTTAGACACTTCGTCAATTCATCGGTGTTGTCGGCATCATCATTTCTGGAGGAGTCATCATTAGCCACACGCAAGTGTGACTTCTGTTCTATTCTCCCGAAATCTGACTTTATGAAAGCCTCTAACTCTACTGCAAGCCTTATTGCATCGTTTAGACTCTGTGGTCTGGCCTGTTTGATTCTAAGGCGCATATCCGCATCCACCAAAGCATCAATGAATTGTTCCTTTGCGAGCGTTTCCCTCACGTCATTCGGTGCCGTTGGATAAGCTAAATGTGCCAATCTCCTTATTGTCTGGCCCAATTCTGGGAGCGTCTCTGTTGCTTTCTGTCTACGTTCTCTCAATTGAACTCTATATAGCTCTGTTTGATTTGCAGGTGCAAAGCGATCCTCTAAAGCCCTTACAAGTTCATTGTAGTTTCTACCTAATTCGCCAGCAAGGTTGCCTAACACTCCCTGGGCGTTTCCTCTTAAGGACACTGCTAAGTAGAGACCTTTTTCCCTGTCTGTCCACCCATTCAAGGCTGCACACGCTTCAAAATGCGATTTGTAATCTAGCCACGAAGCGCTGCCATCAAATGTCGCTGGCTTTATATAGTTGGATGGCTTCTTAAAAGAAGTATCGGGGTTTTTATATCCTTCCTCATCTCTTTCTGTGGGCGCTTCAAGCGGTCGTTGTCGCCTGACAGTAATTCGCGGTTCATTTTCCCTTACTTCTATTCGATTCTTCTCACGAAACCTCGGCGATGCCGTTAAATCGAGATCCTCTGGATATTCAGGGTCATACATTTGGTTATATTCTCTTCTTTTGAATCTGATTTCTGTTGGACCTTCAGACATAATTCCAGAGTCGCTTTTCCGAACAGTTTGATGTGCAGGAGTCGAGGTCTGCTGTTTTATATCCTCTCTAAGTTTCATCGAGTGTTCAAACGTCGTCCTGTTAAGCTCCTCAAGCTCCGCTTCAATTCTCTCTATTTCCTCGGTAATATTTTCCAATGCCATTTTTACAATAAAAACACGAGATTATTATTTAAAATCTTTAATGGACAAAAATCATACAATCAAACGTGGCCCCACGTTGGGCGCCAAATTTTGTAACGTGTCTGCCTAAACACGCTAATATTTATAATGGGTCCCCTCAGATCCCTTGCTGAGGTGTTTGATTTTTATGATAATTGTTTAAGATATATAATAATTTTCCTTATCGCTTGCCTAGCTTTTATTGATTCAAAACTCAATTAATTATATATACTTGAATATATGGGCCGTAGCCGAACTCTATGCGTCGCTCCGACACACCCCGTCGCTTCTATCAGTCACTTCAAGCGACCCGTCGCTTATATCGGTCGCTTCAAACAACCCGTCGCTTCTGTCGGTCACTTCAAAGCAACCCCACGAAGCACCCTCGTAACTGATAACAAATGTCAACTCGCTGAATCTAAGCAACGCTCACGAAGACAAGTTGCTTCTATACGCCAGTATTATTGTTCTGCAAATCGCTGAGCAATATTGACTTACGAACAATAAGCTTACCTTGAAGTATTCACTTCAGCGTCTACACTGCGACTGACTGCTGACTCACGGCATCTCGTATTTATACCCTTTGATCACGTGATCTGAGATACTCGGAACAATCAAAGAATCGGGCGTTAGCGACTTCAGAGTGTCTCTCGGTACTCATCATCCGTTTTCATTTACCATTTATGTTACAATAGTTGTCTACTGAAAAAATAAAACCAACTGCTTTAAACAGATTCTTGGAAACAGTTGCATTCTCATACTTTTATTTGTGTATTTTGACAATACCCACTCCAAACTTTTTTGTATTGTTATATTTTAATTTAGCATAGAAAATCAACAACATGTTTACCTAATATAGGGAGGAGGAAGAAGAAGGGTAATTCTGTTAATCAGACAACTCTTTTGTCTCCGTAAATGATACTGAATAGATTAAGTAAGTAAATATTTTATCATAGTGGCATTTGTAAGTCAAGTTATAGTGCATTACAATAATATACATAATCGATTTACACCCAGCCCATTGGACCTATATGCCACTTTGAAATCTTATATAGTATATACAGTATATTAAGAGTATGAGTTTACTTTGATTTATACAGATAATTTTGTCTTACTAATTGAATTAAATTGAAATAATTAGCATTTTCCTGATTTTTGACCATTATAATGTTTAAATTCTGATCTTAATTTTTATCTAAATATACACTATGAAAGAGGGATTTTCTATTGTTTTGTAGAATTTGCAATTAAATATAAAATGTTTTTCATCTTTAATTGACCTGTTTATACACAAAAAGTTCTCGAAGAGGTTCATTTCGATAACGAACAATTTCAACTCTGGATGAAAAGATTCCACATCTGAACTGAACCATCAACAATCGTTTCTGTTTGATTATGTTCATCGTTACATAGGGTTCTAATTAAACAATTTGCTTAAAAGTCACATATGTTCTAAGCTTAGTCAGAGATCTTGTTTTCAATTGCCGTTCATCTTCATAACATTTAAATAATTTAGATTTAAATTCGTTTATGTCACAAATATGGCTAAAATCAAAATAGGAACACATTTCTAGTTCATATGGATTTCTTTTCCTTGTGAACACCATGTGCTGTTGTTACGATAACTCCACAAGAAAACTTTATAGGAAAGACGGTCATCATCCATTTGGATTACTCTTAGAGTGTTCCATCTCCTTTACATACATATCAAGCGCCTCTCTTTTGGTGCTAACCATCCTACAACATTTCCTACTACATTTCTTTGATTCTTTTCCAATCATTTCATATTTCTCATGCATTTAATCTACATTTGTAAAAAAACAATTCAGCCTTATTGCACTCGGCCTTGAGCAATTCAAACTTTCAGTGTCTGGTTTTTTACATCGCAAAATAGATTTAGAACGGTAAATGACTTAAAGGGGCGTGGTCACGATTTTGGTCAAATTTTATCTTTTTGTTTATATTATTTACAATGATTTAGAAATGCATTTCTAATGAACAAATTAAATTTGAGAGTCATTCGTGGAGTTATAAGCAAGATACAGGGCTCACAATTCTTTGTCATGTAAACAAAGCTCGTGCCCTCTTTTTGTTTACATAAGTTCAATATACCAGTAAAAAATCTTTTTCCAGCTTATTTGTCTATCATTTTATTTATTTTAAGCATAGATAAACAGTTCTTAACGTTAAACACATTCGTTTTAGGTTTAACACTGAAATTTTTACTTAACGTTCAAAATGTAAACAAGCGCTTTGTTTACATTGCGAAGAATTTCAAGCTCTGTAATTCGCTTATTAATTTACAAATTACACTCAAATTTCGGTTGCCTATTAAAGCTGCCTTTCTGTAAATATTAAAGTCGGAACAATAATTTTTGAACAAAATCGTGACCATGCCCCTTTAATATTCGTAGAATTTTACATTATGCAAATTGTTAGAATATTATTAGTATATGTCATACCAATAAGTCTCTTTTTTCTCCATATAATAAAACCTAGAATACCCAGTAGAAAGACAACAAACACTGATATTAATGTACTAGCAATGATGGCATTGTCAGAGGTGTCTGACATTGGCGTGTTAGCAAGGGGACCTGTGGACGTAGTCATACTTGAGCTATAAGATATTTAATAACAAATCAAAGATGTTGATTTAAGAAAACCAAATACAAAAAGATTGAAATCGATCGTTATTACCTTTCATTTCTTTATAACTTACCCAAGATAAAACTGCTGGCAACCAGTGTATATGTGGTATGAAGCATACAGTGACATATCATATTAAATAATTTTTTTTACGAACAAAAAGAATTAATTGCTTATTTTGTTATCTAAATCACGATCTTTAAAGCTTAAAACATAATGAAATCTATGCATTTGTTTTATCGTTTAAACATTAATGCTAGCAGTAATATTTGCATTCCATCAACTTCATAGATTAGACTGCTTCAATCATTCATATGTTAAGTTGATCAATCAGTTTTTTGAAGAAAAAACAGTTTCTCGATATATTAAATATTATCATCATTAATAAATTGTACATTTTTAAACGGCATCAGAAGTGTACACTTCTTTAGGACAGGGGTCCTTGGAACACACACGAGAATCCATCTTCTTCGCTACTGTGTTGTAAACAGGACAGCGACCTACAAAAAGAGAAAGGGTAATACAAATTATACACCCCAAGAATGTGTTCGGATTGTTTTCTTTATCGTTGCTAATATGTAAAAAATCCAGAGTTGCTCGCATAAAAGTTCACGAGACTTCACCGAAATTTGTTTATTTCCTGTGAAACTTCGAGCGGAAGTATAAGTGCTCGAATAATATTCTCAAAATACGTAAGTACTGGTCGTTTTTTTATAACATATCTTACTTTGACTTATGTTAAAACATGAAAATCTTTTAAGATGTTTGTCTTATTTCACCATCTTGGGTTATTTATACTAAACGATAATATCCAGAACAGAGTTATTGTTCGTGTTCAACCACTTGCAAAATGGTTGAAGATATTAACATTTGGTTGCTTGATAATAAATAGCCATGTTTGATGCTTCTGGTGTGCAATACCATGTTTTTAAATAATGGGTGTCTGTTTTGCATAAAAACGTTGCATATATCGAGCCATTTTCGAGGAATATTCTGCATAAAATAGTATAGTCTGTTTCACTATTGATGCTATTATTAGGTCAGACGCGGATCGAAAATTAATCCTCAGGGGGATTTCTACTAAGAATTTTAATTGTTGCAAAGTTGACAAAAACTATTTTTTATATTGTTACAATTATTTCTACAACACATTTTCCCACCAATTAATGAAGATAAAGTGTAAAATCAATAAACCTCTAGATGTTATATTTGACTACAAGTACCTATACAGATTCTATGAAATAGACTATAAACACGATGTATGATTTTTACTGTGAAACTGAAAGGGTAAAACAAAATCACGTTGTCTAAACTTTTAATGACATTAACATTCGCAGGAGTGTTATAGCCAAACAGTTTTAACATTGCTCAGACGGCGTTTGGTATGTCCCATATAAGATGAATTGAATTCCTGTTATGACTTTTATCTATTATGGAAGTTGTAGAGAATTAATTTCCGTTCCTTCCAAAAATGCAAGTTTTAAGATCGATTATCTGTAATAATAAAATTTCGGTTGCAACGCATACTGTAAATTCCTAATTAAACGCAAGGAATTAATATCCGCGTAAAATCGCTAGAAACCCGTCTCACGAATTCTAAATTTCGCTTTTAATTTTCGAACTTGATGGAAAACCGTTGAATCGCGGAATTAAGTACTCACGTAACATAAAGAATCTACAGTAGTCGCCGAGTTTTTTTTCTCATAATTTTCTGTTCGATAGACTTTGATAAGCAAAAAAGCCCAAAACCATTTATTTTGATGTATGGTTCCGTTTCCATGGTAACTGAGGGTAAAGATGCCAACATGAATTTTTAATTCTTAGTTAAGACTCAATTATATTAATACTAATTGAACTCTGGCGTAGGAATACATACGACTGCAAAAAACTTCTAAATTGTTCGTACTATTTAAAATCTGACTATTTCCGAGGTATTTACAGCAAAGTACATTGAAGCGTTTAATAGGGGTAAACTCTAGAAAAGTTTCTACGTAATGTTTTGGCTTACCTTTGTCCAATCAGATCGTAGCTGGGCGGAGTTAAGACATTGTCGCTCGTGACTTGAATGAGAAAGGGAGAGCGAGAGAGAGAAAAAGAAGAGAGAGTGAATTGAGTAAACGATAAGTGGTGCCGATAAAGAAATTATCTTTAGTTATTAACTTGCAAACAAATTAATTAAGGTCTGAATATAAAAAATTACATGTCTATCCTATATTGGTATAAATTTAAAGCGTTTTAAAGAACGATTGTGAAAATTTCTTTGGCCGCGCGCCGTCGACAACATGTACATGGATAAGAATGACGTAGCTAACCAACTAAATCTCCTAGCATGGAGTCCGAGAATACGGACATTAAATATTTTGAAATGCGAACGAATGATCACTTATGAGTTTAGATGTAGTGAAAAGGAAAGGCAACGCAGGCGGATGCTTAGTAGAAAAGTAAAACAATGCCGGACACATTCGTCCTAAGGTTAAGAATGTTTCACACTGAGTAACCATGAAGACAGTTTTTATACAAAGAAAGTTTACAACCTATGTTTAATTACAGGAAGATTCGGCAAACTTTGATTAGAGTACTAACGGTAACACTTGTAATAAAAACAGTTTCTTAAATATTCGTACAGTCTTTGATGTTTGACATTACCTCCTCACATTATCTATAAATAGATATCGTTGACTTCAAAGTTTCATAAATTACAGCAAAGTACATTGAAGCGTTTAAGGTAGGTCCCTACTCAGACGCGTCATCAATTTAGCGGATATAATAAGCTTTAAAGTCGAAAACGACATTTGTTCGGATTTATCGTTTTTGGTTAAAATGTTCAATGTTTAATTGATAATTCTGAATTTGATAGAAGCAGTCAAGTGTAAATAATGTCTACCAGACAGGTTTTGATCTTCAATGAGTCTAATAGTTTGAAATCGTGAATTTTTGTAATGAGATTTTAGTACGCTTGTGTTTATATATGCAGAGGAAAGGTACTGTTTATCAAAAAAATTAATTTGTACTAAATACATGTAGTTTTGAAAGAAGCCTTTTAGTGTTTATCAAAGCAAACAAATAAAATTATGTTTTCTGATATGTTGTTAAGTTGTGTTTGTGACACTTTTTAGCTGCATTTGATAGGGGGGTATATGTGTTCTAAAGGTCGTAGAAAAAAATGAAGCATGTGAAGTACTATATTTTTTTTTGCTTTTTGCTTGCAGTAGACATAAATCTAATATTTTAAAGTTTAAAAAATGGTGTTTAACCATAAAATTTTACAGATAAGTTAAAAATGTGAAATTATGTAAAAATTTTGAAATAGCATTTTTGTAACATTTCATTATAAAATTTCATTCTAATCAATTAGATGATGATAATCACACTTGTTATTACTTTCTTACATATAAATGATAAATTAAAACATTTGAAACTTTGTTTTGCTTTGATATTTTTTTAAAATGAGCCAAATAATGATTTTGGTTGAAAGCATGTGTTTGAAGAAGGGGGTATGCATCTTATGGAGACTCTAGTGATAAAAGTAAATAGTTAAGACATGTATTTTATGGGCTTTTTTATTACATAAGTTATTATTCTACTTGATTAATGAATAAAATCCTTCCTTTAAGCACAAAAATCCTGAGTAGGGACCCACCTTAATAGGGGCAAACTCCAGAAAAGTTTCTACGTAATGTTTTGACTGATTTTTGTCCAATCAGATCGTAGCTGGGCGGAGTTAAGCCATTGTCGCTCGTGACTTGAATGAGGGAGAGAGAGGGAGAGAGAGAGTGAGAGTGAATTGAGTAAATTATAAGTGGTGCCGATGAAGAAATTATCATTAGTTATAAACTTGCAAACAAATTAATTAAGGTCTGAATATAAAGATTACATGTATATCCTAAATTGGTATAACTTTAAAGCGTTTTAAAGAACGATTGTGAAAATTTCTTTGGCCGCGCGCCGTCGACAACATGTACATGTACATGTATGTATAAGAATGACGTAACAAACCAACTAAATTTCCTAGCATGGAGTCCGAGAATACGGGCATTAAATATTTTGAAATGCGAATGATCACATATGAATTTAGATGTAGTGAAAAGGGAAGGCAACGGAGGCGGATGCTTAGTGGAAAAATAAAACAATGGCGGACAAATTCATCCTAAGGTAAAGAATGTTTCACACTGAGTAACCATGAAGAAAGTTTTTATACAAAGTAAATGTTTAATTCCAGAAGATTCAGCAAACTTTGTTTTGAATATTAATGGTAACACTTGCAATAAAAACATTTTCTTAAATATTCGTACAGTCTTCGATGTTTGACATTACGATCCTCATCACATTACATGTATCTATACATAGACATCGTTGTTTCCCGAATTAAAAAACCCTTCAAAGTTTCATGAATTAAATAGATACACTAGACCTTGATTTGTCACTTTAAATATAGAACTATTTTTGATAGATAGTTCGCTTATCTGCCTCATCTAGGCTATAATTTACTCCATTAACCAGTCAACTCTCTCTCTCTCTCTCTTTCAAGTCACGAGCGGTAATGTCTCAACTCCGCCCAGCTACAATCTGATTGGACAAAGGTCAGTCAAAACATTACGTAACAACTTTTCTGGAGTAAATGCCGATTAAACGCTTCAATGTACTTTGCTGTAAAATAGATGAACTAACGTTAGACCTTGATTTGTCACTTTAAAACTATTGTTGACAGATAGTTCGCTCATCTGCCTCATCTAGGCTATAATTTACTCCATTAACCAGTTAACAAGCTCTCTCTCTTTCTCTCTCTCTCTCTCTCTCTCTCTCTCTCTCTCTCTCTCTCAAGTTAAGTCACGAGTGGAAATGTCTCAACTCCGCCCAACTACGATCTGATTGGACAAAGGTCAGTCAAAACATTAAGTAGAAACTTTTGTGGAGTAAGCGCCTATTAAACGTTTCAATGTACTTTGCTGTATAAATAAGTTTCCTTTAAAAAAGTGCTTTAGCATACATTACATCGAATTTATCGATTATTTTCAAGAACTAAGTCCTGTCAGCGGTGATGAATTGTGCTTAGGTCCAAACACTGTTTCAGTTTAGGATTGCCAGAGTAACTGCATAGGAGAGTTGATTAAAATCAACTCCCAAAAATGACATCATTTGGAGGTTTTGATACGTATACCCCTGTTTGAGTCAACATATTCAAAGTATTTTATATATTCAAAGGTTTAAATGATACGTTAAATATATATTGCTTTGAATAATTTGTTCTGGAGATATCAGATTGATTGATATTTTTATTTTTCTCCATCTTATCCGTTCGTGTATAGGCGAATAGTATTAATACGAGCTGACAAAGTGCAGATTGATTAAGTGTAATTTATTTTACTTTAAACGTTTGCAAAAGAAAGAAAAATATGGAATTCAAGCGTCTATGATGTGAGTTTTGTAAAAGGTAAAACTTTAATTTGGGACTGAAAAGATCCATTCAAAGTTAGATATATATGCCAGATAAGAACAAAAATTATTCATTTTCAAATTTCGAAAACAAATGTATTCATTTTCATTAACTGGCAGCATCCAAAATCGACATATATGTTCAGCTAAAGTCACGATATCGACCTTTAAAAAATAGTGTCCAGTAGAATAGACAATTTCTAAGTCTTCAGCAGTATAAAATTCATTCAATGTCACGACAGCCGTCGCGTGTCTAATCAGTCAAGCAAGAGAACAACAATAAGTATTTACAATCTTTATCTATATATATAAAATCAATAAATTTACAAATATACACATTCACACACACAAAAAAAATATTAACAATAAAAAAGTTTATAAAATCCGATTCGTTATGGCCTCCTATGGTTGTACATTTGACAGCAGTGTCCCTCCAGTGTTCCTCCAATGTGTCCTCCTTCGGTACCACGTCCTAAGATGACGGCTTCCGTCCACCGGTTTCCAGCGTAGTAAGTGAATACTCGAAAGAGGTTACACGGGTGGTAAGATGTTCAATACCGGAACATTGGTGACTATGGCCGAATCATCACCGGGACATTGCTTGAGCCTTGCTGGAACCTTTTAATATTATATATATATATATCACAATATTTTCAATTTAACGTTTCATTTTCACAATATACTTATTTACCTAATTACCGTAACAATACTCGCTCTACAATACCGTTAAGTGTATCAGACCTCTTTACGTATCAAACACTGTCACCGTTAAGCGTATAGGACCTCTTAACATGCAATATAGTTAAGTGTATAAGACCCCTTCACATAACAAAACAGTCAATGTATGACCAATAACGCCGTATAAGACTACAAAATATAAACTCACAAATAAACTAGCAAACCACACTTGTCAAACAAAAAAAACCGCACGATAACGCTACGGTAAATAAACAAGTATGTAAAATGTTAACACTGAAATACTATCGAACATGTATAAGAACAGTTACCTAAAATCTTAAATATTACAAACAAGACTAAAATATAAGGAAAACCGAACTTACCCCTAATGGAGATGGTTACCGTAGAAATACGCTTAGCTATACATCGTGCTACTACTGCAGTGCGTGCTAATGGGCCGCAGCTCACTGACCAAAAACATGGGTATTTATAGTATCAAAGTAAACAAATAGAACCGTCCGAGTATGGTCCAATATTGACCAATACCTGAATTGACAAAATTTGAGGCACCAAAAAGGATATGAACATAGAATAAAAATCAGAGGTACTCTACAGGAAAATTGTAAGCATGAATAAACCTATTGATTGTGACATTCAACTTCATATGTTTTGATAATTTGTCAAGTAAACCTTTGGTGCATTGTCAGCCACTGATTTCAACTTGTCAAAAAAAAAGTTGTCTGACATAAATACAAAAACGTCCCAAATGATGACCAAAAAAAAACAACAAACAAATACACAAAGTGGTAAGTTTTAATTCAATGACTTAAAGAACAGAAATAAAGACTTCATTTGAAATTGGGAAATATTCGCCCACAATTTAACCAATTTTGAATAGTATCGTATTAAAATTAAATAATTATAAAACACTACGCAGAGGATACCTATTATATTAATCTTGGTATTATTCTTCATCATCGAAAAGCTTTTTTTATGTGACGTTACTACATTAGGCTTATTTCCACAATTTTGAAAACAAATGAAGATATTTTTATTTTTCAATCCTTTTGATTTTGAAAATATGGAGCTAAGGTCTGCTCAAGTACGATTTTTATATATGTCCATAAGTTACCAACGCTTTTATTCATTTCAGATTCTAATATATATTTCAATTAAGGCGAGGAATGAAGAAGTCCTCCTATTCATGATTATTTAAATTCTTTGTAGTCTATCATTTTTAGTCATTCGTAAGTGTAGTCTTCAATGAATGTATTTTTCTTAATTTTGTGTTTATCTGACCCCAAGAGGTAAATGATTAATACTTAATCAAACTTATGTTAAAATACATGGTCAGGGTTTGTAAACTTTAAATCAAGTGATTTATTTTAGGACAAATTAGATTTTTATACAAATAATCCGAAAATTTGCTTTATAGTTAAGTCGGGCATTTTATATGTTAGTTACCTGAAAATTTAAATCCTAGCAGATCAAATGCTGTATTGTTCCAGATCAGTTTCTATCTCCAATGAGAAAAAATCATCTTTTGAAATTTTTTACTGCTTTAATTTAGTAAAGTTAATTCTAAGACCTGAATTATCGCAAACTTATCTAATTCTACAATTTTAAAAATTCTGGTGATCCGTATGTGACAAAAGACGTATCGTCTGTATATTTAAGATTTTATATTCTTCTCCATATATTGTTATTCCTTTAATATCTTTGTTATTGCTTATTGAAATTCTTAATTATTTAAGCACATAATAAAAACAATTCGAGTAAAATTGGGTCTCACTGCGTACAACCTCTTTAAGGTTAAAATATTTCGAAGAGAATCCATTTTGTAAAACACATAAATTTATATCATTATAAATGTTTAATCCCAATCTTTGATAAGTTGACCAAAACTGAAAATGTCTGTAGCCGGTGTTTCAATAAAGAAAACAAGTCCGGTTGTGGGTTATTCTCACTTTATTGCCTGACCCCAGGACTATAGTATATATTGGATCAGCCCTACAATAATCAACATAAATATTAATATACAATATGACAAATAACAATGTCATTTGCACGCTCTCATGTATTTGCTATATAAATAAAACACACAATCCCACAGCCTCTAACATTGGTAATAAAATAATTACGTTTATGTCATTGAACATGATAATTTAAAATGGATATCAGCAACTATATACTCAGTTACTTGCTATAATTGGCTATAAAATAGTACTTTAGAATTACATATAATATCAGTGTAATAATGTGCATATCTAAGGAATGGAATCGAGCTGAGTCTAATGCTTACTATATCTGGGCAATGTAGCTGTCACATATACCTGGAACAGTGCCGTATTTCAATTAAAAAGTACATGAAATATTATAGGATAGAATACAGCGTTACAAGTAAATTTCAACATTACGTTTTCATTATTTATAAATTAAAATTATTAGAATACTAAATTAATATATACTTCTGGCAGACTGTAAAAAAATATTCATTCACTCATTCAAAATAGGAAATATTAGTAGGAGATAAAAACTACTTACTGTGCGTTCTGTATGTAATTATTTATATTTACGTAAGTGGCTAGAATATGCTCTGCCAACGCCCTGAGTCTTAACTGGTCTGGTCACTCTCAGAACGTGTTAACTGGTTTTTATAAAATGCACGACCCGCCAAAGTGGCTAGGCCAATCAAATACGTTGATATTTTTACAACTGTCTCGTCGGTAAGGTCGTTTAGTTATTAATAGTAACATGCAATAGAAGAAGATGGATATAGAATGAAATGATGATTTGATGAAAACAACATGAACATGAACACATATTTAATTTTATTTAATCACACATATTGATCTTTTTATTTAATAAACAAACACACGCAAAATAAACACTACCACATACTCCCCCGACTGGAAAATGACGTCCTCGTCATTTAACTACGCATATTATATAGAACACGTTTTATAAAATTATAGTTACGAGGTTATCATATGAAACAATACGCATAATTTTCACTACGGTATTTACAGTAAACGCAATTGACTTTCGCAAACGGTTTATTATCATCGGCATAAAAACAGCTAAAATAAAATCAATGTTTTATGATATCGAGCATCGTTTTGATTATCTTATTCTCAAACCCTTTACAGGTACCTGTTAAAAGAATATTTTGGAGGTATTTCAACTTTTCACCTTGTTTCCACTCCAGATCTTTGGTTTGCTTTTGTTGAATTGTTTTGACGTACTCATCGCTTCTTAACCATGCTAGTTGTTTTTTTTTTTTGTTCTTATGCTTCTTCTTATATCTCTTTCTTGACTCTCTTTTTATCCATATTCCAGTGCTTCCATCAGATATAGCATTAACTGCATCTGTGTTTTCTCTTTTCTCAGCTAAAGGTTACTGATGTTCAGCAAAACTGTTTTCTGTGTCATTAGCTTGTTGGGCGTCCCTAACGTTCTCCCTTTGCTGATCTTCTCCAGTAACATCTTGTACATGTGCATCAAATTGTGTGTACTCCTCTGTTACTGCGTATTGTAGCGGTTCATCTATTTCTGATTCACTTTCACTGGTTTCATCACTAAGTTCCGATTCATCCTCCCTGATTTGGTGCTGTTCATTTTGTTGTGTTATAGCAGGTGGTATTTCTTTGGTAGTATATTTCGACTGTGTTGGCGGAATCCATCCAAATGACCAATGGGAAGAAGTAGATTTCGGTGGAGTGTCCTTTTATTTCCTTCCTTCCCCATTTTCCTTGAATATTGTGTAAACAGGAATTGTCGGGTTGGGCTGCTTCTGGAAAATGTAAACATCTTCTTCCCACTTATCTGCTATTTTATGTTTACAAGCACTTGATCTTCTTCTCTGATGTTACATTCCCTTGCTTTCAAATCGTAATAATCCTTTTGCTTATCGCGTGCTTGTGCTGCTGCTGTTGATGCAAGCTCATATGCTTTCTTCATCCTCCCCCTAAGATCTTCCATGTATTTTGTCAGCGTCTTTTGTTCTTGCACATTGATTCCAAATGCCAAATCAAAAGGCTTTTTAACAATCTATCATTATTAGCAGACTAGATATTGAATTTCGGTTTTTTTAGTTCATAATATCAAATAAATTCTTAATGTTTTCACCTATAAATCTCCCTTCAATAAATCCTGTTTGATTTTTATTCTCTTATTTTCTGTTTTTAAAAGGTTGCATAAGAAATTATTTTCTCTCCACTTTCTGTTAATAAAATATCCATGAAAAGTAGATTTTTGAGAGTAAAGTGTATTGTATCGTTATCTATATCTATTAATCTAGTAGGTTTTCTGCAAAACTGGAGATGAATATTGTATGTTAACATCACCTATTGTTTTCTTAACTACATGTATATAAATATAATCTTTATCCCTTAATAGTGAGATGTTGAACTTCCAGAATGCTCTGTCTCTTTTTAAATTATCAATTTTGCAGTAAAGTACTACTGGTGAATGGTCGGAGCGATATATATTTTCAAATTTTATACACGGGGTCATTGCTTGTAAAGATTCTGGGATTAGAAAAAAAATTTGGTCTTGCTTGTTTAATTGGATTTTTTTCTCGATGTGTATTTTCAGGTCACCTGAGTTATCTCTATCTTATATTTATTGCTATCCGGGTTCGTCCGTCGTCGTGCGTTAACAATTTTACATTTTTAACTTCTTAAAAACTACAAGGCTAATTGTTACTATTTTTGGATTGAGGCATCTCTATGGTAAAAGAAATCTAAATTGTGAAATTCGTGGCTCTACCACCCCTGGGGCACCCTAAATGGGACCAAATATGAAAAAAGCGCCAAATTTTCAAAAATCTATTTCTCTACTCTCCCACATGTAATGAAAAAACTGATTGCATGATTATGATGACCATGAAGCCCTCTACCAAAATTGTGAAATTCATGGCCCCTGGGTCCGGGGTTCTGGCTCTGGGGTGGGGCCAATATGGCAATAAAGTAAAACTGTATTGAACCTTAGAAAATCTTCTCTACTCCCATATATATTTCTTAAAAACTAAATGCATGATTAATATGTTCATGAAGCCCTCAACCAAAATTGTGAAATTCATGACCCCTGTGTCAGGGGTTCGGGCTCTAGGATGGAGCCACAATGGTCATATAATAAAAAGAGGCCCTTGGGGCCACATCGCTCACCTGAGCAACAATGGGCGTTCAAAAGATATTGTGCCATATGGCCCTCGGTAGAATAACAAAAAAAAAATTGTAAAGTATTCGAATTTTACACTTATTTTTGCATACACGTAATCTTTGACATTGTACCTTCATGAAATACTGTTTTTACACAGAATAAGAAAATCCTACGCAAGATATAGAACTAAATATTTGGTAGGGTACACTGTTATATAACTTCTAATTCCCTGTATTTTCGTTCTGCCCCCCCCCCCCCCCTCCCCCACTTAATAGAGCGATCAAAATATATGAGAGCATATAAGTACATTTTCTTCCTCAACTACTTACTAGTTATTGTATTTTTTTAAATATAATAGTTATTGTATTTTGTTAAAAAAAATCCTACATGTATATATGTGAAGAAGAAAATTGCACCTCAATGCGCTCAATTTCTCAAATTAAAATTATTCAACAATTTAATTTGTCTTCATTATAATTAAATGACTGTTGTTTACGCGTAAACTCGTGACTTTTATAACTTTACTCACACTTGATTGATGAATACACTGGAATGAAAAATGTTGTCACGTGAAATGTTAAAGAGCTATAAAAATCAATGTTACCGTATTGACAGGCACATCACTCTAATTTACTATGGCCAACCCATTATTTTCATTTTTATTCAAAAATAGCAAATGGCTACAAACCAGGATAATTTTCCGCTGTAATATTTTCTCAGGAATAGCGATAATTCTTTTATCCCCGCAACAGAAATGTGTCAGAACTATGGAAAACTGTTTTAACGATGTCGTTTATATTTACTCACATTTCACATTACTCACTGAAAGAGGGGGCCCCAGAGAGTAGTTATAAACAGCATATCATTCTTTAATTTTTTTGTGTACAAATTTTTAACATACTCTAATTCATATAGAATTTCTAGTGATCAACAAAAATTTCAGCGTCAATCGTAGAACTATAAGCAAGATGAGCTCAAAATTTTGCTAGGTTTGAGTCATATTTTGTTCACATGAGTATATTACATTCAGCTTAAGATTTTTAACTTGGTATTTCCTATTCGGCATTTAAAATGGAAAAAAATGAATGGCCTCAGATCTGTGTACAAACATAGAATTGTGAGCTTATAATTCGAAGCTTAACACTCAAATATGGTAAGTAAATAGAAATTGTAAACAATTAAACACAAGAAACATGCACTATAACAAATAAAGAACACAATCTATTTTTTAAAATGAATCATATAAATGTATATACCTACATATTTCCATCAGCGATATTAAACTATATTTAAACTGAATAAACTCGAGAAAATGCCGAGCATCTCAACAAACTTATTGCATTATTCTACCATTACGCAAAAGATGATACCCAATTACCGATAGCCTGATTGAATTGCGTTTTAGTTCTATCTTAATAATCAGATGTTGCTTAATTTGCGCAGGTAAACAGTAAACTGTTTGATTTACCGAAGTCTCTGTTTGATTTGATACGTAAAAATCAGGAAATACAAGCGACAGTTTCCAGGTTAACGCAAAGCATAAATGAAAACGAAACGAAAATCACAACAAGCTAACACCACCGTCATATGTGAAAACTGTCAACGCATTGAAATATTTAGCCTCAATTTACTTTAAAAAAAATCGGCACCAATGTATTTTGCATGTTTCAAAGATTACCTTCGTACATGAACTGTTGCTCAACAAACAAATTCATCATTGTCAGATCGACCCGTTTATCATATAGTGTCATGGCTGCTTTAAACAAAGAACCTCGTTTTAGAATTATGGAATACGAGTCTTGGTAAAATGGGTAAGCAAACCCGGGCCGGGGCAAAATAAAAGCCGGGGCAGATCGACAATCGTCAATTCCAGTTACGCATTATTTTGCAGCAATATTTACAGCGAATACAAATATACGGGTCAGTAAATATCCTGAAATTTTAATGAGATTGGCAGATTAATAACTGTCAATCTTTTGTTGTGCCCTGGGCCGGTCATACCTACCCATTTTACCGAGACCCATGGATACTATAAATTGCCTGAAACACGCCTTTTCTTTCTTATTATTTTCGTAATAACTCAGATTTGAAACAGATTTAGCCCATAATTTTTGCAATTTATATTTTCCTTCCCATAAGGATTATTCATGCTAAATTACGTTGAATTTGCCTCAGTAGTTCTTGAGAGGAAGATTTTTTAAAATGCACCCCCTTTTTTTTTTTTTTTTTTTTTTTTTTTACAGTTTTGAGGTTTTCTCCGCTTTCAATGAACATTTTTCTTTCATTTCTGCAATTTATATTCATCTTTTCATAAGAATCCTTTGAGCCAAATTTGGTTGAATTTGGTTTAGTGGTTTAAGAGAAGAAGTTCAAAATGTGAAAAGTTTACAGACGGACGGATAGACGGACGACGGACAAAATGTGATCAGAATAGCTCACTTGAGCTTTCAGCTCAGGTAAGCTAAAAATGAATTAAATCTTAAAAAATCTTCTTCTTTTCTCCCACACATGTGGGCTTAAAACTGAATACATGGTTATGATGTCCACTATCTCTTCTACAAAATTGTGAAATTCATGACCCCTGGGTCAGGGGGTTCAGGGCATTGGGGGGGGGGTTGGGGGGCAATATAGTGTTAATGCATATCATGTTTGAAAATCATCTTCTCTATTCTCACACAATTGTATGAAAAACTGACTTCATAATTATGTTTACCAGGAAGTCCTCTACTAAAATTTTTAATTTCATGTCCCCTGGAGAATTAGTTTTGACTCTAGGGCAGGGCCAAAACGGATGTATAGGTGTTAATGCATATAATGTTTAAAAATTATCTTCTTTACTCCCACACACCTAAAAAGAAAACTGAATTCATGATTTTGTAGACCAGATCTTTAAGTTTTTCACCAAAATTATAGGTTTTAAAGTTCTGTTTAAGAATTTCAGACATTACAAATTTATAATTTTTCTACTCCAGAATGAAACTGACAAGTTTGTGTATGGGTTATATCCTACTCAGATGACTGTTAAGGCCAATTGGCCCCTTGTTTTAATTCTGAATTGTTGCTACAGTAAATATCTTTGAGGTCAAAATTGTCCATTAAAGTAAGAATTTCTTGTTTAGACTTTGAATTATTTAAATGCATGTATTCATGGTATCTAAATTTTTGTTTTGTACTAAATTACCGTTACCATCTAATAATATTTGTTGAGTATAGTAAATATTTTTTATTTTATTTGAAAGCTGTTTATACAATTCTCGAGAGTCAGTATTGTGACCATATTTCGACCGTGTCACCGGTCTTCATCAGTCGGTGTTTATTGTCTATAGCAACACAACGTAGAACATATACTATGACGTCACAATATGAATACAGTCTGGCAAGTGACGTCATACAACAATATTGCGCCAAAACATATGAAATATAAGTGAGAGTCTATAGAAAGTACATTGATAGCCGTAATTAGTACATTAACAAGTAATATATGAAAAATGTATAGATAACGGGACATAAAATATAGGAAATGTCTATACAAACTAGTAATAATGTAGTCTAAAGACAATAATGTTCCCTTTTGTTGATACCAAAAGGCATATAAGGATTTAATTTTTTCTTCCACAAATTTTCTCTGAATTTTCTGTAAGTTTCATCTTTGTGCAATTTTTCGATACCTATTACAGAATAATCCTCAACTGTATGTTCGTCAGTATAAAAATGCATTGCTACAGAGTCGTTAGTTTCTCTCCTGATCAGTGACAAATTTAAAACATGTCTTTGATATAAAGTCACCCCCGTTTCCCCAACATATACAATTTTGTTACACTTTTTACAAAACACCCCTTAAACAACATTACTTGACTTGCAATCGATATATAATATATATATATATATATATATATATATATATATATATATATATATATACATAAAGCACAGAGATATTCACCTTTTTGGAGCTCCACCTCCGCCCCGGCCGGGGCTTGAACTCACGACCTCTGGAACCCATTCTCCTAGCAGTGAGCGGCCACCGCGCTAACCACTGGGCCATCTAGGCAAGACAAAAATCTTGCTTTCGATGACGAAGGGAAACTAGCGCGCTGGTCGCTCACTACACGGTCGTTTGAGATACAGGTGGAATGCAGTTAAACAACAATTTGAGAGGATCGGGACGATACACATTGCATAGATATATACAAATAATAAGCACAAACATTGCAATAACTCTCAAATTGACATATACCTGCCCATAGTGAATGATAAAGATATACATAAAGCACAGAGATATTCACCTTTTTGGAGCTCCACCTCCGCCCCGGCCGGGGCTTGAACTCACGACCTCTGGAACCCATTCTCATATATATATATATATATATATATATATATATATATATATATATATATATATATATATATAAGTTTAGGGTTTTAACTGTTACATCCAGAAAAATATGGTTACCATTGTTATTATGAAACTGGCTGTGAATTCTTATTTCACACTTATTGTTGAGTATAATGACTACTACTTTTGAATTTGATCTATAAGAGTTTAAAAAGACTTTATAGAGCCACTGAATCTAAACAAAGTTTTCGTTTGTATTTTGAAAGTGTGTATCTTGTATAAAAACATATTGTAATGTTTGTTCAAAATTAACTTAGTATAACATGGATAAATATGACCTGGAGCAGTGCCGCCAGAGCAGCCCAGAACCGTGTTCGTTGGAGGACTGTCTCAGTCACTACACCAGAAATGCCAATGTTTACTCAAAAGATTGTATAAAAAGTAAAGATTCTAAATTGTAAAAATTGTGGACCCGGACAAAAACTGGGGCCCAAATTTTGACATAAATAGGAGACATGTTTAGAAATCCTTTTCTGAAGAACTACAATACGACAATTTGGGATATTACTATGCATACATCCTTGGTTATTGTAGATTCTAAATTATTAAAATCGTAACCCCAAACCAACACGGATCAAAGTATTTAGGGAAAATATTTCAATATCTTCTTCTCAAGAACTACAAACTATATTTTTTGAGATTATTTTTCATGCATCTGTAATTTGTAAATATTCTAAATTGTGGAAGCCGTAACCCCAGACTAATACTGGGCCAAAGGCGGGGTTTAATGTTAACAGAAATATACCGGTATAGGAAACATGTTTGAAAATCATCTTCTCAAGAACTACAGTGCAACAGTTTGTGGGATTACTACCGTAAATTTGGAAATTTTTACCGTAGATAAATTCTTAGCTAATTTGCGCGTGCTCTGCATTCGCATAATTTTTTTCCCCTAAAAATTAATCAACAACAACAAAAAAGTTATAAAATTTTAGCCAAAGGCTGGTCTCTTTTCCTTACTATATGAACTATACGAGAGTAAGTAGTGGTCATTTAAAAAACCTGTTTATATAACCAGGTAATTACTCCGAAGCTATAACCAACGTGTGGAGAAGGACTTCACTCAAAATCAGTATCTTCGGTTGACTGGTAGCCTCATGTCTATCTTAAGTGTACATGTATACTGATGACACTGCATACATGCGTGATTTATTCATAGATATGATATGTACCGGCGTTACGCAGAATGTAGCGTTATTTTTTTTTTACCCCATTCACAGTGTACCGGCGGGATACCAAAATTCACGGAATACGAAAATTTGTACAGTATTTTGAATTTCTCGCTGAATGCTGCCATTTTCTTCTCATTCTCGCTCGCTTGACACAGGAAAACATCGCCTGTGTTTGACACGTGACCCTTCGATACTTGTGTGGTGTACACTAACCATCGCATTTGAAAGTGTGAACTGCTAATTGGGATAATTATCTCGCTATAAATCCGTATCAAGATACCCCTTTAGGTAGTTCTGTTGCATTTGCTGCTGTTATTGTATATATCGGTAATTTGAACAAGATATAAATTGCAGACATCAAGTCTCACATGATACTATATGAAGTTGGTAAACATATACGATCCGTGAGAAAATTAGAGGCGGCGGTAATATACGATGTCCGAAGGTTAGCTAACATTTCGCATGTCAGTTATTGACATTTAATATTTCAGTGCTTTTTATTTCTAGCGCCGATGACAATTCGCAAAAATTTAAATCGTAAAAATTAATCTATAGCTTTATGACTCGAATTCGCAAAAATAAATCGACCTAAAAATTTTCAGATTTACGGTATGCAAGCACCCATGGCTATTATAGATTCTTAATTGGTAAAATCGTGACCCCCGGACTAATACTGTGGCCCCAAGAGGGGTTTAAAATTAAAAATAGTAGTAAAAAGGAAAAATATTCAAAAATCTTCTCATGAACAAAAATGCTTCAACTTGTCGGATTACAAAGTGAGCATTGTAAAAAAAAAAGCGTAGAACAATATTACATCATAGGAATCCTGTTTTATCATATCACAACAAACACATCTGTCAAGCAAGTTAGAGGAAGGAGTTTTTTTTTTACCCTTTGGAGATCAGGTTTTATTTTAAACGCTATCTGTGAGATTCATTTATAACATAGTTAAAATAACAATGCAAGTTTGAAATAGTACTATTATCTATTGAAAATGTGAACTGTTCCAAAAAAATAAACCTCCTCCAGCATCTGAAACTAGTGGCTCTGAATTGTTATATGATAAAACAGGATTCCTATGATGTAATATTGTTTAATATGATACACTATTGTATTTTATGATACAATGTTATATCAAATAATTTTACATTGTAAAAATATATAACGCGATATGATATGATATGAAAAAAAAATTATATTATGATACAGGATTGTATTTTATGATATTGTATATTGTGGTACAGGAATGTTGATTTGATATTGTATTATAAAATATATTATTATATGATATGATATTATCATGTATAATGCAATATTATATTAAATAATACAATATTTTATTATCTATAACATATGATACAATATCATACAATACAATATCTTATGATACAACATCATAGTTTAAAAACTAGGTATCATACTATATCCTACTTTTTATAATATGATCAAATACAATGTTTTACGATACAAATCTTATATGACAAAATAACATATCTTGATACAATGTCATATTATATGTAACATAATCATACTGTATTATTATTTTTTTCAAGTGTTATATTGTATCATATGATATATGACACAATAATTTATAGTATCATACGATGCAATATTATAACAGTTTTTTAACATTTGACATGCGATCTTATGTCAAACCACACTACAGTATTAATGAATCTGCAAGATCATTAACTACGATTTTCATATAATATTTTAAAGGTGGTCTCATAAAGGTGATGCCTCATGCAGGAGATGCTTTGTCTCGGTGAGCTTTGTAATCTGTGATTTCCTATGTTTTTTTTTAAATACAAAAGAGCGATTTCTGTCATATTTTAACTCATATAACATGCTTTAGTTTATCTTTCAATTACATCAACAAAAATCTACCTTTTACCTTCATTGGTCATGTAGGAAAGCATTGGGTCAGTGACTTCAATGATCCAAACTACATAGCAGGTAGAAAGGCAATAAAAACAGGTAAAATTTCTTAAGAGCCACGTCCATTATTGCATTAAGAAGCACACCTCACATTAATGCCGAATGTTTCCAAACAATTTATGTAAAGATGGAAGTAAGAGAAAGATGTTTGCAGTTTTTCATGCCTCAATTATTAGATTTTCATGTTTCTGAAAATACAAATACAGAAAAAGAGAGATTAAGGTTTTAAATGTATTCTGTATATCTTTTGCAGCTTAAGCATAGCAATTACAAAGATAGAAGTAATATTGTATCCTTTCATTCATATCAAATTTAAGCATTTATTTATTCCTGCAATTTTTATTACAAGCTAATTATTTAACCAGAGAGAGGATAGTATTTCAGTGACCTTGACCTTTCAGGAGGCGACTGGTAAGAACGTGATGTTACTTCCAATCGAAGCGTGTGATGATGGCGCTCACTCCCAGAAAAAGAAGATTGACAGGTCCAACTACATTAATGGGGTCAGTATGTTTAAAAGCAAAATTTTCAGAGACAGAAATATGTATATTGTGTGATACACATGTATTATTCACAATTATGCTGTTTATGGACTTAGATGAGCAAGTTAATTTTTTAAACACAGGTTGTCACCCAATTACCCTCCAGTATCACAGCTGTGTTCTATTCAAACACACATTTTTTGCCATTTTGATTCTCATCATCATTTAGTTGTGTAACTGTGTTATAGAAAGACATATCTGTACCTGCACATAGACTGAAATGTATTTTAAAACTAATTATCAGCATTTATGGATGCTTGTGTTTATTGAAATTGCATTAAAAGTCTTCCTTTGTCATGTATCTGTTTATTTTGATCTGGGAATATATATATATATATATATATATATATATATATATATATATATATATATATATATATATATATATATATATATATATATATATATATTAATCTTATACATTTTCCATGTTTTAATCCTGCATTGAATCATATATTAGTTCAGTTTTTTGGAAATAAATAAAGCTAGTATAGAGAAATTTGCGATTAATGCAGATTTCGGGATGTAATTGAAGTAATGGTCTTTTACAGATCAATGTTTTGGGCACCTACGTGATGTAGCTGGCCTTTCTCTAGACAGAAGATGTCCTGCTGGATTATCAAAGAAACAAACTTCTTTTGGGTGTCATAATTCTAAAGTGACTATATATGAATACCTTAGACTTGTAACCAGCGTGTAACAGGGAACAAATGTCCACCAATGTAACATTGAAATCATACAAGTTTGATGATTTATTGTTATATTTGACAAAATAATAAATGAATTTTATGTGATTTTTTTCAGTACAACATTTTGGTGTGGTGTGCACGTTTTATTGCTTTGTTGAACAATGTAGTGTGTCACTTGAGCACAATGGCTAAGTAAATAACCATGTATTAAGCTGAACATTGTTAAAGTTTGGTACCATGCTTCATGTAGCATACTGATGTATCTTGATTTACAAAATGATTAAATGCAGAAATACATTTTCCTTAACTCTTGTACAGTAAGCTCAAAATATCCATCAAGGACAAATGAGACTACCAGTGAAAATACATTTGATATACGGAGACTGTTGTTATAAACTCATTCTACTGCCAAGTTCGTTTGCTCACAAACTAAAGAGGTATATGTTATAGATGGGGACTTGATGGGGAGTTTGGTCCTATACTTATAATAAAATATAAAAAGTATCATATATATCTGTGTTTGTTTAAAATGAATTATTACCATATTGTTCATTTTTTATATAAAAAATGGCTTTTTCTTGAAAAGGTTCACTTCAGAAACCCCCAACTGTCGAAAGAATATCCGTGTTGTTTAATGTGGCCGTGGTTGCTTATGAAAGCACAAGACTAATTTTGCAATCAATGGTCATTTGCGGATTTTTAAAATCGATTTTTTTTTCATTATTGCAAGGATAATTGATTTTTACGTGTACCTTGATGATCACCCGTGTTATATATGTAACACACTGATCAGAAACTGGGCTATGTCTCTGGTTCATACACAACATTTTAGATGTTGAAGCCATTCAGTAAGAGTTGTCCTCTTTGGGCCTACATTAAGAATAAAGGTTAGTTTCACATGCAAATGAAACTGTTAATGCATTTTAAGCTCCTTTTACAACTAGCACATAAGCAGAAACGACTTAATATTCATGCGACCGAACCTTTTAGATTTGGATCGTAAACTGTTGCCAAAATAATCCCATATGAAAAAGTATTTTATACAAAACTCACACGATCTAAAGCGACCGTTGTGCGATGAAAACGCATTTAACGATGCGTCTACATGTATTTGCGATTATTGTTTAATTAAAGCAAGGGTTGTAAAAAATGCGATAAAAACGCGCGAGTGATCAAGTAATCGGACGATTAAACGTTCACATATGCGATTGGACGTGCGATCATGGGTTCCATGGTACAAATGCTCGTGCAAGTCAGAGGAAGTATACCACGTGTTTCCGACGCTTTCCAGTAGACATAGTTGAATGCAAGTGAAGATGCCGCCCAAGAAGAAACAGAGTTGTATCAGCATTCAGGGTCACTGTGGTCTAAAACAGAGATGCTCATACAGGGTATGTATACTAGTGGCAAAGCATGGCGAATTGAAGGTGATAAATCGTGCAATGATAAAAACGATGATTAAATTCGACACGTCGAGCAACAGTCTCATGGTCGCAAAACACACGCATAGACAGCTGCGATTCATCTTACGATCATTAAAATTCGTGCATCAGCTTTGCAATTAAACAAAACGTTGTAAGACGTTCGTATATTGCTCATGCGTTACATCTTTATGAATTGGATCGCGTTCGGTCGCGTCTGAATGTTGTGCATGCTCACTGTTTTGAGGAGACTTGATGCGACCACTAAAACGCATGCAACGAATGTGAGAGCTCGTAAATCGCAAAGTATTGTAGGTTGCTCGTGTGCCACTGTAAAAGTGCCCTTTTATACCATTACAAAAAATACCTTATTTTTAATGTGAATAGACAATCTTGGAAATAACCTTAATGTGACTTTCAGCTGCTTAAGGGAAAAACACAAAATAAATATATTTTTTTTAAAAAACGATGAAAAATGATGACACAACATGAAACGTAACGTAGAGATATATGCTTAGCTTTCATCAAATCATCAAAAGAATCGTTTAAAGTTACTATTGAGTTCAAAATGCATCCATGTTCCAATTCTTAGAGCCCTTAAAGTCTCTAGACCCTGATTTTTTAAAACTCATACATTTTATTGTACTATGATTATTTTCATTATATTAAAAATGGCTAGTTATCTGTTTCATTTGTCACGTATTTCATTTGAAAATGTTGTTCAGTCTTATTCCATTCATTCTTAAATTTTCTATTGTCATATAATCTGCTTTTTTGTAAGATACTACTCATTCCTGTTCTTTGAAAAAACAATCTGCCCATCTCTTCGAATATTTCCGTAGGAATTCTAATCTGCAAGTTGTTGTAATCGTAAATTACCTCTCCTGAAGATGTCAATCTTTCGCTGAACGGTTTCAATCGAAGACATTCAAATATTAATATTGAATCGCATTCTTTAAATAGTAAAGTAGTATGATTTTTAAAGGCAACCATAAATGTACACCTTGTGATGACGTCATGCAGAAGACGGAAAGATCGTTTGTCCGTTTTTTTAATAAAGATTTTGAGCAACTGTTCAGTGCATGCAACAATGGATCCTTTTACATTTATCTCCTCTTTCAAATCAACAAACAATTCATGGTGAAGGATGTCATCACCTAGTAATTCACTTTCTGCGATTTGTCCACCACGAAGCATAACAATAACTATAATTTTGAATGCCAATTGTTCGTAATTTTGATTTGACGTTTCAAGAGTTCTTAATACTTCAATAATAGGCATAACTGGATTATCTAAAAAATCAAGTTGAAATGCATGGTTTTTTAAGAACAACGTCAATTCAAAAGATTCCTCAGTGCTTTCTTTTTCTTTTTGAAACGGTACATTTGAAATATCTTCTTGGTTGTCTTTTACCATATCATTCAATTTGACTGACAATTTCTTTCCATAAATAGGTTCTCTCTTTGGGAAAATTGTTTCCATAGTTTTTTTCTTGTTGCCGAATTGAAGTAATTTCCAGTCATTACAATGGAAAATGGCAATAATATAAAACTTTTTATCCTTGTTTTTAGCACTCGTACAAATTTTTAATAAAATGCTAATTATTTCCTCCGTATACCTGTCCGTGTACCATGACTTCACTGGGTCGTGTATGATGAGAATTGTTGATTGCCTTGACTCCAGATCCTCCGTTATCGTATCTCTCTCTGTGACAATTTTTATTTTCAATGGCGGGTTTTTCTTGGCGATTCGTATGGCTACTTGAGCTGCTAGTGTTCTTTTACCGCTACCTAGTTTTCCAAACATCGCTAAAGTTTGACCACATTTTTCAAGATAGTACTGGCACTCAGAAATAAAGTTGTTATCAGCATCGAGCTCCTTTGGAGTGATTTTCTCTACATATATATATATATATATATATATATATATATATATATATATATATATGACGTCCATCATCATATGTTTTGATCATTTTTCGTTTATTCAATTTTTAAATCTTAAAATGGTTTTAAAGGACAAATTTAACATGTTAGAACATTAATTAAAACGTATATTATGTGTAAAAATTCTTACCTATAGTAGCAATATCTTGTTCATTTTTTATGAGGTTCTCTATAAGTATAATTATATTAATCAAAAATAAATATCATGGCTTAATGAAATTGATATGTACATGTATGTACTTTTTTCTTTTATTTTAAATCACCCACTATCTTTTTGGAGAGACAATGTTTATTCGGAAGTAAAACAGACATTGATAGCTATTATTGTCAATATACAATTGTGACCAATTCCTTAATGGTTGTCAAATGGCTAATGGGTATATCAAAATGTGTTTACCTTGTTCCTCTTCAATATCATTTTCACATGTTTCGTCCCTACTCTGCGCTGTGCCAAATGTGCCATATAAACAGGCTTGGAGAACTTAAACGAAACACAGGAGCTCATTTATTTGAATATTTTTTATGCTGATCAGAATTTGTCGACATTCGTATTTGTTATTTTCATGGAATTGTATCATAGAAATGTACATTGAAATAACAGTTATCGAATATTGCATACCAAATAGTTTCTTTTTCTTCCATAAAATAATTCCTAGGGCAACCAGTAGAATGACAACTAACACTGATGATACTGCAACAGCGATGGTGGAAGTATCAGAGATGTCTGACATTGGTGTGTTAGCAAGGGGGCTTGTGGATGTAGACATTCTTGAGCTTTAAGATATTTTGATATCAATTTAAAAAAAGAAATAAAAAACAAAAGCATTAAGATTGAAGTCAATCGTTTTAACATTTGATTTTAAAAAAAACGTACCTAAGACCAAATTGTTGACAGCTTTGATCTAAATGGTCAAAGTAATAAAATGATATAACATGCAATTTTTGTCTTAAAAACATAATTGAAATAAAAATTAGACTCTCGTTATGTGAGAGCTAGATCATTGAAGAATATTTTATTTTACCCATTTTAAACGATAGTATGAGCCAAAAAAGATTTTTTCCGCATTTAAGCCAAATTGTAATATTTAGTTTATAAAATATTCCATCCTAAAATGGTATAACTCAATGATACAAATTTCAATGTATATATGCCTGAAAGTGATAATTTTACCGAAGAATCTTTTTAGCTTTTTAACATTATTATTAAAATGACAGAAAATTTCAATCAGATCGGGTTAACTATCTCCATTATCTAAATCATTGCGTTTTAATAATACCATGCATGCTTTGAAAGTATTTTGCTACTTGTAAAGTTGTTGACATGTTTTGTTTATACGATATTTGAAATTTGCATATTGTGATTTGTGATTGTCTATAAACACGAATGGGTAAGCCCCTTGAACAATATGTTGTGCAGCGCTTACGCATTGTTTTTTTTAATGTTCTACACTGGTCACACCCCTGATATGAATATAGACTGAAGTAAAATTGTACAATATTACATAATTTGCAACGGTACTACTAGTATCTCGTTCTTATTATTTATAAATACATTTGTACACAGCATCAGATCTGTATACTTCCTTCGGACAGAAGTTCCCGGAACACACACGAGAACTCATATCCTTTCCCACAGTGTGATAAACAGGACAGTGACCTAAAAAGACAAAAATGACTGTGTAAATTTGTCAACTACCATTGCTGACTGACGATGTTCCTAGAAACATCGTCAGTCAAGTTACAGATGAAATACAATTTCGACTGCAATATTTTAGTTATACAACTAACCATAAAATTAAATTTTTAATTTTTAAATTTTCAATACAAAAATCTGAAAAAAAAACAAACCAATGATCCTTCTTTGCAGTCCAAAAATTAATAAATAGATATTTCACCAGTAAAATTTTTATTTTCAGAAATCGAACGGATTGTATCAGGCAGATAAGATTTGATAAATAAATTTAATCGCGTGTTTACATGTGTGTTCAAATGGCAGATCCAAGAATTACCGAACGGGTGAGGGCCTTGATTTTTTTTCGGAGACAAATGGTATAGGGTTTATCAGTAGGGGCCAGCAGTAGGTCCAGACTGAACTACTGAAAACTTATAAAGCTTCCAAATTTTAGAGATTTCAAAAGCAATAAAAAACAAATACATATGCTTTTAATTGGCTGAAATATTGTTATTACCATTTCTGCAATAATCAACAGAATTGGAATTGTTTTGAGGAAACTTCAGTAAAAATGCAGTTTCGAAAGAATTTCACAGTAAACACAATTATGTTTGTGTATTTAAATGAGGTAAAACCTAATAATGTTCAGTATTTTTAAATTAAATAAACGATATTAATCCGCCAATAAAAAAGAAATATGTGGTCATTCTTAACATAGTGTAATTTCATAATTATGATAATATTGATTTCTTTTGAAATATCTAAGAAACAAAAAGAGCAATTTCATTTTTTAGTTATTCAAGTTCGAATATTTTTTAAGTGTTTGTGAAGTTAGGTAAATAATATCAGTTCAGAACAACATTCTGCCTTTCGATTGAGAAAAGCATTTAATAAATATCGTGATTTTTACTAAGGCTTTTAGCGTTTGAATGAGGTACTGAGAAATCAATGGCGGCTCGTTAGCCCTCCTCTCCCCTATTATAGGACATACCCCCTTTTTATTTATCGATCTGATGACCTATAAATAAAAAGATAAAGACAAAAAAAATGCTTATATATTAAAAAGTAAAACTATGTATAAATTCATTCCAGGAATAAGGAATCATTTTGCTAGTATCATAATGTGATAAAATACGGTCGTGATGATCAAAACCAATAAAGCTCGAAAGGTTATTTGTGTCTTGGGTGAAATGTATTGGACTTTATCACAGACATAGACACTAGTAAGTGTAAATGTCTGCAAAACATCATTTGTTTTCTTAAATCTACTATTATGGCACATATCATAAAAGTATCTTCATACTTTAATGACATTTAAAGCCTCAAACCTCCTGGTTGATTCTGTACTCTTATCAAAAGGTGATTTCATGAGATTTCATGAAAGAAAAAAATACCTGCTTTTATCCATTGTGGTACAGCGCATACTTCGATAATCCTTGATTTCTCGTCTTCTACACAGTGGTAGGTGTCTCTGCTACATACAGAACTGGCTCGACTTGACCAATCTTGAAAAGTCCGAGGACAATTTTCTACTACACTGTCAGCCATATTTTTCACGGGTATGTGTTTTAAACGAGAATGCATGGACTATGGTCTGATAATTGCTATCATGATATGATAAAAACTGATATGAGAGGGACCTTCGAACAAATTGTCCTCGTTACATGTTGCGCAAAGTATGAAAAAGATAAAGAGAACACATGTTCAAACAAGTAACACTTTTGTAGGTTGATAGACAATTAGATACTTCCAGATTAATCTTTCAGCTTTTAGCGCAATACAAATGAACTGAAACAAACCTGAAATACAATAAATATATTTACAGTATCGGGTGAGTATAATCAAGAAAATTAGATGCCTTCTAAACTTATTAGTGTAATTACTCTAAATATGCTTAATAAAAAGGCAGATTAATTTGAACTGCTGTCATGGACTCCGTTAAGCAAAACATCAATTAAAATAGGTATTAAAGTATCTGAGTACATATAGAGGTTAAAAATTGAATTGATGACGACGCCAGCAACAGATTCCAGACATTTTGACAAGTACTTGTTTGAAATCCTTGTCATAAGAAAAGCTACTGTACAACAAACTCCACGATTTGCTTTGAGATTATTTTAAGTAAAAACTGCAAAGGAGTATAGATGGTTTGAGCCTAAAATGGCCCCCTTAAATGAACATTGTCATTTGAATGTAATTCTTTGTTTTATATGTACGAATAAACGTTTGAAGTTTTTTCATTATTTTCATTTGGATTTTAGTGCCCACAATTTAAAAATATGACATCATAAAGTTTACCATTTCCCGCGATTTTCACATTTTTAGCATAAAACGCCTTGTTTTGCAGCAGTTTTGCAGCAGTTTTTCGTTAAGGAACCATTGAGCGACTGCTTGAACAAACAAAATATTTTCACCAAAAATGTATATCTCCAATACTTCTGACAAAAAGTTCGTTTTTGTTCAGAGAGTTGCTCTATATTTCCCAAAAAAAGATCAGAAATATGTCAATTTTTGACTGATTTTGATTGAATTATAATAATAGCGTCACTTCTGCCGACATATACTGCCACTGAGTGCATAAATCAAATAAATAGGTGAAAAACATATTTTTGTCAACTCGTTTATAAAAAAACCACATCAAATTAATGTAGCTGAATCATTTTAAAAATAGCGAATTATGGGGGCCAAATGACTAAAATCATATATAGTTCGTTATTTAGCAACGAACATTTTGATGAATCTTCCAAACCGTTGTCTCGCATAATACTTCTTATTGTCTGGTCAAATACTGAATACAGGGAAATATTCGTACCTTTTTTCGCCAATTTCGCCTTCGTTGTCAGTAGGCAAATTTAAGACTGGGCGAATTCTGAAGTCTCTCTTCTATTATCTCACTATAAATACAACTGTGTCTGAGAGAATTCAATAGGGGCGAAACTGTTTGCAAGTAAAGAAGGGCGAAAATTATACTGAGAAAAAATAACCCTTTATAAATACCTTTTGATTGAAAAGCTGTTCAATATTTTTGCTGCAAGTTTAAAAATTGAAGAAAATTGATAAACTGTACGCTGATAGATTGACAATTGTGAAAGCTTATAAACTTTTATAGGTTTTTTCACAAAACCTGTCAAATGTTTAACTAATTCATTGACAAGCATTTTCATCCCTTTTAGTTTGGCTCTCACTAATCAACTTTGTTCACAATGACCAATCCCAAATAAATCAGGACTTCACCACACACGTGTAATGAATAATTTTTGCTTACTTAATAGTTAAAAGGTGAAATCATCCAAATAACAAAAGTCTATATTTTCAATTTTTCTTACAAAGGATAATCACATTGTGTACCTCAAGTTTAATATTAGGACGGTCTGGATTTACAGAGATGGTAGTAGTGTCTGTGAACTGTAGGTCATCTACAAGTTCTTTGATTGCCGTTGGTGTTGCTGTTGCTGTCATAGCAAGATGCACGGTGCCTGGTGTTGGAAAAATACATACCAACTCGGACAACTTCTTGAATGCTTTGCGAAATGACATTCCCCCCCAAAAAAATTGTGGTATATATGAAAATTAAATTTTCTTTGCATGACATACCTATAAATTGTAATGTTTAAAATGTCAATTACTTTAAAAACTTGATAATAATTGTTATTATTTATTAATGTCACATATGTTATCTACTTCCTGTTTATCTAGCAAGAATGTAATGGACAATTATTGTAAATAGTTATATATAATCTAAATTTTATTAATTTATTTCAATAGACAAGCACTTAATACTAGGTTATATTTTTAAATGAGTAAATGCACACCATTCTGACACCATATGAACTTCATCAATCACAACAGCACAGACTCTCTGCTTGTATAGTTTGGATCTCAGCATTGATGAGATTTTCCTGTTGTTAAGCAGAGTTTCAGGGTGAGCGTAGATTATGTTGTACTCTCCTCTCTGCAAATCTATTGGGAATGTGGAACATGGTACATGGACACCCGTCTTATCTTGGTCATCATCTGAATCCTCGTTTTCTTTTTCGCCTCTCAATTTGTAAGTGCTTCCATGGGTACCTACATGTAAATGACAGATTTATAAATTTTATTCCTTGGACATCGTAATCAGCAATTTGGGGACAAAATTTGCATATTAATATAGGAAAGCCTACAGTGGGTTGGCTGGTTTTAACTTTGTATTGCAGAGAAAGGAAATACAAATCAACACTTTTTCAGCCGTACAATTTTTTTTTTGCAGAATAAATGTTTATACACTGTACAAATTTCAATCAATATCACATACCTTCACAATTCAAAAAACAGGCTTTAATTCCTTTTTCACATAGAGCCATCACTTGGTCTTGCATTAATGACGTCAAAGGACTCACAACAAGGGTAATAAATGGATATTGTAGACCTCCTTTGCACTGAAACAGCCATGGAAGACACTTCTGCCATATCCAGTTGGCAAAACTGAGACACAATCATGTCCATTGTATAATGCACGAAGTGTTTTAAGTTTCTTGTGTTTCAAAGAAAAGTACAAGCCCAACGATTTGGAAGCAAATACAACACAGTCTTCAAAAGATGTCATGTTCTCTGTCGTGTCACTGTCGTCTGGGCGTAAGTAAGCAGTAGCTCGAAATTCCTCTGTATGTAAACAAATCTATTTGAACTATTTTTTACGATCGCGTACACACTTAAGATTACTTAAAATTTGAATATATATTACAATAAAAAACAACTTTTCATTCAACTGAAGGCGATTTGATGCATTGAATAATTAATTTAATGATAAATTTTAACGGATTCAACTTTAGTTGCTTCACATCTGGCAAATGCGCGCTTCCGGCAAATAATTGCATCGATTTGATGCAATCACTACGCTCCATCGGTATCCGAGTCTTTTAATCGGTTACGGAAAAGGGCGAGCGTGATCCGAATGATTCCTCTGATCGATATGACGTCACAATAAGCAGCATGATGTCATATTTTACTCAGAAACATGTCGATGTTTACTTTATCTCTGGTTTAAATTATAAAAACTACAGGCATAAAATATCACTAGAAACTCTTCTAACTGAATATATCTTCGATTTCTCTCTATCATTGATGACGTCACAAGCATATTTAATAGAGAAGATCATGTCGGGAGACAAATCATCGGAATGCAGTGTAAACATTGCCGAAATAAGACTTATTTAATAATGATACCGAAGATTCAGATGATATAATCAGGATAATACAGGCATGGATATTTTTTTTAATCAGCGAGTGTTATAAGGTAAGCAGATCAACATTTATATGGCTTAACCAGCCTTTCCTCTGTCAGTGTGTACAAAAAAAGGCAAAAGTGTAACACTACCCCGGATATTATGAAAGATAACTTTGGTAAATATCAACGGTATATGACCTAAAGTACTTGAAAAGTGCTGCTAGAATCCTGTGCTTCGTTTTTTTAAATGAAAAATACGTAGTATTTTTAATGAAATTATAGAAGTTGAGAGGGTTTCCGATAAATATCCACAATATTTATTTTATGCGATTAACAATAGGGTTCTAGCAGTAATACTAATAAACATGAACTAATTGCAGACCGAATTATTGTAGCAAATATACAAATGAACTTCGGGGTGATTACTGTTTTTGATTTTTAGTTAAAGGGGAAGGAAAGTCAAAAACATAACTTATTTATTTTGATAAAGTGGTGTAAATCATCACATGTGGTCATGCTGTTTTGAAAAAAATACGTAATTAAGCTTTAATGAACGTTTGAAGTTGGAGAAATCGTATTTACTGGAGGCTGACATGATGTAGAACTCTTTTGTATTAAAAACCAAAAAAATTAATTATTTTGACGTCACACCATCTATTCCGGTTTGGTTTACATATACAAATGATTGTACACAGTGCTCTGAATATAATTAACGCTGGTTTATGCCTTTCTGTTACTCAAATAATCGACTAAACAAAATTAATAATGTTTGAGTTCACACGTCAATCTAAAGAATAAATACATGTATCATTATATGGATAAATATATGCATTTTCATAAGTAAATGACAGCTGTTAATCTGCTATCATTCAAAGTTGAAAACGACCTCGATTAAATTTTTTATTCCAAGTCAAGTTCTTCGCTAACTGAATAAATGTTATAATTGTAATCGGGATGTTTAAAATTTATTCTTTAAAGTCGGAATTACTATGTCGAAATAACGACGGCAGACATTTTCTATGATACTTAGCATCTGTTGACAATTTCCACATTTACGCGGAGATTTCTCCGACACTAACCTCCGCTTTTAGATTTCAACGAACATGCTCCATTTGACGTTAGTTTGTAGTTTGCAAAGGTAAAAGAACGGTCTCAAATCAATATTGTTTCAAATTTTCCAGAAATTGTCATTTAGAGCGAATATCATGATTTACTAATACTGATGTTAGGTTGATATTTAAAACAAACATGAATAGATGGTGTGACGTAATAGATTAAAGTTCATTGGCAGCCCCCATGGCTGCGGGAAATTTAAATTAAGCGATCGATTTTCTTGATTTATTTATTGTTCCGGGGGTTTAATGAAAATATATACGATTTACTATTATAGTAGATGATAATTAATGGATTTATTGTACAACATATTTTTAGTTTCCTTCCCCTTTAAGGTAAAAAAAGTGATCTATTTTTTACTGTCACGTGATACCATGGCATAGCAGCTTCAAAGATCGAGTCGATTCCGAAGTAGAAAAATAATATCTTGGGGAACACATTCAATTGGTATTAATTTTCCGCACTGTTTTCATAAAAACAGTTTTTAAATTGATCATAATATTGACGGTCATTAAGCTCAGAGTTGCCTTAACCTACCCGCGTGATGTTAAAAAAGTTAAACAAACGGAAAAGTAAGACAACATTCGAGATTGATTTACCAGGAAGGAAATGTTAAAAGAGAGAAACAATGGCAAGTCTTTCAAATATTCTCTCATCTTTTTTTATTATCCATGAAAATTATAATATTTTAGGGTTTTTTTTATTTTTGCCAGATATAGACTTTTCTACTTACCTGGTAAATAGAATTTTGTATAAGAAGAGAGTAATAGCTGACTTCTTTAATGTTTTTTTTTCTTTACTGAGTTACATTATGTAGCTTTAAATCATATTTAAAAGTTTAGGTAGCTAGTTACAGGGTCAAGGATAACTTACCGTGATATTTGGGAAAGTTATTGGAGTTACAATGCGTACATGGTGTCCCGGTAAAAGTAATATTAAATGTTAAACTCAAAGTTACCATGCTGGGTTGATGGTAAAGTGAAATCAGATCCACATCTGAGAGACCTCTTATCGGCATTTGTTAAAGGAGGGTTTGTGGTCGTTAGGCTGTACTTTCTTCCGTTGGACGAAGATATATCTAATAACACTGTGCCGGATAATTATGCCAGTGCCAACGTGGCATTTTTGCACCCGCTTAAGCTGCATATATCGAAAAATTCAAATATGCCATATAATAGACCATTGCTTAAAGAGTTAACATCCACTTTTGTTATCATTGTACCTCACCTTTCAGGTGAGATATTTACCTTTCAAAAATAAATTCCTATAGGAAAATAACTTTTCCCATCGGAAAAACAATATTCCTATAGGTAATTTTAAATTTCCTATCGGAATACAAGAACTTCCTATAGGAATTTCAATTCCGATAGGATTTGATAAAATCCGATAGGAAAACTTAATATCCTATAGGAAAACTACATGTTGGAATCAAATTCCTACAGGAAATACCATTCTCCTATAGGAAATATAATTCCTATAGGACTCTTAAAAAATCCTGTAGGATTGTCAATATTTCCTGTAGGAGAATCAATTCTCCTATGGGAATTATCATTTTCCTATGGGATATTAATTTTAAAAGGTAAATATCTCACCTGTCAGGTGAAACACACTGAAAACAAAAGTTGTTATATACTCTCTAGACAATGGTCTACCATTTGGTATACATGGATTTTCCCGAAACTGCATCTTAAGCGGGTGCAAAAAATGCCACCTTGGCACTGGCATAATTATCCGGCACAGTGTTTAATATTAAATGCTCAAGTTTTAAAGCTTAAATATTTGAATTCTTTCTTGTCCTAATAATGGTTTATTGACAAAAATATTACATTTAAAAGACCAGATAATTAATTCGTTCACAACTCACATTTTTAAGATGACAAATTCAGATATAAATAATGATGAATGTTCAGGTTTTTCTTTTTATAAAATTATTTTAAAAAACCAAGTGGCCCATAAGTCATGGGCCTTATCGGTCATCTGAGTAAGAGCAGTGTGATTTTCGCAATGTATATTCATATGCATTAAAAATAGAGCTAAAAAAAAATCATTTAGTAATATTCACAATATTATAACAGGCATTCTTCTTCATCATAATTATATACTTGATTCATGGGCATAATACCCAAGAGCAGAGAAGAAGATTTTTAAAGTATTAATGCAGTTTCACTTTTTATTTATAAGAGCCCCATCCTAACGCCTGAACCCCTGACACTGGGGCTATGAGTTTCACAATATTGGTAGAGAGACAAATGATTGCATAAATTTTTTATTTTTGTCCCATCTCTTAGGGCCCCGGGGGAGGGGGGGGGCATGGTCCATGAATTTTCGAATTTCCTATTGTTTACTCCCCTTCACCCATAGATGCTTTTTTAAATTTGGTAAAAATGTTCACAATTCACGACCGATGAACGACGAGCCACAAACGACGACGGACTGAAACTGACAGCAGTAGGTCACTTAAATGACTCAGGTGACTTAAATAGCTAAGCTGATATCATACCATTTATTTGATCTTTAAACAAGTGCATTTGAAGCAAAAAAAACTTTCTATAAATGAATAAATAAGTACAAAATTTTAATAAAAATTGCACAACATGAATCTGATACATTTTGTTACAAAATATAACAATATGTTATTTAGATAAACATACATAGATGTCGTAGCAAATCAATTCATTTTTACAAACTTGATACACATATAATTTAGTCTAATTGTATATTTAAACATCATCTATCAACGTATTCATATTTTTTTTAAATAAACAACATTACTGAAATATACTTCATTCTTGTTTCGTCATCAAGTAATTAATGTCCATAAAACACAGCGAACGTTTCTTAATACCAGTCGGATCCATAAACCATCTCATAGTGCAGCGGGAATAAATGGTTGGACTAGAATAAAAATAATCTTTTCAAATTAGACAACATAGTGCTAGCATCAATCCTATCATGTCATCGTATTTTCGATATCATGATGTTTAAATTATAGTTAAAGGAACATGCAGGCTTTGTTTTATATTTGATGTACTAAATTGCACAGAGAGAGAGAGAGAGAGAGAGAGAGAGAGAGAGAGAGAGATAGAGAGAGAGAGTACTGTAATACCTGTTAAAGGAGGATTGCTTTCTGATTCTTGTGTATTAATACACGTTTCATTTGTTAGGACAACATTGTCGATGGCAATCATTGAATCGTTTAACAGGTTTTCCACCTCCAGTAAAATCTATAAAAAGTGAATTTTCATTTAATTACCACGTGTGTTGATAGCCACTTGCTTTCGTTATTTCAAATATGATAAAGCTTTTAGGTATTTACTTATACGCTCTACTAAGGTGGACAATGAATTTTACTTACAACGAAATCGCTGGAAGTTGTGATGGTGACATTACTTTTCCTCCACACTTCGGAGTAATTTCTATCAGAAAAGACCGCTCTCATGTCCCCTGTGTTGGAATCAACGATTTGTACGTACAGGACCCCAGAGGGACCGGGAAGGTAGTACACGAAGGAGAGACAGAACACGGCGTTGAACTTACTTACAATAACATCGTTGGTGACAATGATATTTACACCGGGCAAATGATTTTGAAATAACAGGTAGTTCCCTGCAAATGTAAACCAATGATTTCATTTTATTTGAGTTTGACATTTTTATCTCCTCATTGTTATATTGAAATAACAGTTAGTTATCTGCAAATGTAAACCAATAATATATTTTTCATTTTATTTCATATAAATGTAACTTCATATGAAATTACAAAACGAAGATAAAAATGTCAAACTCCAAAAATGTATTTTAAAAAAAGCAATAATGTATACACGTACAATAAATATAAATCAGGAGAGTTGACTCATATCAATTGTTAATAGATTTACTGGGTTTATTGGTAACAATCATAATTATTCTAATGTTATAAGAATTCAACAACTGGACACAAAGCTGAGACCTATAGAAAACTAATGATAACTGCTATCAAATGTCCACTCAGCCAAGATGCATTTTGTAGTGATATCTTTTATTTGCGTTTTGCGTTTATGCATTAGCAAGTTATGTAAATATTTTCTGCAATGATCGCTTCTTTCATAACTTGCAAGAAGCCTAAAAGAAAACATTTTATTGTTTATATTTCCATCTTTCTTTCAACAAATTGATAAATTGATTGTAAAAAGTAAGAAAAAATTAACTAAATCATTATTAATATACACCAGGGTCCCGTTTCACAAAGATTTCCTAGGATGTTTCCTAAGATAGAACTTAAGATACGCCTAAGTTATAACTTAGGAAGTTCCTAAGATTTGTCATAGCTGTTTCACAAAACTTTCTTAGCGTAACGCAGTTGACTATAAAATCTTATCTTCAGATACATTGTAAGCCACTTGTAAATCATTTCGGTTTTTTTCGTCAAACCTATATCGATCATGTAAATTTTTTTCAATATGGCGTGGGTGTAAACTTTCTAAGTTAACGTAAAGACACATTTCCTTATTCACCTAGAAACAAATTAGAAAAAAAGGTTAAAACGTGTAAATAGAGTGCAAATAGTGTAGTGCCTATGTGCATGTACTGAAATTTTGTATAATATTTTACCTTCACGATTAGATAAAAATAACGTAATAAAACTGTATGTGTACTCTGAGAAAACGGTATTTTTTGAATTTGAGAGATCGCAGTATCTTTCTTGTTTTTTGCTGCATGTACATATAGTTCTTGAAAGCATGAATCATTTGAAAACATTGGTCAAACGATTGAGTGCATTTTTTGGGCCATTATAACTAGTCCGTGTTAGCATATACAGATATGATTAACCCAAACTTAAAAATGCCCGCTGAGATATCCAAATATTATGTTTTTACTATATCTTACGTATATTTCAAAATGGAATACACATGCAGTGACAAGTAGGATTTGGAATGGAAAGATGTGGAACTTTTAAACTAAGTTTAATTTAACGCGTGTTTTCTTGTAATGGTTGGTATAAGAGTAGGGTTTTTTAAACAAAAGGAAACATTGCAAATACTAGTAAATGCATCTTGGCTAAAAGAGGAGGCGAGGATAAAAGGCAACAATTTTTTTAATGAAACAGTATTCCTAAGGATGATTTAGCATCGACATACCTAAACCATTTGCCGGTTACTCCTACCCGTCCCAACGTTAACAAAAACTGAAATAAACAACCCCTCATCCCACCGCAAAGAAAACACCTAGAATTTCTTTCGTAAAAGAAAAGCTTATTTGGTGGAGGGATAGGACATCTGTAATTGAGTTTTATTTAGTATTTATTCCTGTTTTTATCAAACTATCTAAGATATCAGTGATTCTGGGGCATGACTAATTTCATTATCATTAGTGCACTAGCTATAACAATACTCGATACCTATCTGTGCGTGCGACCAGATAATCTTTAAAAAATGATAAAATTAAAATTCTACACAGAGAAATCAATTGAAGAAATATATGTTTATTTTGATAGTTCTAAAGTTTTCAGTTAACAAGTAAAGTGAACAAGTCATAATGATTCGTTTTTTCTAAACGTCATTATAAAATAAACAGTCGCAATGTTAAGTTTGTTCCTAAGACATCGATTAAATTGTTTTAAAGTTAAGACATAACTTAGGAATTTCATAAGATCAGACAAGAATAGTGAAACGGATAAGTAATGAACTTAGGAAAAAGTTCTTTCCTAAGATTTAACTTAGTCCTAAGTATGCTTTATGAAACGGGCCCAAGTATATTAAAAAAAAACAGCCAAATGCTTTCCTATGGGAATTACGATAGAGTCTGACATCATCATGATTATTTCGTGCAGTCATTGATTTTTCGAAAGTTGCTAAAGGTTACAACCCATCAATAAAACGGATGTGTAAATTTCATTCCTGTATGTTTTTACAGAGCTATGATTAACAATAAGTTTACGAAAGAAACATAGGAAACCATACCTGGGGGATATAAATATTTTGGAATAAATTATGTCATGGTGCAAAAGAACGTGTGATACTGTACCTGAGTAGTACACTCCAAGATCAGAAACATTGCCAATTGTTTTGTTTTGCACGGTCCAATCCTCTATTCTAAACCACTCACAGGGTGTGTCAAAATCACATGAAATTTGTGTATAATCTTCAATGAACATAATGAGCAAAAAAGATTAACTAGATAAGTTTTTTACATATCTGTTAATTTGTTTAAAATAATATTTTCAGCAGGTTAAAGTTTGTTATGTATACACGATAAAGATACATTTAATAAAAAGAAGAAATAGCAAGACGAATCCACAACTGAATGATAAATTACTTACCAACTTTTAATGGACCTAAAAAGTAACATAACATATAAATATTTGAGCATTGAATGCCAATTTTTTGAATGTCGTCGGCCTTATGACACACAAAGCATGTGCAGAAAAATTAAATTTAGTGCGGTATGCTACAGTACCGAAGATATTCAAAAATAAGCATTCCACGCTTACATTTTTATCAATTTTGTTGTTATTTATACGAAGTATTTGTGTATCGTCGCTTTAAAAGCATTATATATTATATAGATACGATTTTAGTCAGTGATATGAAACATACATGGAATAGCTATATTAACATATCATTTAGTTTGTTTCCGCGACTTAGTTATAGAGTCAGAAACTTAGCCGAGAAGATCTTTTTATTAACGTATATATATGATTAAACGATTATTTTTTATTATTACATATCAAATTTGTGATGGAAGTTTAAATCTTTCATTTAATTTCACAACAAAAAATATATTCAAACCCGTGATGACGTTTATATTTGTGCTCATGCGTCCATATGTATTCATAGGAAATTGAACGTCGGGGATTTCCGATGCAAACATAAGGGTAAATATACATTGAATGTAAATATTAGAGAAGTATTGAACCAAAAAGGTAGTTTAAAAAGCAATCACTATTTTATACTTACCTATCCTATTTTGAAAGGAATGGTGAGCAATGTCTGAAACGTAGAAGTCAAGATATCAAAATTCTTCCCTCAAAAGAAACAATCAAACCCCAATACATTATTTTAGGAATTCCATTAATCAAGGCATCACTAGCTATGCGGAGAAACATTTACAAAAGACTTAGTGAAAGTCACGTGGGATTATTAGTTATATATTTAATTTTTCCTATTCTCATTTATACAATTATAATTTTTATGTAAAAATAGTATTTTTTAAAACCTATTTCATTTCTAAATACCTTCCATCACACCTGTCGGCATTGAGTCCTCGGAGTTGGGTGGACCAAAATTACCTAAAAACAAAGAAAATGTAAGCTACAAAATCTGAAATTCAGCAAAGCCTAAAATCTTATTTGATAATTTTTTTTATAATATTTACTTCAGTAAATTTTGTTACAAAAACGTTAATAAATCAATACTTTGCTTACTTTCTATGGTTGTCATTGAGGAAATTTAATTTATTTTTTTGAAATTAGTTTGTCTTATCTCTTATTTAACTTTGAAAATCTTATTTTCAATTGTTATTGTTTGCGTATGAGGGGGTTGTTACACACCATTGGTAACTGGAAAGGTTACATCGACAGGCTCGGGTCGACCTATAAAATATGTAGGAGTAGATATAGGAGCAAGTCTTAAAAAAATGGTCATTAGCAAACGGTTTTTTTTTTAATTAGGAAAACGTGACATTTTTAATAATTACAATATTTAAATCAAAACTGACCTCCTAAAGGAAACGGTGGTTCTAGAGCTGGATCTGCAAAATATTAAATTATCAAATCATAACTTGGGCTGTATAGATGTGCAATTTACAGACCCATATTTTACAAGGGTTCATAAAAGTGCGATTATATGAGTCATTATAATTGGTATCAAATAATCAAAATGGTTTAGTCTATCAACATTTGTGCAATGATAAACTTTCCTTTAAGTACATCTTTCAAATAAAACAATTGTCAAAGCCTTTAAAACTAAAAGGGGTTTGGTGTTTTTACAAATTAGTGTGAAAGTTTGGATTTATTTTAAAGAGCATTCCAGATATGCAATGCAAAAACGCTCCAATATAAGACTCCGTAAATAATACATATGTTAATTAAACAATACTGCCGTCATCTTGAATGGCTTAACGGAAAATGTACACAAATAATGATTTTTTCCACAGACTATAAAAAGTAAATATTTTCGGGCGAAGTATTACCTTCTCCTTGAAGAAGAAATAAGCCTCCAAAGTTCCCCCCATCAAACACGGGAGGTTGAGGTGGATCGTCGCCATTACTCGTTGATGTTGTGGCTTCTCGTCTGTCGTTTGGCGGCGGTGGGGGTGGTAGTTCAATGCCTCCGGCAAACCCTCCATCCCCTAGCCCGCTCATATCTTTTGAGAATATGGTATAGAGAAACCACGCCATTTATTTTTGTAGAGTAGTGTTGCATTGTGAAAAATTATCATGTTCGAATATATGTTTATTAAATTAATTATGGCACAAGTATCAATATTATTTCGAGACTTAAAATTCAAAAATAGTTCTCACATATCGTAGATAGCCTAACTGAATATACGTGTGTTTATCAGAAAATGAGAAGACAAACTACATAAGAGGATTCTATATAAAACAAACATTTTATATTTACGTTACTTTTCATTACATATGGAATCATGCCCAACAATAAAGCGTATATATGTTTAGTTTAGACAACAATTTAGCAATAATGCATTCCTAGGCAATTTGATTTCAAATATCTCGAGATTTTCACCCTTTGACGGAAAATAATTTCTAGATTTTTATTTATAATTAAACTGAATCTAGCTTTTCTCTTTCCCTTTAAAGGGGCTACCCTTATATGATAAAAACTGATATGAGACAGGCAAATTAATATGTACTGCTGTCATGAACTCCGCTTAGCAAACGGCAATTAAAATAGGTGTTTAAGTATTTGAGTACATATAGAGATTCAAAAATCGAATTGTGAACGACGCCAACAACAGATTCCGGACAGCATGTCAGGTAATTGTTTGAAATCCTTTCCAGAAGAAATGCTTCTGTACAACAAACTCCACGTTTTGCTTTGAGATTTTTTACTTAAGTAAAAACTGTAAATTTTTTAGCAACGAACATATTGATGAATCTTCCAGACCGTCGTCTCGCATAATACTTCATATTGTCTGGCCAAATACTGAATACAGGGAAATATTCGCCCCTTTGTTCGCTTATTTCGCCCTCGTTGTCAGTGAGCAAATTTAAGAATGGGCGAATTCTAATGTCTCTTTTCTATTTTCTCTCTCTATATATAACTGGTCTAAGAGAATTTAATACGGGGCGAAACTGTTTGCAAGTGAAGAAGTGCGGAAATTATACGGAGTAAAAAATAACCCTTTATAAATACCTTTTGATTGAAACGCTGTTCAATATTTTTGCTGCAAGTTTAAAAATTGAGGAAAATTGACAAACTGTACGTTGATGAATTAATAATTATGTAAGCTTTTAAAACGTTATAGGTTTTTTCACAAAACCTGTCAAATGTATAACTAAATCAAGCATTTTCATCCCTTCTAGTTTGCCTATATCTACTGTGTTCACAATGACCGATCCCAAATAAATCAGGACTTCACCACACACGTGTATTGAATATATTTTGCTTACTTGTTTTATTTATGCAAAACAAAGATAATACAATGCTAGAGCTATGAGAGATGTGCTTTGTATATGGTGCCGTATTAGTTCTGGTCTCTACACGTTTTTTTCTGCATCTGCAAATAGCATGTACAAGTGATTAAGGGGGTGCTTTTAAAGTAAATTAATTTAATTAAATCTGTTTCACCGGGGGGGGGGAAATCTACTATTTACATGTAGTATACTTTCCCCTTCCGCTGTTAGGATAACTCCCCTATGTTTTTGGTTCAGATTTTAGAAATATATTTATGGAAAGTCAATTAAAATTAAAATCTAAATCAATGTTTTGTACATTCCAAGGTTGCTTAAACCTTGCATACATATTGTTACGTGTTTGTAGACTAATTATTTTATATAGATACTGTTTTAATTTGGTCTACGGAATACAGGGAACTTTACCGACTTATTATTTGAAAATGTTTTGAAGTTGTAAATAAAAAAAGGTTCTGGAATTCTGAATGAAAATCTTTAGATTCAACAAATCACGTCGTTTGTTTGTTCGTCCGTCTATTTCTGCAATCTTGTTTAGGCCATATCCCTTCTGGATAATTATTGGAAATATCTACCGAAAGTACAAAGATCTTTTATAATTTGATTTTTTCACCCAATAACTTAACGATTATCAAGCAGTTCGTACTCTTTTCTTATAAAACAAGTTTCTTGAGTTTATTTTTGGTGTAATTTTCATATCATTTACATGGGTCTCGTGCATTTATGAATAGTGCACATTAATTGCCTACGTAAGAAAGGGACGTCCATTTCCTCCTATAATGATAGCATTAATGTTGTGCAATTTAATGTTTAACGGGTTTTTACAGGTATATGTCGTTTTCAAAAGAAGACCTTCCTTTATGTTTTCATCAATGGAAAGTTAAAATAACTGCAGTCTTTCATTTGAAAGAAGAGAATTTTGCATCTTCGCAAATTAGTAAATTAGTGATAAGTAAAATTAAACTTAAACTAGCATTCAGTTATTGATGACAAACATAGGGTTGGATAAGGTACCATGTCAAATGCTATATACAACTTTGGCCACGAATGAAAGGTACGACTTTTGTAACCTTTGACTACTTGTTTCTTCAAAAGATACCTATACCGATTTTAATTCATTTTTTGCTATGAAATTTGGAGAGGAGTTTAAGATTAATAACCTTTCATAATGTATCTTAGATATTTCGAAATATTGACAGAAAGCCATAAACAGGACTATACAGGTAGAAAGAAGGAGAGTCTACTATACAGTGGGCTTTTTCGTGGTGGTAAGCTGGCTATAAAAAGGGGGAAAGATGCCACTTTTATAGGCAGCTTTCCCTGGGTAAACTTAATATACAGTCTTTTTTCTGGGGGGAAGCCGTTGTATAGCCATTTTAACAGGGAGAAATGTGACTAATTAAGGGGGAAGGGTACTATAAAACATCAAACACTATCTGAAGGGTTAGAATGGCTGTATAGTGACCCCCCAAATGGTCTTTAGTAAGAATTTCGCTGGAATGGTTCACTATATAGGCAGTCTAGGGGTAAATATCGGTATATAGGCAGCCGACACGTATGTAGAATAAACCAAATCCCCATCCCAAGGGAAGCAATTAGATATACATCAACCGGTAAATGAAAAAAGAAGACCAAGAAAGAATATTACAAGTACTGGTATATAATCAAATTGGCGGCGGTGCGTTAGGAAATATTAAGAAGTTGGGATAATATTTTTACATCAAGAAAAATAAATAATGTTTGGTGCCTGTGATGCAATTAGAAAAACTCAAAACTTAATTCTTCCAATTATGTCAAAGCAGGAAGAGATCAAAAGAGAATATGATCTGTACATATGTATAAATTTATTCTTTAGAGTTTTGAGGTACATGTACAAGTCAAATCAAGACCTATTTTGATGTCTGACTCTCGAGGAATAAAGCGTTTATAACAATGATAGGGATAAATGAGCTATTTTAATTGTTATTTAACAAAATATACCACTTTAACGCACAATAATAGTAGGCTATAGTAATAACTTAGCTGATTACAACAGGACCCAATGCTGGCAGATAGCCATGTGCACCTCAACATTATAAAGAGCTAATTATAAAACTATCATATTAGTGATAGGGGCGTTATCTAAACATTTAGAAAACATATTTGTACAATGGTCATTAAATAGATGTAAGACAAGAAGATGGGTCCTTTGCCAATGTTCATTTCTGTCTTATTCTTAATATAAAAGTTTTTATTACAGCAATTAGTCAAAAGGTGAAATCATCCAAATTATTTACACTATTAAATGTATTTGTTATGAAGATTGCTCAGACATGTCGGACGTAACTGTGTGAAAAAGTAATGATGTTAAATAGTCATAAAGTTGTCAAATACCCATTGTTTATGTCAAAGTTAATTTTGTCGGAGCAATTATCAGTCAAGAACTCTTTAACTGTTATTAGGATGATAAAACATCCTCTTCTTTATAAAAATTAAACAATGTGATATCTTGACATCTAGGGAATTCTATATCGTCTTTAGAATTTTTTGTACCATATGTCAATGAACTTGTTAATAAATGTGTAAACTAAAAAAAACTTCTCTACTTCCATAGAGAGTTAATCGACGGTGAAAGAACCTGGTGTAGAAAACCCTGTAAGCACTTTACGATATCGATAGTACAACAACTCTTCCAAATTGCACACTGTTTACTTCTCTGTCTAGCAACACCATATTAAACAATATATTGAACACATATTCCATGAATAAAAGTGGAATCTAAATGTATTCCCTAATGTTTTTCACTGTTATTTCCTAAAAAAAAATTTATACATGGGGAAAACTGCTCTGATACTAAAATTACTTTGAAACCTCTAAACTTTTAAATAACTTAAATATTTTTTAAACCTTAAAAATAATCTACTCATTCACAATACGATAAAGTTTACAGATAAAATACATGCGTGTATCTATTTGATGTTAAAAAAAGTTAAACAAACGGAAAAGTAAGACAACATCCGAGATTAATTTACCTGGAAGGAAATGTTAAAAGAGAGAAACAATGGCAAGTCAAATTCAAGTATTCCCTCATCTCTATTTATTATTCATGAGAATTAAATTATTTTAGGGGTTTTGATATTTGCCAGATATATACTTTTCTACTTACCTGGGAAATAGAATTTTGTATAAGACGAGCGTAATGCCTGACTTCTTTTACGTTTTATATTTCTTTACTGAATTACATTATGTGGCTTTAAATCATATTTAAAAGTTTTAGGTAGCAAGTTACAGGGTCAAGGATAACTTAGTGATATTTGGGAAAGTTATTGGAGTTAAAATGCGTACATGGTGTCCGAGCAAAAGAAAAGTTACATTTTAAACTTAAAGTTACCATACTGAGTTGATGGTAAAGTGAAATCAGATACACATTTTATAAACCTCGTATCTGCATTTGTTAAAGGAGGGTTTGTGGTCGTTAGGCTGTACTTTCCTCTGTTGGACGAAGATACATCTAATATTAAATGTTCAAATTTGAAAACTTAAATATTTGAATTCTTTCTTGTCCTAATAATGGTTTAATGACAAAAATATTACATTTAAAAGATTGGAAAATTGATTTGTTCACAACTAGCATTTTTAAGATGACAAATTCAGATATAATTAATGATGAATGTTCAGGTTTTTCTTTTCATAAAATGATTTAAAAAAACCAAGAGGCCCATAAGTCATGGGCCTTATCGGTCATCTGAGTAACAGCAGTGTGATTTTCGCAATGTATATTCATATGCATTAAAATTACAGAGCTAAAAAAATCATTTAGTAATATTCACAATATTATAACAGGCATTCTTCTTCATCATAATTATATACTTGATTCATGGGCATAATACCCAAGAGCAGAGAAGAAGATTTTTAAAGTATTAATGCAGTTTCACTTTTTATTTATTAGAGCCCCATCCTAACGCCTGAACCCCTGACACTGGGGCTATGAGTTTCACAATATTGGTGGCGAGACAAATGATTGCATAAATTTTTTATTTTTGTCCCATCTCTTAGACCCCCGGGGGAGGGGGGGGGGGCAGGGTCCATGAATTTTCGAATTTCCTATTGTTTACTCCCCTTCACCCATAGATGCTTTTTTAAATTTGGTAAAAATGTTCAAAATTCCCGACCGATGAACGACGAACCACAAACGACGACGGACTGAAACTGACAGCAGTAGGTCACTTAAATGACTCAGGTGACTTAAAAAGCTAAGCTGATATCATACCATTTATTTGTTCTTTAAACAAGTGCATTTGAAGCAAAAAAAATCTTTCTATAAATGAATAAATAATTACAAATTTTTAAAAAAAAATTGCACAACATGAATCTGATACATTTGGTTACAAAATATAACAATATGTTATTTAGATAAACATACATAGATGTCGTAGCAAATCAATTCATTTTTACAAACTTGATACACATATAATTTAGTCTAAATGTATATTAAAACATCATCTATCAACGTATTAATATTTTTTTTTAAATAAACAACATTACTGAAATATACTTCATTCTTGTTTGGTCTTCAAGTAATTAATGTCCGTAAAACACAGCGAACGTTTCTTAATACCAGTCGGATCCATAAACCATCTCATAGTGCAGCGGGAATAAATGGTTGGACTAGAATAAAAATAATCTTTTTAAATTAGACAACATAGTGCTAGCATCAATCTTATCATGTCAACGTATTTTCGATATCATGATGTTTAAATTATAGTTAAAGGAACATGCAGGCTTTGTTTTATATTTGATGTACTAAATTGCACAGAGAGAGAGAGAGAGAGAGAGAGAGAGAGAGAGAGAGTACTTTAATACCTGTTAAAGGAGGATTGCTTTCTGATTCTTGTGTATTAATACACGTTTCATTTGTTAGGACAACATTGTCGATGGCAATCATTGAATCGTTTAACAGGTTTTCCACCTCCAGTAAAATCTATAAAAAGTGAATTTTCATTTAATTACCATGTGTGTTGATCGCCACTTGCTTTCGTTATTTCAAATATGATAAAGCTTATAGGTATTCACTTATACGCTCTACTAAGGTGGACAATGAATTTTACTTACAACGAAATCGCTGGAAGTTGTGATGGTGACATTACTTTTCCTCCACACTTCGGAGTAATTTCTATCAGAAAAGACCGCTCTCATGTCCCCTGTGTTGGAATCAACGATTTGTACGTACAGGACCCCAGAGGGACCGGGAAGGTAGTACACGAAGGAGAGACAGAACACGGCGTTGAACTTACTTACAATAACATCGTTGGTGACAATGATATTTACACCGGGCAAATGATATTGAAATAACAGGTAGTTCCCTGCAAATGTAAACCAATGATTACTACGTTTTTCATTTTATTTGAATTTGACATTTTTATCTCCTCATTGTTATATTGAAATAACAGTTAGTTATCTGCAAATGTAAACCAATAATATATTTTTCATCTTATTTCATATAAATGTAACTTCATATGAAATTACAAAACGAAGATAAAAATGTCAAACTCAAAAAATGTATTAAAAAAAAGCAATAATGTATACACGTACAATAAATATAAATCTGGAGAGTTGACTCTTATATCAATTTTTAATAGATTTACTGGGTTTATTGGTAACAATCATAATTATTCTAATGTTATAAGAATTCAACAACTGGACACAAATCTGAGACCTATAGAAAACTAATGATAACTGCTATCAAATGTTCACTCAGCCAAGATGCATTTTGAAGTGATATCTTTTATTTGCGTTTGGCGTTTATGCATTAGCAAGTTATGTAAATATTTTCTGCAATGATCGCTTCTTTCATAACTTGCAAGAAGCATAAAAGAAAACATTTTATTGTTTATATTTCCATCTTTCTTTCAACAAATTGATAAATTGATTGTAAAAAGTAAGAAAAAATTAACTAAATCATTATTAATATACACCAGGGTCCCGTTTCACAAAGATTTCCTAGGATGTTTCCTAAGATAGAACTTAAGATATGCCTAAGTTATAACTTAGGAAGTTAAGATTTGTCATAGCTGTTTCACAAAACTTTCTTAGCGTAACGCAGTTGACTATAAAATCTTATCTTCAGATACATTGTATCCACTTGTAAATCATTTCGGTTTTTTTCGTCAAACTTATATCGATCATGTAAATTTTTTTTCAATATGGCGTGGGTGTAAACTTTCTAAGTTAACGTAAAGACACATTACCTTATTCACCTAAAAACAAATTAGAAAAAAAAGGTTAAAACGTGTAAATAGAGTGCAAATAGTGTAGTGCCTATGTGCATGTACAGAAATTTTGTATAATATTTTACCTTCACGATTAGATAAAAATAACGTAATAAAACTGTATGTGTACTCTTTGAAAGCGGTATTTTTTGAATTTGAGAGATCGCAGTATCTTTCTTGCTTTTTGCTACATGTACATATAATTCTTGAAAGCATGGATCATTTGAAAACATTTGTCAAACGATTGAGTGCATTTTTTTGTCTAGTTGGGCCATTATAAATAGTCCGTGTTGGCATTTACAGATATGCTTAATCCTAAATTAAAAATGCCCGCTGAGATATCCAAATATTATGATTTTACTATATCTTACGTATATTTCAAAATGGAATACACATGCAGTGACAAGTAGGATTTAGAATGGAAAGATGTGGAACTTTTAAACTAAGTTTAATTTAACGCGTGTTTTCTTGTAATGGTTGGTATAAAAATAGGTTTTTTAAACAAAAGGAAACATTGCAAATACTAGTAAATGCATCTTGGCTAAAAGAGGAAGCGAGGATAAAAGGCAACAATTTTTTTAATGAAACAGTATTCCTAAGGATGATTTAGCATCGACATACCTTAACCATTTGCCGGTTACTCCTACCCCTCCCAACGTTAACAAAAACTGAAATAAACAACCCCTCATCCCACCGCAAAGAAAACACCTAGAATTTCTTTCGTAAAAGAAAAGCTTATTTGGTGGATGGATAGGACATCTGTAATTGAGTTTTATTTAGTATTTATTCCTGTTTTTATCAAACTATCAAAGATATCAGTGATTCTGGGGCATGACTTATTTCATTATCATTAGTGCACTAGCTATAACAATACTCGATACCCATCTGCGCGTGCGACCAGATAATCTTTAAAAAATGATAAAATTAAAATTCTACACAAAGAAATTAATTGAAGAAATATATGTTTATTTTGATAGTTCTAAAGTTTTCAGTTAACAAGTAAAGTGAACAAGTCATTATGATTCGTTTTTTCTAAACGTCTTTATAAAATAAACAGTCGCAATGTTAAGTTTGTTCCTAAGACATCGATAAACCTGTTTTAAAGTTAAGACATAACTTAGGAATTTCATAAGATCAGTGAAACGGATAAGTAATGAACTTAGGAAAAAGTTCTTTCCTAAGATATAACTTAGTCCTAAGTATGCTTTATGAAACGGGTCAAATGCTTTCCTATGGGAATTACGATAGAGTCTGACATCATCATGATTACTTCGTGCAGTCATTGATTTTTCGAAGGTTGCTAAAGGTTACAACCCATCAATAAAACGGGTGTGTAAATTTCATTCCTGTATGTTTTTACAGAGCTATGATTAACAATAAGTTTACGAAAGAAACATAGGAAACCATACCTGGGGATATAAATATTTTGGAATAAATTATGTCATGGTGCAAAAGAACGTGTGATACTGTACCTGAGTAGTACACTCCAAGATCAGAAACATTGCCAATTGTTTTGTTTTGCACGGTCCAATCCTCTATTCTAAACCACTCACAGGGTGTGTCAAAATCACATGAAATTTGTGTATAATCTTCAATGAAAATAATGAGCAAAAAAGATTAACTAGATAAGTTTTTTACATATCTGAGTGTTCATTTGTTTAAAATAATATTTTAAGCAGGTTAAAGGTTGTTATGTATACACGATAAAGATACATTTAATAAAAAGAAGGAATAGCAAGACGAATCCACAACTGAATGATAAATTACTTACCAACTTTTAATGGACCTAAAAAGTAACATAACATATAAATATTTGAGCATTGAATGCCAATTTTTTGAATGTCGTCGGCCTTATGACACACAAAGCATGTGCAGAAAAATTAAATACAGCGCGGTATGCTATAGTACCGAAGATATTCAAAAATAAGCATCCCACGCTTACATTTTTATCAATTTTGTTGTTATTTATACGAAGTATTTGTGTATCGTCGCTTTAAAACCATTATATAGTATATAGATACGATTTAGTCAGTGATATGAAACATACATGGAATAGCTATATTAACATATCATTTAGTTTGTTTCCGCGACTTAGTTATAGAGTCAGAAACTTAGCCGAGAAGATCTTTTATTAACGTATATATTTGATTAAACGATTATTTTTCATTATTACATATCAAATTTGTGATGGAAGTTTAAATCTTTCATTTAATTTCACAACAAAAAATATATTCAAACCCGTGATGACGTTTATATTTGTGCTCATGCGTCCATATGTATTCATAGGAAATTGAACGTCGGGGATTTCCGATGCAAACATAAGGGTAAATATACATTGAATGTAAATATTAGAGAAGTATTGAACCAAAAAGGCAGTTTAAAAAGCAATCACTATTTTATACTTACCTATCCTACTTTGAAAGGAATGGTGAGCAATGTCTGAAACGTAGAAGTCCATATATCAAAATTCTTCCCTCAAAAGAAAGAATCAAACCCCAATACATTATTTTATGAATTCCATTAATCAAGGCATCACTAGCTATGCGGAGAAACATTTACAAAAGACTTAGTGAAAGTCACGTGGGATTATTAGTTATATATTTAATTTTTCCTATTCTCATTTATACAATTATAATTTTTATGTAAAAATAGTATTTTTTAAAACCTATTTCATTTCTAAATACCTTCCATCACACCTGTCGGCATTAAGTCCTCGGAGTTGGGTGGACCAAAATTACCTAACAACAAAGAAAATGTAAGCTACAAAATCTGAAATTCAGCAAAGCCTAAAATCTTATTTGATAATTTTTTTATAATATTTACTTCAGTAAATTTTGTTACAAAAACGTTAATAAATCAATACTTTGCTTACTTTCTATGGTTGTCATTGAGGAAATTTAATTTATTTTTTTGAAATTAGTTTGTCTTATCTCTTATTTAACTTTGAAAATCTTATTTTCAATTGTTATTGTTTGCGTATGAAGGGGTTGTTACAAACCATTGGTAACTGGAAAGGTTACATCGACAGGTTCGGGTCGACCTATAAAATATGTAGGAGTAGATATAGGAGCAAGTCTTAAAAAAATGGTCATTAGCAAACGGTTTTTTTTTTAATTAGGAAAACGTGACATTTTTAATAATTACAATATTTAAATCAAAACTGACCTCCTAAAGGAAATGGTGGTTCTAGAGCTGGATCTGCAAAATATTAAATTATCAAATCATAACTTGGGCTGTATAGATGTGCAATTTACAGACCCATATTTTACAAGGGTTCATAAAAGTGCGATTATATGAGTCATTATAATTGGTATCAAATAATCAAAATGGTTTAGTCTATCAACATTTGTGCAATGATAAACTTTCCTTTAAGTACATCTTTCAAATAAAACAATTGTCAAAGCCTTTAAAACTAAAGGGGGTTTGGTGTTTTTACAAATAAGTGTGAAAGTACGTTTGGATTTATTTTAAAGAGCACTCCAGATATGCAATGCAAAAAACACTCCAATATAAGACTCCATAAATGATACATATGTTAATTAAACAATACTGCCGTCATCTTGAATGGTTTAACGGAAAATGTACACAAATGATGATTTTCTCCACACACTATATAAAGTAAATATTTTCGGGCGAAGTATTACCTTCTCCTTGAACTAGAAATAAGCCTCCAAAGTTTCCCCCATCAAACACGGGAGGTTGAGGTGGATCGTCGCCATTACTCGTTGATGTTGTGGCTTCTCGTCTGTCGTTTGGCGGCGGTGGGGGTGGTAGTTCAATGCCTCCGGCAAACCCTCCATCTCCTAGCCCGCCATTATCTTTTGAGAATATGGTATAGAGAAACCACGCCTTTCATTTTTGTAGAGTAGTAGTATTGCATCGTGTAAAATTATCATGTTCGAATATTATGTTTATTAAATTAATTATGGCACAAGTATCAATATTATTTCGAGACTTAGAATTCAAAAATAGTTCTCACATATCGTAGATAGCCTAACTGAATATACATGTGTTTATCAGAAAATGAGGAGTCAATCTACATCAGAGGATTCTATAAACAACCATTTTATATTTACGTTACTTTTCATTACATATGGAATCATGCCCAACAATAAAGCGTATATATGTTTAATTTAGACAACAATTTAGCAATAATGCTTTGCTATGCAATTTGATTTCAAATATCTGGAGATTTTCACCCTTTGACGGAAAAATAATTTCTAGATTTGTTAAAAATTAAACTGAATCTAGCTTGTCTCTTTAACTTTTAAGGGGCACGGTCACGAGTTTGGTCAAAAATTGTTTTTCCGATTTCAACGTTTACAGTGCTTCAATAAGGCATTTTATTAGGCAACCAAAATTTGAGTGTCATTCGTTAAGTTATAAGCGAGTTACAGAGGTTGCAATTCTTTGCCATGTAAGCAAAGTTTTTGTTTCATATTGAATGTTGAATTGAAAATTCCAGTTTTAGACCTAAAATGAATGTGTTAAACGTTATGAACTGTTTAATTTTGCTTAAAATGAATATGAAGACATAACAATTATCTTGAATAAGGTTTTTTACTGGTATATTAAACATATGTAAACAGAAACAGGGCACGCGCCCTGTTTACATCACAAAGAATTATGAGCCCTTTATCTTGCTTATCTTTGACTGACTCTCAAATTCCGTTCGATCATCAGAAATGTATTCCTAAAGCATTGTAAATCATAAAAACAAAAAATTAGAACTTGACTTAAATCGTGACCATGCCCCTTTAAGCCCCTTTCACAATTGGCGCACGAGCAGAAACGAACAAATATTCGTGCCACCGGAAAAATTAGATATGAATCGTAAATTGTTGCCGAAATAATCGCATATGAAAAAAGTATTCGTACGAATTCCGCACGATCTAAGCGTTGAGAGATGTAAACGCATTAAATCTTGCGATATATAATGCGTCTGCATGCGACTGTTGTACAATGAAAGTAAATGTTGAAAGATAATACGATAGGAACGCGCGAGAGAATAGGTGATAGGACGATTGAACGTGCGCCAATGTGATTGGACGTGCGATTATGCGTTCCATGGTACGAATGATCGTGCGAGTCAGAGAGGGTATATACACCGCCCATATTCAGTAGACATAGTTGAAATCGAGAAAAGATGCCGCCCAAGAAGATACAAATATGCAGCAGCATTTATTATTTTACCTCAATATGATTATTCTATTATATCTGATTTGTCTAGAAAGTCACTGACAGGGCGATGTCATAGGAATGAAAAAGCCGATATGAACATACGACGTAGACAAATATGATTAAATTGAAGATATTTAATCATTATGATTCTCTTTATATCTCAGAACCAACTTAACTATCTATGATTTATGAAAGAAAAGTGAGGCAGTTACATGGGAAATCAAACAATAACGACGTTAATGTTGCGACTGTTGAAAAGTCAAACATTATTAGAAATTTACGTATTTTGTGTAATCATATGTTGCTTGGTATAATAAAACGTTTATTGCATTCATGTTCAGGGAATATGAAGATTTATTCCCCAGAAAAACAAATTTCTCTCGGGCGAAGCCCTCGGGAAATATGATTTTTCTTGAGGGAATAAATCTTAACATGTATTTCCCTCACCATCATGCAATAAATGTATATTGTAAATTGTGTTCTGAAACAGAGATACTTATACAGGGTATATATTCTAGTAGCAAAGCATGGCATATTGAGGCTGATAAGTCGTGCAATGATAGTAAAATTTTGCAAGAATACATGAGACACGTTGAGCAACAGTCTCATGGTCGCAAAACACCAGCGATTTATCTTACGATCTTTATAAATCGGGTATCACTCTTGCGAGTACACAAAACGTTGTAAAACGTTCGTACTAACGTTCTTGCGTTGCACTGCGATAATTTGGATCGCGTTCGGTCGCGTTTGATTAGTGTACATGTCCACTATTCAGAGGAGACTTGATGTGACCAGTTAAACGTATGCTACGAATGCGAGAGCTCGTGCAACGTAAACAAGGGCTCGTGCAACGTATGCGAGAGCTCATGCAAAGCTCATAACTTGCGATCGCAAAGTGGTGTAAAATGGTCGTGCGCCAATTGTGAAAGGGGCTTAAAAGTATCCAACAAAAACGTATTAAGATAGTGATGCAATTCTTACCGATGTGGAGGATTTTTATCATCTTGTTTGAACAACCTTTTATACACATTTAAGGTCTCTTCTCTTGTATTGTTTATTTTCTTTTACGTTTTTGCATAGCTTCAGCAACTGTCTATTCTTTACATTTAATACAAATCATTATTAAATGGGAATTAAGCAATCATTCACCATTTTATCATTGAATCTATTGGGTAGAATATCAGCCATCATCGTTTATGATGAACAACCGTACGTCAAAGAGCTCGAGATATTTTGGTTTCAATAATTTGAGAAAGTTTCAAATATCCTTATGGGATTCAATTTTGTATATTAAAAGATCGTGTTATACTAAGCATATGTATATTTCATCAAAATCTTGATAATAACTCACATTTTGATTCTTATATGAGAAGATATTTGAATCGATACGAGAAAATAAAGTCTTGTTTTTGCTCATATAGACCTTTTTTTTTTTTACTTGTGAACGTTTAAAACAAATGTTTCCCTACCCGAGAGTTCTTGGTTTTGACCACTGACTGAAGGAGTCACCGTCTGAGGGGCTGGCTCAGCATTACCGACTAGAGTGTTGAAAAAAAGATAAAAAAGAATTTAGAACATAACCCCGTATATCCAGTTTTTTTGTGAAAATGGGTAATATGTTTCTTTTTCTTTGCGTCAAATATTTTTGCAAATGAAACTTTTTTATCAAAAGCAAATGATACCAGACAATTATTTACAAAAAATAATCATTTTTGTGTGTCAAATTTTTGCGACTTACCAATGACCTCGAAAAGTTAAAAAAAAATGCAAAAATAATAGGATATACGGACCTCACAGCCTTATTAGCATAATCGGAACCTTTCTGGTTTTTATATTCACCAAAGAATGAAAAAACCAGAGAAAGTCAAAACTTCGTATATCTCGGGATTTTAACGAGACCAGTCTCATACTCGTGAAAATCGAGAGAGGAGTTTAAATGGAAAAAGTAAGTAAAAGTTTTTGTTTCTTATATTGGCAAGCTTTTAAATTATTTAAAGTTGCAGAAGAATTGTTTATTAATGTGAAGTCGAAGTTTGGGGTGATTAGCCTTATCTCGTAAAATTTTGTTCAGCATGAAACAGTCTGAACGGCAATCCTCGATTTTGTCATCAATCTAAAACGTGCTAAGGAGTAGTTATTCGTCGGTAAGAACATACTTACTTACATTGTTAAACTACTCAAAAACTCTTTTAAAAGCCTACAATGCATTATGTCTAGTACACATGTTACAAAAATGTCGATAATTAATGGTCGTTGTGAAATGTGACTTGAAAGACATGTTTTAGTATGAAATGTGTATGCAGGTGCATTATAGTCAGTTTTTACACATATTGTTATGTAGCATACGTTAAAAAAATATTGTATGTTTTTCCTAGAATATTGAGTTTGTATCAATCATGCTTTAATTCAGTCATTTCCATACAGAATTTCCTTGACACGTACAATGTATACACTGTACATGTGGTTTTGATATCTGTATCTCATTCAAACTGTTAACTTTATGTCTTATTATGAATCAAGGGTCTGCATTTGTTATGTAAATATAACATTATATTGAGAGTATGAGAGAGAGATAGACTCAGAGAGAGAGAGAGAGAGAGAGTAATTACAGTGTACATGTAATTGTTATTGATTGTCTTGCTTCCATGATTGAACCATATATATATTTCAATAATGCCACATTGCACTAGAAATATTGCTGACAAAGATGTTGAGAGAGATCATGGAGAGAGAGAGAGAGAGAGAGAGAAAGAGAGAGAGAGAGAGTATGAAAAGCCATAACAAATTTTATAGTTATATGTCATTTCCCACTTAATGAGTTGTTATAGCTGTTATCATGGTAATGTTTTGACCCATGTCTCAGATATTGCATGTGCCCATAAAAAAGTGTAATTTAGGACACACCCTTTTGTTTTGATAATGACAGCATTTAGCTTTGTAATGATAGCTAGTGTATCTTTTTTCTTCTAATCTACAGATTTACCTGCGGCTTCCAGATGATCTGAAGATCGGGAATATAGAAAATATTGTCAATTTGATATTGCTAATGACCCAGTCATGTCTGCTGAAGCCCAGAAGGTACTTCTTTGTCATGTAATAAACTTACAACTTGTCTTCCATATGTAGATATATTTGGTTTAAGCTGATTGAAAACTAAGCAATGTCATCTAAATAGCTACAATGTCTTGTGTAAAAGGGAAAGGTTTATATGGGCATCTTGTTGCAAATATGCTTGATTATCTGTATTTTAAGGGGTGGGAACCTCTGAAAGGAATACCAGGAGTTTGAAAATATTATAAACTTTAAGAGATGTGTTTTACACTCTCTGAGAAAATGGGATTTGCAGAAATCCCATGAATTTCTTATGCTGGAAATATGTTTTTCAGATTAGTTTTTGTTATTGGCGCAATCATATTTTGGTGTACATAGAATGTTGATAGTTGAAACTCATACAGACAATCATATGTTACATAAGTGTTATATAAGTGTTTATGACTTTGATCTTTGTTTAATATATTTAATATCTTTCTGCCCACTGGATATCTAAATATCTTTGAAGTTACACCATTGAAGTTACACATTCATTACATTTATCATGTGTGTGCAGAATTGATTGAGCCAGGTTTCCTAATGTTGTCATATAAGTGATACATTGTACTGCTTTAAAAAGTATATATCACTTGTGACTTACTGGTGTATTAGTACATATTTCATTTGTAAAATCATTTGACAAATTTAAAGTGTTTTGTAGTACTGAAATGTTTTTACGGCTTTTAAAATTACTGAAAGTACATGCACATGATGCAACTATCTTTAAACGCTCTATATATAACAAAAAGAAACTGTCAGCTGGGTTTAAAATTAGTGGCAAAATGATGTAATACATGTATGTACAATATTAGAAAAGATTACATTGTTAGTAATTGCACATTCCATAAATAACTTCATTGAATATATACATGTAAGTATTTGATGAGTGCACAATGTTTGCAAAATTACATGTAATTCTCTTAACACTTTATGTTTATTCTATTTTAGTTTCCAGACCATGACATTAATGAATATTTCTTGAATGGAATGCATGAGGATTAGAATGGAACCTTATTCTGCCTTTTTACCAACTCACACCATCTTTTCAAGATTTATGGAGCCAACCACAGAAGAATTTGTTCTATACACATCATTCATAACATTCTTATTTATGTTGCATAACTTTACATGTTACTGGATGAATTGTGTTCACATAATGAATACCAGCAAACTTTTTATCGAGTGCACTTAATTTGTATTTTTCCTACCCATCCATCTAACATATGTTTTTATATAACATATTCATATACATGTAACATTTTTGGAAACAGCTATTTTTTTTAAATTGGAATTTAGCCTTACTATTTTATACAAGTTTCTTTTATAGGGACTTTGACACAATTTTAAATCAAAATTTTGATTCAATTTCTTTATGCATAAAATGATTTACTTGCACATTTTGAATAATTGACCATAATTTGAATGTTAGAAGTCAAGTTATGAAAGAGATACAGGGGTAAGAATTTATTGTTATGTAAACAAAGCTCGAGTCTTATGTTTGTTTAAAAATAATATAAAGTATGAAAATAACACTTTTTTGAGAAAATGATTCATAGTAAAGAAGGTAAACTGATTCGATGTGATCATAAATTATATTATTAATAAAAAAAAGCAACATTTGAATGAAACTTACACCAATAAAACACATTCTTTTCATTGTTTAAATGATATGGAGTTTTAATTACCTTTCAAATGAAAAATGACATCTAAATCTTAAATTGCTGTACATTATATCCTATTCATCTAATGTATCACTTTATTTATGTTGAACTTCGTGTCTATTAGTATAATGATTTTATAGAATGATGTATGCAATTTCATTAATTTATTTTTCATTTTAAGAAAATTCATTTTAAAAAAGATCTCTAGACTTGCAACCTGTGTATTTTTTTTTCAGTTTACATAACACAGTGTATTAATTGAATGTAGTTGTGTAGATTTATGTACATGTACCTACAAGCAATATACATTTAATATTCACCAGGTACATGTACCGCCTACTATATTTGATGAATAAATGTACTTCTTTCATGCCTTTTTCATGCCTTTTACTCATTGTTATAATGTATTAATTTATTTATAATTAAAATACTTTGAAAACTTTTATCAATTTATTTATTTTAATAAGATTAAATGGGCATGGTCACGATTTTGGTCAAATTTTATTTTTCTGTTTTTATTATTTGCAATGCTTTAGGAATGCATTTCTAATTACCAAATAAAATTTGGGTGCCAGTCATTGAGTTTTAAGCAAGATACAGAACTCACAATTCTTCGCCATGTAAACAAGGATCGTGCCCTGTTTTTGTTTACCTAGGTTCAATATACCAGTAAAAAATCTTTTTAAAGCTGGTTTGTCTATCTTATTATTCATTTAAAGAATAAATAAACAGTTCCTAACGATTAATACCTTTATTTTGGGTCTAAAACTGGGATTTTTACTTCAACATTCAAAATGTAAACAAACGCTTTGTGTACATAGCGAAGAATTGTAAGCTTTGTAACTCGCTTATAACTCATCAAATGACACTCAAATTTTGGTTGCCTATTAAAAATGCCTTACTGAAGCATTGTAAACATTAAAATCGAAAAAATAATTTTTGACCAAAATCGTGACCATACCCCTTTAAGAAACGGACTATAGTTAATGCATGTTTTCAAGAGTTGTCTCTCTTGGGGACAATAATGAATGCTCCCCAGGGTTCATGACCCTGAATATTGAGTAGGCTGTGAGGTGTGTTACAGGTATCTGGCAGGTTTCCAACAACCCTTACCTATTTCCCTGTATATAAAGATGGCCCCTACAGCCCCGACGGCCATGGATAGAATAGCCACGATAATGAATTGGACAATGGTTCCTTTTCTAGAGCCCTTATTTTTCTCCTCATTGACACTCGTCATCTGGAATCTGACATCGTCGGGCGAACTCGAGTTCGCCGCTACAGATGAAAAAATTATTGTTGTTGTACAAAATTTTTTAACACATATTAGATCTGTTAATTATTACCTTTCCCAGATTATGATATTTAGATTAATGGTGAACTAGTTTAGGTGAAGAATTCCGTAGAAATTAAATTTGAAAGATTTCTTGTGGGAGTTGATTTAATTTATTTATTATTATCTCAAAATCAACAATTTGTAATTGTGCATAGCAAGTAGTTTCTAAGCTGTATTTGATGACTTACGCACATTTTCTCTAATAAGAATTCTCGATCTTTTCCTGAAAGAATTCCGAACAAAAAGCCCAAAAGAATCCTGCTGATAACACCATCAAGCTAAGCGATGCATTATGCATCAGTAACCAAAATACGGTATTTCTTGAAAATTGTATCCAAGCATTTTTTAACAGATAATAAATGTTACAGATTCTTTTACATTCTTTTTTACACTCTTTTTCAGAAGCAATTTTTTCATAATTTTTCGAGAATAGCATTTTGAATTAAAATTCTCACAGTTATGTGCAAAAAAGTGCGACAAATTACGGAAGGGAAACCATTGGTGGTGCTTGCTCGGCTGTCATGTTATATAGCCATACCTGCGGCTTTCAGCGAGTTCTCTGTGGCGCTTGGTACATCGTTCTCCTTATCAACCTATGATATAAATGAATACAGTAAAACAATAATGTCTACTTAACTCTATTTATTTGTTTAATTATGTCGGGGATCAGCGTTTTGGATTTATTTTCAACCTCACATTTAGAAGATTTGAACGAAAATTCCGAATTTAAAGCTGATCGCCGAATATGGGAATACTTGAAACAATATTTTAGTTCTTTTCACATGTCTCATTTGACAAAACTTTAAGCAATTTGATTATATATGTAAAAAGAATGTATGTACATGTTTTGGTGGTGTGAGTGAAGTATACATGTGCAAAAAAAAAAATATAAAAACTCGATTTATATTAATGTAATTTAGTATAAGTATGCTAAGAACAAAATTAATAAATCATGAAAATAAAATAAAAAGTGTGCAAAAATTTGTAGTCAAATGAAAGAACAATTTTTTTCTGAATTATTTCTTTCTTCAATCTTTTCATATACACAAATAAAATCAAACAATTTTCTATTGTTCTCATTTTGATATTTTTATTCTAGATTATTTTCATGAAGTGCTTAAACTAATCATATAGTAAACCTGACGTCTAGAAGCTTGTTTATAACTTTCATCTCTGTATATTTACATCTACCATGTGTAATTTCCTCTTTTTCTTAAGGAATAATATAGTCAATTCATAGCTCTATAGAAACAGCCAAACTGAAATTTACACGCTCCATTTATCGATTGGTCGAAATCTACAGCGGCTGAAAGTGACAGGACTGAAATTGACACGCCCTGTTTATCGATTGGTCTGAATCTACAGCGACCTAAGTAAACTAACGAACTGCACGAAATAATCATGATGATGCAAAACTCAAAGTCTCACAAGAGACGATTTGGCTGTTTCGTTTAGCTAACGTACTTATGTACATTAACAGTAATTTAGTGAATTTTACTAACTTTTCATAATCAATTTATTAATTAGTTAAAGAAAGATGTTAATATAAACAATAAAATGCTTTCTTTAATGATGCATGCGGGTTATGAAGGTAGCGATCATCGCAGGAAAAATTAACATAACCCACTAACGCGGGTTATGTATTTTTCCTGCAATGTTGCTACCTTCATATCCCGAATAAATCACCAAAGAAAGCATTTTATTGTTTAAATAATTCTATTGCATACAAGGAAAAAGTGTTATTGTTTCTATATAGGAAGATGCACTGGTATTATTCGACCATACCATGCCATTTATTAAAGACCAATACAATGATATTTGGGGTTTTTAAAATCTCGTTTAATATATAGAAATTTAATAAACTCCAAAAATATTCAAGAATCAGAAATAAATATTCCTTATCCTGAATTATGAATATATAACTGTAATAAAAATGTTACCCTAAGCACGGGTTTAAAATGATACTTACGACTGGGTTTTCGGGGGAAGTGACCGCCATCAATAAAGGTGGATGCTACCTCTTAATGGATGTCTTTATTCTTTGCCATCCACCTGACAAGAACTTATATATATACCAATCTGATTCGAGGCTGATCTTTGAAATGAGATTCTGCTGGAATCCAGTTTCAGTCTAGGAAACACAACAATGGATCTATTACAGAATAACCATAGCAACGACATACGATTCGTGTTTAACAAGGTGTTAACAAACGACATGATCTGACTTAGGAATTATTTAATAGTATTTTTGCTTTTTCATTTTACAGGTTTGGTGGGTTTTTTCTTTAAATCAAGAAAATGAGTTCTCAATGCTCTAATAAGACAACTCTAGTATATCAGAATCCAGATTAATTACCTCTCTTCACATTTCTCTCCGTGATAAAAAAAATAAATCCAGCCAGTTCAATTATCGCAAATTAATTGTTTATATGCTCGATAACTGGCATTGTCTGTAGAATAGCACCAAAGTTAATAGATGAAAAAGATAAATCGCTGTCACGGTACGCCAGAGGCCCTGGGTTCGAGTCCCCGGTTGAGACTTGAGGTTTTCACCACCTGTTACATACTATTTTGAGAATATTACTGATTTAGAGCCCAAATTAATTAAGAGGTTTGTCTCTCTGATTTTTGTAACCATTTTTGGTCACCTCTAGTTTGAAAATTCTCCATCAGGTATTAATTTTTACTTGTATATTTATATTCAACAATGCCAAATAAATTATAGCGAATGAAATAGTGAAAAAAAAATCACATATTTTTAAAAGTTAATAAAGGGATTATATTATGTGGCGGATGGTTTTCAAGAAGAAAATGAACAATTTTCATATAACTAGGTAGTTTTAGAGTACTGTTATTTTTTTTTTTCCTAAATATTAGTGCAGACCAAGCTTCCAAATACTAGTAGTACATTACGATATCTTTATGATGTTCCGAAAAACACATTTCAACATTTTTTGTTATTTCTGTTGACATAATTTGGCATATATAGCTTATGCTTCATAAAAGGCATAATAGGGGAAAAACAAAACGTTGATGAGTTGGTGTCTTTGTGATGGCCAAAATACAAACAATGAGCAAACACGGACCTCCATTACATTGGAGGTGGGATCAGGTGTCTTGGAGGAGTAAGCATTCCGTTCCAACCGGTCACATATGCCGTGTGCTCGTTGTCGTTACGACATTGTTTGTAGAAAGAGCATGTTCTCGTATAAGCTGAGAGACATAAACCCCATAAGCAGGTGATGATGGTTTATTGCTACATACGTAGGGAGGTTGACGATGGAAAAATTTAAATCATCACCTTTATCGTATCATTTTGTAAATAATATAAAACAAAAAACAAAATATGGATTGATATGCAGGTATGTTATCACATTTTAATGATATTTAAAGCAGCAAACTGGTTTTTCTAAAAGGATGAATCTTTTTGAAATTTCACTGAAAATGTCTCCAGTTGTAGAATAAATTGATGGAACCTTTCGTCTTAGAGTTAACTCATAATGTAGAATTGGACTACACAAATAAGAACATTTTCAGCAGCTCACACCTGGTCCTCCTGACGTCAACCTGTAAGAGCCATGGTCCTTTTAATTGTGTTAACAGCATTCAGGCCAAACTGGAAAACAGAAAAGAAAAGATTGATCTACATGAGCATTTAAAGGGACATGGTCATGATTTTGGTCAAAAATTATTTTTCTGATTTCAATATTTACAATGCTTCAATAAGGCATTTTTAATAGGCCATAGAAATTTGAGAGTAATTTGTTGAGTTATAAGCGAGTTACAGAGCTTGAAATTCTTTGCTATGTAAACAAAGCGTTTGTGTACATTTTGAACGATAAAGTGAAAATTCTAGTTTTAGACATAAAATGAATCGTTTAAACGTTAGGAACTGTTTATCTATGCTTAAAATGAATAAAAAGATAGACAAATAAGCTGGAAAAAGATTATTTTACCGTATATTGAACCTATGTAAACAAAAACAGGGCACGAGCCTTGTTTACATGACAAAGAATTGTGAGCCCTGTATCTTGCTTATAACTCTACGGATCACTCTCAAATTTTTTTGGATCATTAGAAATGCAGTTCTAAACCATTTTAAATAATAAAAACAAAAAAATAGAATTTGACCAAAATCGTGACCATGCCCCTTTAAGGTATGTTAAGGTATGTTTATTATAGTGTAAAAAGCATCAAAAAGTGGGAAAGAAACCGCCAACCTTAATGTTAATTCAATTTAAGGTTACAAAACACGATGGTCATAACTTATGCAATCAGACTCGTGGTTGTGTATTATACTACAGATTTTTTAAATGAATTTCCTTTCAAATGATAAAAACATGTAAAGTTGTATTCATGAAGCTAAAGCTTTCGTACAGACGACTCTCCATGCATTATGCTGCTGTGAAAATCAGCAGAAAAGAGTTGTGTTCCGCTGCCAGAACAAAAATGTCTGAATTTGTGGTTGTTTTTTTTTTGGGGGGGGGGGGTAAACATGCGCTCTAATTGTACATTTTTGGTTTAAAATGGCGTGAGGGTTGGTAAGAGCTGTACTGGGGTGTGACAAAAACTGTTGTCCGAATTTCCATTAAGTAGTGGATCATTTTTATAATACAAAAACACACAAAAAGACAAATAACCTATAGCTAGAAAGAGCCGTCGGCAGATTATACAATTATTTTCCCGGCGGGAAATCACAATCACGCTATGTTCCTGTGCGTTTCCGATAGTGATTTCATTGAATTTCTCTTCTTATGCGTTAATATGATCTACACAACAAGCAATCCAAACTTTATATCAGGCATTTAAACTGGCTGCATCTGACATTGATTTGGTAATAACCAGTGAGTTGTTGTTCAACAAGATCCTGCGTTATACAATTTTTGCAAAATTCAACCCCCAGCAGTAATTTCAATACTTTGATTCGTACATTACATGTTTAATTACAATGTCCCTTTGCTGTTGAAAAATTCAACCCAGTACATTTATAATTTACGTCATCAACAGTATTGTCTCCATGGTTATGGTGTGAAAAAATGATAGGAAATTTATATTGGATCTCGATAAATACAGGCCTAAAATTCATATTACTCTGTAATTGATTAATGTCACACCTTGAACATCGTTTCGTCACTGGTTTTGGATTTCTTCTCGGATACACGTGTTACATTTGTGTACATACGCGCAAAGTAATGAGAAATTGAGAAAAGCAATCATATGACACAAGACAGAGTTTGCACAATGGTACACTAAATTATATGTGATAGTTCACACATTTCATAAAATGAATTCCAATGAAATCTAGCTAAGAAGACATATAAAGTGTTATTAAAACATTAGCTAGTGAAAGTGCGAGGGATCTTTTCAGCAATATTTGCCGTAATAATTGGAAAACTTAATAAATCTTAATAGTCTAATAGGTTATAATAAATGACATTATCACATTTAAAATAATTTTGAATATTTTGCATTAATTTTTTATTCTTGGAGTAGGATAATAACGAAATTTGGTGTCTTTGTTACCTCAGACACAAATTGGTTTTCAACAACTCAAAGTACCATATTCTGTATTTATAAACTAAAGAATTAGTAAATACATTCGGGAATGTGTTTATGTGTATAATCTTCATGCTAAACTTATCCTTTTTTTCTTTAAAATTTTTATACAAGTTTTATAAAATGGGCTTGATGGTTGTATAGAGGACATGACCATTTTCAGAAAAATATCGGAAAATCTTTGAATTTCAAATATAAGGATTTTTCTTTATTAAAAAAAAGTTATGTAGAATAATATCTAATTAATAATTTTTTAAGTAGATTTGATGAATGATCTGTTGACCATCCAACACCTTAAGTTGTTTTCAGAGAGTAAACTGCAACCAAATGTTTAATGGTCTTTTTTTTCTAGAGTTTAAACACGGCATAAGTCTAAATGATTAAAATGTAGCAAATACAGATAAATAAAAATGTATAGACTAAGTGCACAACATATGCTGAGAATGAACGTACATGTGATAATTAAGGTTGCCAAACTATGCATATGCAGAAGTACTGAGTTGATTATGGAAGAATATCTAATCATTCTTTTACGAATGCTAGTAGAAATGTGCAAGAAATAAAAACATGCAATGACATATTTTTTTCTTTTATTGTGAAAGACTTGTGTAGTACATAACGTAACGTTAATGATTATGAAAGCTTAGCGTCTAGGCATTTTGCTATACGCTTCTATGCTAGCTATAATTTCTGGCGGTAGATTTGAAGATCTAGGTGCCGAAGAAACAGAAGCCGGACTATTTTCAGATACCTGTTCACCAAACGGATTCTTGTGCACGTTGTCATACGCTTCTAACGCCGCCACGACCTCTGGCGGCAGACCCCGGCGTGAAGGTCCTGCTTCCGTTTGACTGTTACCTGTCGTCTCGTAGGGCCGGGGTGACAGTGTAACTGGTCGTTCTGGGTCCTCCTCCTTCTTTGGGATCTCTGGAGGCGGATTGTCCGGTTTAGTTGCTTCTACTTCTGCGGTTGTTATAGCAGGTATAATTACTGGTTCGGCTACTGGACTAGGCGAGGATGTATTTTCGATCGATGGTAGAGAAACTGATGGGGATGAGGGAGGAGTATTGTCTTTTACTGGCGGTGAATCTGGGTTCTTTTCTGCACTTACTGGAATAACAGGAACAACAACAGGTGCTGTTTGTTCAACTGGTGATGGAGTCCTTTTCTTTTCCTTAGAAGGAGAACTGTTTCGACTCGGTGATAATTTTAATGGAACGACAGGTACAACGGTTGGTGAATTAGGACCAGGAGAAGAAGGTTCATTGACTGGCGAGGGAGATTTCTTCTTCGGGGACGGAGAAGGAGACTTGGATTTGGCGGGTTTCGTTTCATTGTCTTTTATCACTGCTCCACCCACAATAACTGCCGAAGCAGGAACAACCCTCGATCCTGCAGAGTCTGGTTTTGGACTAGGTGTTTTCTCTTTGGGTTGCGGCATTGGTGGTGTTGGTGTTCTATTTTTGACCGGAACAACAACAGTTCCACCAACAACAGTGCCGGCGGCAAATCCTGCGAGAGGCATGATGCTCGGGGAGTTTCTGTAATATCGCCTTGGGGACGGTGACCTGCGTCGTGGGGAAGGAGACCTGCTCCTCGGGGAAGGAGACCTCCGCCGGTATCTCCTGGGTGAAGGAGTGGGGCTCCGACGCCGTCTGTGATCACTAGCAATAACGACTGCAGCAGGCGCCACGTTATTAGGCAAGGGTTGCTGTTGTTCAATGGGTTGTGGAGACGGTTGTGGTGTGACCGTTTTAGCAGGAGTTTCAACTCGTTTCTTATTTGGGACACCGACAATGGCGCTTTTTTTAACGATTTCAACTGGAGTCATTTCTCGAATAGAAGGCTCGGGGCTTGAAATGGGCGTGGTTTGAGTCCATCTTGAACACCGCTTTTTGCGTTTCAGATCGTCCGTTCCCGTGCTTGCTGAAACCATCATCACAGACGTACCAACTGCCAAGCCGTTCTTTTCCGCTTCATTCACAAATGTCCTTTCCTTCTCGGGAGATCTTTCTCTTTTCTCCGCAACAACAATCGGCGCTGGGTGAGGCGGGGATTCGTCACGGATCGGCGCAGGTTCGGGACTCGTCATCTCTTGTTTTGTACTGTCCTCTCTCACTTTGTTCTCATTTATGTCAACATGCTTTAAACTTGCAACCGATTTTTCTTTTTTCCGTGGTTTTACCTCTTTCGGTTTTTTCACGTATTTTTCAGGGACGTCTTTTGTCGTATCCTTCCTTTTTCTAAAAGGGTAATAGTTATCCTTGGTGAGTTTATAATGTACATTCCCCTGATAAAGCCCTTGAACTCCTGATAAGGTGTTCATTATTGGGGGCTTGTATTCTTTCATTACTGGATTGTAATCACAGCCCCTATATTCGTGACATTTATAGTCCTTTAACGGAATGTCGGGTCCTAGCGGTTCCTCATAACAATGATACAGTTCAGCCCACTTATAGTCCGGTGTCCGTGGTCTGTTGAGACGAGGGGTCGGGGTAGGAACCCTGGGTCGCGGCGGCTTGGGGGCCGTGTAGAAGCGCGGTTTATATTCCTTCACAGTGTATTCCTGTACTTCGTTGTACGTTCGTATCTTATCGTAAACGTGCTGGTTGTCGTATCTGTGGGTTTTAAGGGGTTGGTGAGCTTTGTCGTAGTGGTGGACCTTGTCGTAGGTCTTGACCTGGTAGGAATGAAATACGGGCTGGTGGATCCGATAGTCGGGTCCTGTCCCGTAGACGGGGCCCCCAGGAAACTGGGAGGGATCCGGCATGGCTGAATCTGAAGAATGAAACAAACATTTGGATACATCTTGCATTGTTATCATCAGGAAACGACAAGCGAAAAGTTATTGCATGAAGAGAATATTTGAAATAAGAATGCTGTTTGATTTACATGTACTACAGTCATCAATTTTAAAAAATACTAATCAATCGTTTCGTTTTCTTCATATTTACATAAAAAATCATTTTAAGAACTTTCTATGAATAATAAATGAAATTTTAGATTATTTTACTTACAGTTTAGCTCTTTCTCGTTGAAATCAGATAGGTATGAATAAGAAAACGGATCTTTTTGACATATTTAAAGTGATTTAGTTGACTGTGACGTCACGAACACAAACCTCAATCAAGTGCTCAAAGCGCGACGCCCTTTCATCGCTCCATTGTTCGGATATTTAAATCCCTGCTAGGAGAATTCCTTTTACTCATATATTTTGATTTTACTTAGTCGTGACAGGAATAGGCTTATTCAGTAAAGGCGAAATGACTTTATGAATATCAATAGAGCGCGTCATTATCATACCATACATAATATTTACCCTCACCAAGCACCCGAGGATCTGTCACGTACATTCATTGTGACGTCAGAAAGTTCCATAAACTAGTGCATTGTGTGTTGAAAATTATTTTGCAGTTTTTCTGTGGAGAACGTCAAATACAAGGGTTGATAACCCTGAACTTGTCGAAATATTAATGTGTTGAACTTTGTAAATATAAAAATTATTTTGTCCCAAGTGTAATGCATGATTTTTGCATTATACATTCCGTATTATGTATCTAAATAACAAAAGTGTGAACTTAAACACCTTTTGGCTGATATATCAAATACGTAAACAAACGAACAAATCGCATTCAAACTTGTTTGAAACAAGTATTTTATTCTTAAACCATGATGTCAATATACGATCCTTAAAAAGGCGAAAAAAAGTTCCGAAATATTAGTAAAACAACACGAGATTTCCATTTTTTAATAAAAAGAAACAAAACGAATAATTTATGAACAAAGAGATAAACTATGAGTTGGCGGTAAGCGTTGGACCTATGGGGAAGTACAGAGCCCGCAATGTAAGGGGCAGTAGATCTTGGCCGCCTGGACGTTAGCGCAGATGTTGATACCGTCCAAGGCATTACAGTCCATCTTAGGGTCGTCCTGACAACCTACAGGAGATCGAGATCACAGTTAAATACTACATATCTGTAGCACCATTTACAAAAGCTTTACTTTTTGGACGATTTGGGAGGATGTTCAATGTGAAATAAATTTGATATTTTCGGCATTCTATATAAGATACAATGTAATAACAAAATTGTAAACAGAAACATAACTGCCCTTTGTTTCGGCGATTCGTCAATTAGATACTACATGACTGTAACACGAAGGCTTTTACGAAAGGCAGACTTTTTGGACGAATAGGGAGGATGTTTAATGTGAAATAAGTCAGATATTTTTGGTATTCTGTATAAGACAATGATGAAATTTTAATCAAAAATAGAATTCGACGTTAAAAACAAGCCCCGATTCTCTCTTGAAAAAAAAACCACGCACACATGAGCACCTTATTGTGGTAACCGTGACTTGAAAAAGAATCATTACATCGTAGGGTGCATTTAAATTGATATTTTCATATTCAGACATCGTGATTCACTTTGAGGTGGCAATCCATTAATAACAGGATATTCTTAACACTTTGTTTAAAGTTCTGCGTGCAATAAAGACACGACTTGAGCTTACATTTTTCAGTTAATTGTTTTTTCATTTTTAATGTCTAGAGTGGTTATTGTCCTTTCTGACATATTTTATTTCTTTAAATAAAATCTGCAATATGACGACTTTATGTCAGAAAGAACATTATTATGGGTATTGTTAATGCTTCCTCAAAATTTGAAAGTCAAATATCAATCGAGTAACAAGCGAGATATAGAGTTTGAAATTCTTTGTTTTGTGAGCAAAGATCGTCTTGTTTTTGCTTCCATGTGTGTTAAATTGGCATACGTTTCAATTAAATTGTGGGTTGTTTTTTTTGTCAATAGCATTTTTTATAACACAATGAAATACAAAGAAATGGCAATTTCCTTACTTCATATCATTTGTGAACAAATATGAAAATCGAGCTTTGTTCACATAACAAGAGTTCTGACCTTTATATCTCGCTTGCAACTTAACATCTAACATTCAAATTTTAGTAAATCTTTCAAAATGCACAAGTATAAACTATTTCATACATAAAAATAAAATAAAAATGAAATAATGAACTCAAATCGTGTCTAAGTCCCTTTAATATAGCATAATAAAAAAGAAGACTTCACTGAACAAATACGAACATAGACGGATCTGATTTTCACTAGTTTTAAAGAGAATTCTAAATATTGGAGACGTAAGCATTATTAAAATGCAAACATTTTATATCTATTTGCCACCATTTTCCTTCTGCATCTATGTCTAGTCCTAAGGGAATGATGTCAAATAAGACACCATGGATAAAAAAGGATTTGATTGTAAAATGTCCTTTAGTCTAAATGGTATGTTGCATGAAAGTGAGGAAATGATGAGGGTATACATTAATTTTATAAAAATACATTTAAAGTGTCTTTTAACTGATATAGTCTCTTGATTTTGCCGTAATACTTTCGACGTTTGAGTATTTCATTTGTTCACGACTTTTTAACGTCACAATCAGTCACGCTCTACATCAATTAATTTCTCGGGCAAAATATAAAGTACATCTGTCACATTTAAATGGTTTCAATTGAGGAAAACTGGTAAATTTAGAGTCGATATTTTTTACCTATTATAGCCTCATTATTTTCTTGTGACGCTGTCGTAATTCATGCATTTTCATCAATCACGATAGATAGATAGATAGATAGATAGATAGATAGATAGATAGATAGATAGATAGATAGATAGATAGATAGATAGATACGCACGCAGTATATGTTTTTTTCACTAAATAGTCATGGACTTATTGACAATTAAAAATTGTTAAATAGCAAAAGACATATATGTAATGCGCATTCGCAATTTCTCCAAACAGAAAAGGGTGTTTTTATAAGCTCTGTCAGAGAGGCCCGAAAAATTGCGATTTATGTATTGCGATGACCGACATCTTCGACGGTATTTACCAGTGGTTGAGTGTCCATGAGACCCGTGCCCTCCGTGTATAGAAGACTTATCGATCAGATTCCTGTTACAGAGCGGGGAGTCGCAACACTTGACTTGGACCGTCTGGCCCTGGCGTTTTGCTATGCTGCGTCTTCCGATCACATTACCTTGTAGCGCATCGCATACCTAGAAAAAATAACCAACAGGAGATGAAATAACGGCAAAGGCGCCGTAATCAATTCTGTTTGGACAAGTCAGATGATAATTAAATCAGGTATTACCAGTTTGCTCTGACAGGTGAGTGAGAATCTTGTCTCCCCGTTAGCGATGAATGCCGCCTCTTCACACACCTAGACAGAGGATTGCAGAAACATGACTCCATTAAGCGAAAGTTAACTGATCAGCACTACATATGGGTATTATTTTTAAATTCACACAGATGTTATTTCTTGCAAATAATAATTTAAAAACAATTAGCCATCAAATACACCTACATTTTGATTTAGATTATTTTCCTTGTCATCAACTCTGAATGAGTATCTGATGAGCATACAAAGAGTTTAGCTTAAAGCTGCATGGTCCGATTTTTTTAGCTATTACAGTATCAAATAATTTTCCATACCAACCAATTACCAAAGAAAGTTATAGAATTTCGCCTATTTACATCAGCAGAAACGGTCTCCTTTCAAAGTTAAAAATATTCAAAGTAAATAAAATTATTTCTTTTTGAGCAAACAAAAAATTAAAACAAACCAGGGAATGTTTAGAAAATGGAGCCGTTTGGTTTTGTCCCCCGAATGATTATGTTTATTCAACAAAGCAAACTCCAGAAATATTAGTGAACAATGTGAACGTAAGTTTATTTTTGATTTGCCAAAATAGCATGACCTTTATTTAAATCGATGGCAAAGTGGTTATACATTCATGGCCGCCTTTACGTTGGGGGCAAATTCTAATATGAGGCGAAAAACGCGGTAATCTTTTGTGTCATTTGTTGTGAAAACAAATTTTGTACATCATTTTTTCTTAGAATAATGGCTTCATTGACCGGGAAAACTTCTGCAATGTCTTTTAATATACACATCTTAGCATAACTATCATTTAAAAGCGTTCACAATATTTGATCTAAAATCGGACCAAGCAGCTTTAATAACTCATTCTCTTTTCATAAAGATTGAGCCCTTCTTTTTTAGGAGACTAGAACTGTCTAAGAATGGCAAATGTCCTTCAGTCCAATAAGTTTGAATCATTTGTATTGATAGCGGATCGCCTACTCACCTCGCCTGCGGCGCATTGGACCTGCTCATTACATGTCTGTGGGTCTAAAAGACCGTCACAATGGTAGCATTTGATACCGTGCGCTAAAACCGAAAATAAAGAACATCATTTATAATAAAAAAGGTATGAGTTTGAAAAAAAAACATTAATCAGTTATTGCTTTGTATATGGTGTGCACCAACGTTTTACATTTTGTTAAAACAGTTATTCGTGTTATTCATAATATACACAAATGCTATTTGATTTTAATTAAATACCCAAGTGCAGCTGTATACTTTTTAAAAAAATAATAATAGATTCAATATAGCTGTTTATGTGGTGGATTAACATCTACAATCATGTCGACATTTGTGAGGACTACATCTACACACCATGTCGACATTTGTGAGGACTACATCTACACACCACGTTTACATTTGTGAGGACTACATCTACACACCATGTCGACATTTCTGAGGACTACATCTACACACCATGTCGACATTTCTGAGGACTACATCTACACACAATGTCTACATTTGTGAGGATTACATCTACACATTATGTCTACATTTGTGAGGACTACATCTACACACCACGTTTACATTTGTGAGGACTACTAAACAAAATGGCTACATTTGCAAGGACTTTCATCTACACATCATGTCTACATTTCAAAGGACACCTAAACAAAATGGCTACATTTGTAAGGACTTACATCTACACATGGTGGCTACTTTTAATGCCAGGACTTACATCTTCACATGGTGGCTACTTTTAATGTCAGGACTTACATCTACTCATGTTGGCTACATTTATTGTGAGGACTTACATCTACACACGGTCTATAATTAATTTGAGTACTTACATCTACACATGATGGCTACATCCTTGTCGTGGGTACAGGAAGTAAGGCCGAATCGGTTGTGGGTACACACGTCAATGGCAGTCTCATTACCGTTACATCTAACACCGTCCAACCAGATGGTGGAAGGTGGGGTCCCGAAACCGGATGCAGACATCAAAGATGGGGTATCGCTTAAACGAGACTCTGAATTATCCACTTGTTCCGGTATCAGAAAGGTATGTAGACTTCATGCATATGTTACATTGTTAAACTTCTGCTTGGTTGATTAGGGTTAAAAATTTTATTAATTACTATAGTTTATCAAAGTTTTCTTGTATATATGTAGTTCGATACCTTGGATATCCAATGCTGTTACAAATGATTTTTGCTGCGGTTGCATCAAATCCATTGTTGCACACAGTTCCCCATCTTCCTTCATGGAAAATTTCCAAACGCCCTTCATAAGGAGTTGATCCACCCGCGAGACGAACTGGACTCTCAATAGTACCTGAGGAGTAAAAGAAAACCGTACTCCACATTTAATGTTCGCCTCAATTACATTACCCCACAATGCCTCGTGATCAATAAAAGTAATAATTTATTACGTACTTCCGCAACGGACTCCGACGTCCTCCGTGTGGTCACAATTGTTGGAGCCCCACACCTGATGACGACACTCAGCAATCGAGTTCTCGGTCCCACTACAGTCAACGTTGTCTAGCCAGATAGTTCCGCTTCCGGAACCAAAGCGAGCTCCATGGACGGCTTCGGCATTGCCCCTGAGTAAAAGCAACCATTTCTAGTGTTACCGTTGTAAGTTTTAACTTTGAAATCCTCTGATAGTGACGCTGAAATATCATCGCATTTTACTTACGTAGGTAATCCCAGCATTCGGCAGACTACTTTGGCATTTGTTGTGTCGAAAAGGTCATCGCATACGGTTCCCCAGCGGCCATGATAGAGCACTTCCAAACGCCCCTCATTCGGAACTTTTCCGTCTACAAGTCTAATGCTAACATTCTGATGTCCTAAAATGTAAGACACAAGATTATAATGATTAAGCTCCAATTAATTTGTTTTACATAAACTCTGAATAATAAGCATGCGTGGATTCAAAAGTATTTTTCGGGGGGGGGGGGGTGTTCCAAGGGATATTTGCGATACTGGAGGTAGGTAGGCTTATTTTTGGTATTCGTTGCAAATCAGCGCATGATAAATAGAAGTAACCAAATTTGATAAATACACTTCCGGAAATTCAAGCTATGACTCAAAAAGAATTTTACTATAATGACATCATTAGATATCGGGACATAACGGATCTTTTATCAAAGATCTATCAAAGGACCAAACTCAATTATCCAAAAGCTATGATTGAACCGGACACGAGTCGAGTATGTATGGCAATAGATTTCAGGTTCAGATGAGGTCACAGTGACCCACAATTGACGCACAATAAACCTTCCCATTGTACCAGCTGATGATAGTAGATTTAATGTAACCAAACACAGGCACCTGCCGTTATATATTTTTCTCATAACTGTAAAAAAAAATATACCCTTTACCTAATAATAAAGGTATTTGTTGACTGAAAACTTTGTCTAGAACCCAGTACCTGCGTCACAGATAACGCTGGCATCCTCCGTGTGATCACAGTCACTTTGACCATATCCGGCAAAAGAACAGGTTGTGATGGAATCTTCATTTCCGGTGCATGAGACGTCATCCAGAAATATTGGTCCAGATCCTTGACCGAAATGAGCATTGCCCAATCCCACAGCGGAACCACTACAAGACACGCGCAAATCTTTGTGTCAAAGAAACAAGGCCCTGGCTCGCGTTTGTCGATTTAAATCACTAATGTTCAACTTATTGCGATAGAGAATACATAAATGGTGGCCTTACTTGTATCCCAACATACGACAGAACACTTTGGCCTCCCTGTCATCGAACTGGTCATCACACACGGTACCCCAGGTGTTGTTAAAGAACAGTTCCACGCGACCTTCTTTTGCGTTATTTCCGCCAACAAGTCGTATTTGCAGAGATTGTGAATTTTCTAGTTGAAGGAACATTTTCAATTATTTTATGCAGTTGTAAATTCGTTTACTTTCTAAAAGAAAAAAATGCGCTCTCTCTCCTCTCTTTCCTTCTCTCTCTCTCTCTCTCTCTCTCTCTCTCTCCTTATTCCTTCAAGACAATGCTTAATCTTCAAGTTAATAAGATGTGTTTTCAGAAGGTCACTACCAGAATGACAAATGACCCCGGCGTCCTCAGAATGATCGCAGTCGTGGGAGCCGAATCCAGCGAAACCACATGCCGCTAGGCTTGTCTCATTTCCGAAACACTGAACATCATCCATAAGGATGCTTCCGCTGCCTTGACCAAAGAACCCATTGGATACAGCCCGAGGGATGCCACTGAAAGAGTTTTAATGACCTGTACACAGGCATCTTCTGCACACTGAAATTTACTTCGTCTTGATTAAAATTTGACATCATGAAAATGTATGAGAAAAAAATAAAACCTTAAAGATTTGTGAAAAGAAAAAAAGGACTTAAGCTTAAAAATTCTAAAAGTTTTTTTTTCATTCATCAACCTTATGTTCGGAAGTAAAAAAAAATACTTTAAATTGAACACGGTCACTTTATAAAACTCAGGCAAGTAGCGTCGTGTTTGAAAGTGGGGGAGGGGGCAAAATTATCTAAAAAAAATCTTGACAAGCATTATAAAAAAAAAGTTGAGATAAAAGTGCCCCCCCCCACCCCCACTCCCCACCCCCTCATGCTACGTGGCTGAAACTTCAATTTAATATCGGTTACTTGAAAAAAGTGATTGTAGTTTGTACATTACCCTGTAAACCCAAGCATGTTACAGACGACAGTGGCTTCGTGTGAGTCCCACTCATCATCACAGACAGTACCCCAGCCGGTACCGGTGTTGATCTCAACTCGCCCCTCGTCATTTCTGCCCCCACCCACTAGTCGGACCTGGAGGTTCGGGACGGTGTCTACAAAAATCAGATGACCCTCTTTTTACTTCTACAAAATTTTATATCTAGAATTTTTTTTAAACTGCTTTTATAAAATGACTGAAATTTCTTCTTACCTATTAATTTTAGTGAAAGATTGACAGTAATAAAAAATAAAGCGAGAAACGTTGAAATAAGAACTGGATTGGGGGATGTGATTATGGTCCTTTGACTTTATAGATAATTTAAACTTTAATCCTTGACCACTATACCAGTCTGAGTAATATTTGATTGTACATGAGTTCTGTTTGGGATCCTAAATTAAAAATTTCTGTTGATCTAGAAAAGGAGGCGTATTTGTGATTTGATCATGAAACATTTTAGAGCACCATAATGTTGTTTTCTCCAGCTATTTAAATCGTTTCTGGGATCACATGAAATAAATCCTGTTTTTATCCTATAGTTTAAGCTTTTCTTTGCCTGTGTTTTCGTAGAAGGCTGCTATGGTAGCTGTGTGTACCGGTGCAGACCACCACGACATAGCCATGTGTACCGGTGCAAAGCAACCGATATAGCTATGTAGCGATACAGACCATCCCAATATATAGCTGCATATGTAGCTGTGTAACTCTGACTTGTACAGACCATCCAAATATGGCTGTGTATCGGTGCAGAAAACCCCAATGTCCTCTTATTGTTTCTGTTCATGTATTGCTTTAATCTATCAGACCCTATCTTTCTTTTCGGGGGGGGGGGGGGGGGGGGGGGGGGGGGCTCTATTCCTAGCTGTGTACCTCGACATAGCTGTGTACGAGTGCAGAGCAACCGATATACATGTAGCTGTGTGCTGATTCATCAATGTATAGCTGTGTACCGGTACGGACCACGATATATGTATATATATGTGAACCTCATAACTCTGATATATCTTTGCACAAGTACATACCCCCCTCAATATCGCTGTGTATCGGTGCAGAGAACACCAATGTCCTTTTGATGTTTCTGTTCATGTATAGCTACAATTTATCAGACCCTATCTTTTTTTCTGAAGGCTCTATTGCTAGCTGTGTACCGTTTCAGACCACCCAGATATAGCAGTGAACCCCATAATATTCTGATATATCTTAGACCCCGATATGTTTGGGTACCGGTGCAGAGCACCCCATGGCCTCTTAATGTTTCTGGTCACATGTAATTTTTCTGACACTATCTTTCTTTTCTGCCTGAAGGCTCTGTTGCTAGCCCTGTACCGTTACACACCACCCATAAATCCTCTTAATGTTTATATTCATGTATTGCTATATTTTATCTTATGTTTCTTTTATTTCTGAAGGCTCTATCGCTCTTTTACTGTACCGGTGCAGACCACCCCGATATCCTCTGAGTGGTCACAGTCGTTGTTGCCGATCTCAGTCTGGTTACACTCCAGAATGTTGGCCTCCTTCCCGGTACACATGACGTCATCTAACCAGATCGATCCGCTTCCTGGGCCAAAGTTGAATGGATATGCATGTGCGCTAAAAGGCAATTAAAGTATAAAACTTTAAGCACATTCGCAGTCTTAATCGAAAACAAATTATTGCATAACATTTATACTGTTTGTTTAAAAGCATAAAATAAAAAAAAATACTATAGTTGTTTAAATAAAAATAGGTTTCAATCATATAGAATACCAGTAAATACTTATTAAACTGTAAAATGTTTTCGATCTTTGCTGTTTCATATGGGTATGAAGTAAGCGACATTGAAGAGAGTATTTACATAATGTAGGTACACCAGTACGATAGTTTAAAGAAATTGCCAATTACTAGTATTCCTGTATAAGAATTTAAGTATATAACATCATCGTGACTTTTTGGTCGTACAGTCCGTGCTTTTTTTTTTAGGTTGCTGAATGTATCGACCGCTCGGTAAACTATAGCAAAACTGAACTGAGTTTCTTTAGAGCTATGAATCACAATTTTTTATGAAAACCAAAAAGTAACAAAAAAAATGTAGAAAAAGTACTAGTATTCGAAAGATGTATTTATAAACTTGTAAATGCGATGGACAATTACAGGAATCCGAAAGTCGTTCTGATAGACACATGTCAACAGTTGGATCTTTTTAAAAGAAACCGACTGTTTCTGTTGATCATATTTTCATGCAGCGCGCATATATTAAACAGTTTACTGTATATAAATGGGAAAAGGTTAAGAGGTATAGCTCGCCCTGTCCCAGTTGAGATACAGCTGTACTTACAATGGCAGCCCAAGCTGTCTACACACGGTCTTGGCGCCCGCAGTGTTGAACTCGTCGTCACAAACCGTCCCCCACAGACCATTCAGGTTCACCTCAATACGGCCACTGTTGGCATCACTGCCTCCCACTAACCGGAACTTTACCGAGTCTGAAAATAGAGTGTTACAAAAACTACTGATTACACACAAAACTCAATTCTCGAAATTCGTGTACTTGAAAAGGTCATCTAGTCTCTTAATTAGTCTAGTTTTGACAATAGCTTTCCGTTAACAAAAAATATAGTATTTTTGTTTTCTATTCATTTTAATAAAATTTATTAAAATACAAAAACAGGAAGATCAATCTATAATCTGAACATTTTGTTCAAAATGATTGTTAAAGTTTAACAAAGTTTCAGACATATATGCATTACTATCAAATTTTGGATACAAACTAAGTATTTTCTGAGAGATATCTCTTAAATTTTAATCATCTATATCTAAATTTTAGGATATTTAAACCATTTAGAAACGTACGTCAACGTCACCGTTTCCATGGTTACCTGAGTCGCAGACGACGCCGGCGTCCTCGGTGTGGGTACAGTCATGGAAGGAGTCACTCGTACACTGTTCTAGAGAGGACTCCGAGCCAATACACTGCAACTCGTCGTAGAAGATCCTCCCCGTGCCCCCGCCATAAACACCTTCAACTGTCGCCAAGTGGACATTTCTGACAAAACAACAACAACCGTACACAGATGTATACATCTTACCAAAGTGTGCTTCTGTGAATTCGTTATTAAGGAATATCTGCGGTCATCTTGCATATTTGAGGATCAAACTATAAACATTTCTTGAACTTGTTTGTTTGTTTCCAAAACTGACCAACACTGTAGTCGAAAGATAAAACAAAAGGCCCAGGGGCCACATCGCCCACCTGAGCAATAATAGCGATAACTCTGATCAAATCAGCATTACAATATCAAAATCAAAATATTTTGAGTACAGTAGGTCTTCTAAAAAGGTTTTTTTTAATCTGCTGTTTTTCCCACATATTTTATGGTAAATCCAAACCCCCTTTTGTAGCATTTGTAAGAATATTTTTCTCTATTCCTACATAAAAATCACTCCTTTGTGGCTCCACTTTTCTATAGGGAATCATGGTTTGATCAAACTTTAATCTGCACTGCATGTGCTTTCACACAATTATCTGCTGTTTGGACTTGATGCTTTTCCAGCAGATTTGTAAACATTTTTCTCCATATCTTCTAAAGTGAAAATTTGACCCCTCCCCAATGTGGTCCGATCATACCTCAGGGAGTTGAACAAACTTGAATCTACACTGTTTTGTATGCAAATTATGCGTAAAAGAACTAATTGTCTGTGTCTATGAAGTACATTGAAGTTATACAAGTGTTTTCATTGAAAAATTTATACTTAACATTTTTTTTTATATTTTAGACAATCAGTTAAATTAAACCTTAACCCACTCCTAAAAAGAAAATACTTTTATAATTTTATATTTATAGAATTGAAAAAAAAATAATGGACTGGTATTGAGGTATGTGTCACATTCCACACAGATTGTTTTGAATTGACATTTTTTTTATTTTTTATTTTGCAAATATAATGTGAATTTGCCTCTATAGACAGTATATAGACTGTATAGACTGGATTTTTTTCTCGTTTTTAAAAAAGATCCCATGCCGACTGAGAAAAATGGCACTCCAATATGGGGCAAAGTTACAACACTAATGTGAAAGATTCAACTTTTTCTTAACAAATTAATTGTGTCAGATACATGATGATTCCCTTCACATTTTTTCACGATTTTCAATCTTCAAAATAAGTCTAAAGCTGCGCAGTTCTACAGCTGTTTTAAGTCAAGAAGGCAATTGTTTGAGTATTTCGCATATATAAAACATTAAATTTATTGCTTTTTTATCTTTTGACGACAGGTTTTGGTCAGTTTTTGGCATAAACAAGAAAATTCGAGAAATGTGTACATTATGATCCTACATCTATTATTACTACAGTTATCGCTATTTAATAAAAAAAAATCTCAATTTTACATAAGCTTCTTTATCGGATGTGTACTATTATATTCCTACAGACTGTTTTCTGTACCCTTTTGATCCCAGCATTCTACAGACGACTGCTGCATCCTTCATATCGAACTGGTCGTCACAAATTGTTCCCCACACGCCATCTTTCTGGATTTCTACTCGACCTTGACCCGCCACCCCGGCAGGACCCACCAACCGGATGTTATCGATAGCCGCTACCACAGAAACATGTTTACTTTGAATTTATCATACACTCAAATGCTTTTTGAGAAAAGAATAAAATGAGCGATGGAAAAATTCGCACACACGTGCTCTAAGAAAAAGTCAAGAAATAGAAATCTCACCCTGGCTATATCCAATTACAAAACCTGCAATCGTGAAAAATTTGTCAGAAATAAAAATTCATGCATATCAACTGCAGACATGTAACTTCTTTATATTAGTTATAACAAAACCTTACTCAGAAGGAACCACGCAGGAGCCATGCTTGCCGGTACCAGTGTGCCTATATGGACTGTCTTATCTCAAATGATAAGATTTATAGTTTCGTTCGATAGTACCAGTATTATAGCACGGGTCATGATGACTGAGATCTAGAACAACTATAAGTCTTACAACATAGATTTATGAAAGTAGAATGAAATTGGATGCACTATTACTTCAGGTTTTTAAGGTCCTGGTTCATTTACTCTGTAAAAATCACCATTCACAATGTATATCGACTATCATTATTATGCAAATAATATTTCAGCTATATTGTTATGGTTGATTGTCTCTAAATTTATTTATTTTATACGTAGTAAAATATCTATATGTAGCACAAGATTGCATAATTTAAATATGGCGATTTTTTTTCGATACGTGCGATTTGAAAATGTTTACATACTAGATAAATGCAAAATAAATGCGAAGTTTACTAGTTCTTGATAAAAAAAAAAATAACCAGGTAATCTTCGGAAGTCATTTAAAAACAGATTCGAAATTTGCTCAATCATAACTGCTCTAAAAGAAAATATCGGTTTGCTCATCATGATTGTCAATCGATATCAACGTTGAACATTTAATCAAACTTCTTATGTAAATGTAACCTTTTAAAACCACCTTCAAAGTAATTGATTTCGTCGAATGGGTATATGCTTTATTGTCAAAAGCAAATAACGAAGCATATTAAAATGGTCAGTAAAAAGGTCAAGGACAGCGAACGGTGTTGGGGGTCGGACCCAGTGGAGTACGACAAAGACCTCTGTAGGGAGGGTAGTTCCTCCAGCCAAATCGCCATTCGATCACTGAACAGGTGTTGTCCTATAGAAAAGGATCTGTTGATGTTCATGTAGCTCTCTGTCTCAATGTCGAATGGCGGCCAGTAGATCTCTAGAGCCTCAGCATTGGGGTCTCTGCAGTAGAGATTTATAAAAGTATGAACTGTGAAAGATTACTGTTTAATGAATAAGTTTATTTCACAGTTTACTGAATCGATCTATGGTACATACCCGGATTTTGCAAAGTTAGTGAGGTATTTTACAAAATTATCATTTAATTTCTCCTCTTCTTTGGTATAGTTGAAGTTTTTATTTCTGAAGATGAACCACGTTTCGTCGCCATGTTGTGCCCCGGTTAGCCACTTCCGGCGAGAAGAAATGACTGGAAAGCTGGGTTTGTGTGAGAAAATAAAATGATAGGTTTTCTTATGATTTGGGTTACCGTAAATGTCTGAGGCCCATTCGGTGCTCTCTTAACTGTCTTGACAGCTGGGGAGGCGTAAAACATGTCGCCATACATGTCGAGAGTTGAATGACCTTGGGCTTCTATTGAACTGTTTCGTAAATACCTTTGACATATTTTGTTTGCGATGGCGGAGTTGGAGTCAAAGTAGTCTCGGACCACTTCTTTTATGACACCATCACACATCGCATTTACTGGTACTCCATCATCTAGGTTAAACTGATACGTCTGTTGCATTTTGTCTAACTTAGATTTCAACAACCATCCATCTTCATCATTAGTTCCCGCCATAACATCAACACTAACGAAGGTTCGGAACCCATCCGAGTCTTTGTTATCTAGAATGAATTCTGGAGTTCCTTCCAGGAAGTCATTGTCTACAACAGGTCCTGGTCTCATAATGAAGTCGTATTTGTGGTAGCTGGTTAGCATTTTCCGAGTGGCTGCCATTATTTCATGTGGAGACTTGGATCGCAAACATTGTAAAATAAAAGAAGAGTTTTGGAGCACGCTGCTGTTTTTTACATTGTTATAATCATTGTAACATCCTGCATATTGAGCTACGCGGAAAGCAGCGTCTCTGGCGCCGTGGGTTACAGCTCGTCTGTTTAATCCCAGTCCACTCATTGCGATTGCTCTTTGGAAGAAACCATAAGAGTGTTTAGAAAGAAGATGGAGTCCTATACTGTAACCTCCAGCCGAATGACCAAATAACGTCACACATGAGGCATCCCCGCCGAAATTTCCAATGTTTTGTTTGACCCATTTCAGGGCCTCGAGTTGATCCCAGAGACCGTAATTTCCGGGAGACTGTTCATCTTCAGTACTCAGGAAACCAAACATTCCAAGTCTGTAGTTAATAGTAATCACTATAACCCCTCCTAGATCGGACATTCTAGCTCCATCGTGTAAATTAGCGGACTTTGTATAATATCCCCCGCCGTGAACGTACACCATGACAGAGAAATTGTTAGCTTTTTCATTCGATACCGGCACGTATATATTCATGTACAAACAATCTTCTGATATATCCATATTTGGTAGAAATTTCCTGTACGAGTTGCTTATTTTCTGGATACACGATGGACCGTGTTGAGTGGCGTTCAGTGTGTGTTTCCACGCTAGTACTGGCGCTGGCTTACTAAACCTTAAAGCTCCAACAGGAGGTTGGGCATATGGCACTTTGAGAAATTGATAAACCCTGAACCCTTCTTCCGCTCTCAGTGAACCCTGGATCCGCCCATGCAGTGTTTCGACGATACCATTTTCGAATACAATTCCGTTAGCAACAGAAAATAGAATCAACAAAAGGAAAATCATATTTACTTTTTCTCTGATGATTGAAACCCGCTCGCTGATTTCTGTTGAGAAAAAAAAATTGAAGAATGTCATGGACGGGTTTGTTTTAGATAAAGTTGAAATAAGGAGAAGATGTCGACAGTAAAGTAAACGTTAACAAGGTGAGAAGTCCTAACGAGTGTGGAATGTGCCGGTGTATCAGCACCGTAGATTGTACCGACACATGAAAAGATGAATGTGTTACTATAGTATTCTAAAAAATAAAACAGGTGCGTGGACAGTTATTTAATAAAAGAATTATCAAGTATGAAATGAGTTACCTCTCTGTTATAGTTTTTTTCGATAAAGAAATACTAGTAACACCTTAGAAAAGTAACTACCGGTGGTTAGCTATAGGTACAGGTATTGTTAGTCTTAAGCTCAATTTTTACTTCATTACTAAATAATTCAATGTCTATAGAAATGTGGAAAAACATCTGAATACTAACACTGAAATTGAACCTAATGTTTTCAGAATGACTTTGTTGAAGGGACTATGTTCAATCAAATAAATCAAATCAATAGAACTTTCCTACTTCTGTACTGTTTGCTTGCCTCCTAACTGATTTTGATCATCTCGTTTTACAAAAGTAAATCTTCATGCTACAGTATCTTAAAGGTCACTAAATCGATTTTAATAGAATATCAAATATAAAAAAAATCAAGATCCAAACGAGGGCAATTCAAATAATCAAAGTCCCGACAATGTCATATCAAATATCAAGATTCAAACATGGGCATATGAAAAAGTCAAGATCTCAACCATGACATATTAAAATACCAAGAGCTCAACAATGACATGTCAAAATCCAAACAATGAACTATCAAAATATCAAAAGCATAAAAGCATGTCAAAATATCAAGATTCAAACAGTGAAATGTCAAAATATCAAGATCCCACAGTAACATGTCAAAATACCAAGAGCTCAACAATGTCATGTCAAAATGTCAAGATCCCAACAATGACATGTTAAAATACCAAGATCTCAATAATGACATGTCAAAAAATCAAGAGCATGACAGTGATATGTCAAAGTATCAAGATCCCAACAATGACATGTTAAAATACCAAGATCTAAACAATGACATGTCCAAGTATTAAATTCCCACAGTGAAATGTCAAAATACAAAGAGCTCAACAATGACATGTCAAAATGTCAAGAGAATAAGAGTGACATGTCAAAGTGTAAAGATCCCAAAAATGACATGTCAAAATACCAAGATCTAAACAATGACATGTCCAAGTATTAAATTCCCACAGTGAAATGTCAAAATACAAAGAGCTCAACAATGACATGTCAAAATGTCAAGAGAATAAGAGTGACATGTCAAAGTGTAAAGATCCCAAAAATGACATGTCAAAATACCAAGAGCTCAACAATGACATGTCAAACTCCAAACAATGACATATCAAAATATCAAAAGCATAACAGTGACACGTCAAAGTATCAAGATTCCGATAGTGAAATGTCAAAATATCAAGATTCAAAATACCAAAAGCTCAACAATGACATGTAAAAATGTCAAGATCCCAACAATGACATGTTAAAATACCAAGGTCTCAATAATGGCATGTCCAAGTATCAAGATCCCACGTGAAATGTCAAGTAAACAAAGAGCTCAACAGTGACATATCAAAATAGCAGGATCCCAACAGTGACATGTCAAATTATCAAGATCCCAACAATGAAATATCAGAATATCGAGATCCAAACAGCGACATACATGCATCAAAATATTAAGATCTTCACAATGACAAATAAGAATATGGTAGCGTTTATTATAAAAAAAAAAGCTTGAATATCTTCCCAAATACCACATGAAGTTTTCTTAATACAGACTTCCATAGGTATATATAACATTATAATAGGCGCTCTGTTCAGACACACACACATGTATGTTTTTTTTCTGCTGATGCAACAACTGCCTTACTGCGTTTTATCATGGCTGAAACAGATATTCAAAACGTGTGCATTTTGCTTTGTTTTACAATATTTTAAAAAAGATAAGACAAGCATTCATAATGATTACTTATAAAACGCTAAAACGGAATAAATATATATACCTTACCCATAGCTATAAAAGATATTATAATAATACTATGGCACCAACAAAACAAGGCAAAAAACAAAAAACTAAAAACGTCAACCAAAATTAATCAGATACAAACAACACTTAAACATTGGTCGTGATTCACTGTCACCAATTTATTTTTGTCTTTTAACTATTATATAATACTTGTGACTGTAACATGGTTGTAACAACCAGATTTCTGATATTTTGAAAGCATGAAAATGGTGTTCTCCATTTCAATCTGGGAACATGTTTCTCTCTCGCTAGAGCTTTCTTGATTGCTGGTTTGAATTATCAAAAGCATTTTAAAAATCGTTTATTTACTCTCTCTCTCTCTCTCTCCTTTGGAAAGAGGATATTTTTTATTACAATATTGATATTTAAAGCCTATTTATTATAAAGCAGATAAATGAGTATTAGTAGCATTATTTTCATATAATCATTTTTTTAAATGCTAGTTTAACAGATATATACTAAATTATTTAAAATGCAAATAATAGCCAAAACAATAACAAAGAGCACCAAGGAGTTCGGGAGGAAGGTAGTGGAACTGTTAACAGAATGTGGCTGACACTGACGGACAATGTCCGGGACGGTGGTCCTCCAGAAGTCTACTCTGTCCTTGTACAAGGATGACGACATTGTTATATTGAGGTCAAGGTTAAGGTAGTCTCTCCCCTCCACTGTGTATGGCTTCCAGTATCCCGAAGAGTTCCCATTGGGATTCCTATTATTGAAATTAAACCATTTAAGTTAATTAAATTGGAAGCAAATGCCCAGTTACTAGTATTAATTACAATACGGTTAAGAATGAATGTATAGAGATGTTCCACATTGATATTTAAAGATCGTATTTACCCATATCTTGCAAAGTTTATCCAAAACTCCATCATTCGTTCGGCCAGTGTGGTTTCTTCTTGGGTAATAGGAATGGTCGGTGGATAAAAGGATTTCAGTCCAAACACGAACGGTATCTCGGACGCATGGTTCGCGCCAACTAACCACGGAGGCCGATCTCCAATTATCTCCCAGTTAGGTCGGTGAGAAAACAAGTACTGGAATGTGGACTTCACTGATTGGGCGTGGTAGTTCAGAGACTTGATGGTAGGGACGTCCTCCAGGAAGTCGCCGTATAGGTCTGCTGCCATCTGAGACTGAGCCTGAAGAGTTGCTGGTGATTTTGGTGAGTATTGTTTACATATCGCTTCAGTCAAAGCGGGACATTTTATATTGAAGATTTCCCGTACAATGGAAGGTGCCATTTCATCACACACTATCCGTGTGGGAACACCCTCAGTAACATTGATGTCGAAGATTTGAGCATAGGGTTTCAGATTGAAATAGAGAAGACCAGAATCTGCAGTATTTGTTCCTACTAACAGATCCACGCTTGTAAACTGTCGATACATCGAAGACTTGGGATTCTTCAGCGCAGTTTCGGGAGATTCCGGAATAAGCTCTCCGTCTGTGATTGGTCCGATTGATGTCGTCATCGAGTAAGAGGCTTTAGACGGTTTCTTCCAATCAATCTGTTGCCATGTCTGCAGCAGTACACTTGCATTCTGTGACCTAAGACAACCAAGAATTTCGGTATCCGAGGATTTTTCGCAATGAATATTTTTGATTATTTGTTTGGAGGTTTCGTACGTTTTCGTTTGATAGTCTCTTCGCGCCAGTACAGATCCGCTTTCACCAATGACCCTCTTGAACAACCCTACGTTGCTTGGTATCACTCCCTGTATTGTTGTCGAAACTCCTCCAGCTGATTCTCCAAATAAAGTTATTTTATTGGGATCTCCCCCAAAAGCATGTATGTTTTCATATACCCATTTGATGGCAAGTTGCTGGTCGTACAACCCAAAATTACCTCTAGCGTTCGGATTACCCATACTGAAAAACCCGAAGACGTTCAGTCTGTAGTTAATTGTTACCACAATGACGTCACCTTTGAGACTCAGACGACTTCCATCTGTTGACTTTCCTTGGCCTGATGTAAATCCGCCGCCATGGATCCAAATCATCACAGGTTTGTCTGATGACAGCAGGACAGGGAATGGAGCGTAGATATTGAGATGGAGGCAGTCCTCGGATACTAGATGAGAGTCCTCTTTGTTTACAGTCTGCATACAAGATGGCCCAAATGTTGTAGAATCCATGGTTTCGTTCCAAGGGGTGATAGGAAGAGGTTTGGCAAATCTTAGATCTCCTACAGGTGGAACAGCATATGGTATCTTCCGGAATTGAACAATCTTTTGGGAATCGACTTCCACAATGGTCCCGCGAATTTTTCCTAATGATGTTGACACTACATATGTCTGGTTTTTACAGGCACGCGCTATCTCTGGGACATCTTTCAACAAGAATCCCATTCGTTGTCCATATAGAGACACTCCTGATTTTAATGGTATATCTAGACTTAGATAGTGGTTGTTTCTGTTAAAAGGCTTCCATAAACTCGTGTTTCCATTGTTGGGGTTCCTGAAAACATAAAACAATAAACAGTACTAGATAACGTTCTACATAGATGCAGTATGCCTTTATTAAGAAATAAACTTGATATACACACCCTGTTTTTGCAAAGTTGGTCCACATATCCATCATCTGATGCGACAGAACCAGTTCAGCAGACGTTGGTTGAACGTCTCGGGGGTACCAGTCCTTGAGTCCAAAAACGAACGCCAGTTCCGAGGCGTGGTTGGGTCCCCTGAGCCATGACGGTCTCTCTTGTATAAGTTCCCAGGTAGGGGTGTGGTCGAACGTGTACTGATAGGTATTCATTGTTGTCTTGTCTGAATGTATCTTCAAGAACTGGAAAGTTGGATAGTTCATCGAGATATCAGCATAGAAATCCATCGCAGCCGGGGTTTGGTCTTGGAGAGAAGCACTCGTGGAGGAATTTTTTACATAGCTGTCACAAATCACACCATTTAAATCGTCACAACCCTTGTATATTTCTGCGTTAGCCATTGGAATGATGTGTTTACATAAAATTCTCTCTGGAATTCCCTTTGATACATTAAATTTCCACGGTTTTTGATATCCAAGTAAATCAAAGAATTCTAGGCCTGCTTCTCCTGCGTTGGTTCCAGCCATCACGTCAAGGCTTCGGAGCATTGTTAGTGGCGGCGAATTGTTCTTAGCCAGATCGTTAAAAAGTGATTGGTTCAAAAGTTCCCCAGCGAACGTAAAAGAAAACTTGAAAAAGTGTGGCAATGCTTTAAAGTAGTTTGCCATCAGGCTGGGTGCATCAATGGTTTGCAAGCATGCTATCGTATCTTCCATATTAGCTCTGGAACAATTGAGAAGCTTGGCCGTTTGCTTCGTCAACTCTAATGTTTGCGTACCATCCAAGTCGACGGGCATTAACACAGACCCACTCTCTGCGATGACCCGCTGGAACAATCCGAGGTTAGAGGCCAGAATACTTTGTAGAGTGACTGACACGCCCCCAGCCGATTCTCCAAATATTGTAATGATGTGTGGATTTCCACCAAAGTCCTCAATATTGTCTTTTACCCATTTAAAAGCCAGCTGCTGATCAAATAACCCATAATGTCCCTTATAATTGGAGTCCATCCCTGCATATAAAAACCCGAACACATTGAGTCGGTAGTTGATGGTGACCACGATGACGTCAGAGCGAGAAGACAGGTAAGAGCCGTTAAACATGGTGGCTTGGCCGTTCGTAAACCCTCCGCCATGTACCCAGACCATAACAGCACGCCAGTTCCTTTTATCGATGTTTCCAGGAACAAACACATTCAATTGCAGACAGTCCTCAGTAGTGTTGTGGTTAGGAATAAGCCGTTTGTCATTTTCATAGAAATCCTGCATACACGAGGGTCCAAAGGCCGTGGCTTTCAGAGTCCCTGTCCAGTTCCCATAAGGCTCTGGCTTCCGGAACCGCAGCTCTCCGAGGGGTGGTTTTGCGAAAGGTATCCCAAGGAACTGGTGGACTGTGACGTTGTTTACGTCAGCGGTAATTCCCTCTATTCGACCAATCCGGGTCGAAATGGTTATTCCGGATGTTTGGGTTATTGTCGATAGAAGAAGTACGCAGAACACCCGGACTCCAGCTGACTGCATCTGGAACAAATGCAAAAACTTCAACCTAATTTTTTTTTTTCAAAGATACTATCATTTTGATGATGGATGAGATCATCGTGAAAAAAGGGTTTATAGAAGATATGCTAACTTTCAAAATTTTAACTGAGCTAATCTGGATAAAAGTGAAATCTGTTTTACCAAAATGTATTGTTTTCAATGATAAATCACGAAAGTGAAATCAATTGCAATTTAAGATATTTGGCAAATTTTGAAATGTCTTTATACGTTAAACAACGTGATTCTAGAACTCTTTAAACATTGCCTTTTACTAATCCATAGCTTTTGTCAGTGAGTGAATGACAATATTTAACGATAATTATTTAAGATCTATCGTAATTAGTACATGTATATCTTCACTGTACCTTTACATGGGATCGGTTTTTGTAGAATGAAATCAAACATAACACAGATAAAAGATATAAACATTACACTCAAATAGTTGGATCGCTAGGTATAAAGTTGTAATGGATGTTTGATTTGTGTGACCTGTACACCGGTAATTGCGTGTTTTCGATCCCCGAAACTGCTGCAAGCAATTTCAAGAAACAGGAAATTCGAATCGATTCAGTTATTTTTTAGGTGCTGTGTCCTTTTTGACTTTACATACTTTGCCAAAATTAAATATATTAAGCGATCATTGCAGAAAAAAAACATAACCTACTAATGCGGGTTATGCATTTTTCTGCAATGCCCCATCTTCATATCTCGCATGAATCACCAATGAAAGCATTATATTGTTTTATTAATTTCTTAAAAATAAATAGATATAGCATTTTTCTTAATATGTGGTAGATAAATTTCTATTGATCAGTGGGAAATCCTAATTGTAAGTAAGAACTCGTGTCTAGACTAGCCTAATACTTTACAGCAACACAATGTACTTTGATAAGAAGCGCGTGACATGGGCCTATTCATGTATGTACAGTACACTACGTTATGATATAATATATTACTGTATATCATATGAAATCACCTGCCGTTTCATTGTAACTGTTGATGTGTTCACGTGAAAAACAAGACAGGAAATTTAATTTTTTAGAGTGAGGACGTGAGTCTTGTATAATTAAACAATATTTACAAACACAAGAGTATTAGTCCTGATACCTACAATAAAAAGAACAAAGTCCAGAGGAAAACTGAGTGCTCGTTGATGAGTAATCCGGAACTTGTTGAAATACGCGGAATCGGTCTTGGATCATATGCAGCATTTAATGTATCCTTTTGTGTTCAGGTGGGAGTGACTCACAGTTATTTTTCAGTAGAAAATCAAAATAATGTTTGTGGTGGGGACCAAAACATGACAGTTGCTTGAGAGAGTACGAGAAAACCTCTATCATCATGGAACCCGGCCCAAAGAAAAAGGCGTAAGTACTCTCTTAACTGTTCGTAAATGTATGCAGATGGTGCACTTCAGTGTTTCTCTTGTTTTGTTTTAGTGGGGTGTGGTTGCCTTTTGTTTGTTTTTGTGGTGAGAGGTACCTGCTACAATTAGCATTGGCAGGACTTGAGAGCAAGAGTTTAACACTGATAAAGCACTAAAACTGTAAACCATATTCACACCCAAGGGTTTTCGGTCCTTTCCACTCCCCCATTAACCCTTGCCAGGTAACATTACGAAAAGTCGGTGATGTTATGGCGCTATCTGGCGAACAATTTGAGTTGCACCTCTTGCAAATTTGCATTGTAAGTGAATGATACAACAGGTTGTATACATGCCATGGCATAAAGTATGGGAACAGAATTTATGATACTATTAAATAAGAATTAAGATATAACCTAGAGCATATATGGCTAGAAATTAGTCCTGACTTTTACTCCATTTCATTTGGACCAAAAACCTTTGGCTAGCAAGGTGCTATAAAAAGGCAAATCAAATCCCTTTGACATCACAAATCAAATGCTGTCTTAGACAAATGTTCACTGCTTGTCCCCTTTTTATAAGAAATGGATTGATAATATACATGTACATTAATATCAATAAAATGACTATGTGTATACATGCCCTTAGCCTACATGTAACTGTATATTGTTGTTGTTTCAGGGACCTGAAGGTGATTGTGATGGGTGACTTCAATGTGGGCAAGACTTCCTTTATTGGTCGGTATATAGAGGGGGAATTCAAGCAACATGATGCTGTAAGATTCCTTTATATATTAATGAAAAGCAAACTGGTGGGAAATAAAAGTTTTTTTTGGAAATGGCCAGATAAGTTTCTTTCAAATGGATTGGTTTTAGAGACACAATCAGTAACTCAAATGGCCATCTTATATTTATTGTTATTGGCCCTTTCAACTGTGTTACAACTTTTTGCAGTACAAATTAATACAGTTTGGAATCATATTTCTCTAAACTATATATCAGTTGAATGCAGATATTGTGAAACAGTCCATTAAAATGTAAAATTATTTTCCAATGACAGACCATCGGTGCTGCTTTCTTCCTTAAACAGTGGGGGCCATACAACATAGCTATCTGGGTAATTAATGCCTTTATATATTCATTCCATCCATTTTCAATTATTTTTTAATCAGCTAAATCAGACTCAATTTGATGCAGTTTTGTGATGTTTAATATGATTTTTGTTCAGGATACAGCTGGAGCGGAGAGGTTCACTGGTCTGTCTTCATTCTACTGTAGAAACGCTGGGGCTGCTATCCTGGCATTTGACATGTCCATTGTCAGCACTTTTGAATCTCTATGGTATACCAGTTCTTTTGTTCTTTATCATTCAGACACTCAATGATTAAAATGAAAGTTTTCGTCACTTTTTGTAATTGTTCAGATCAACAAAAACAGATATGAATGTATAGGTCACAGGCACCTGACATTTTATTTTTTCTCATAATAAAAATATTTACCCTCTATTTATCTAATAACACACAAGGTGTATTATTAGGTAGAGGGTACATATACAGTCAAACTTGGTTATCTTGAACTAGATGGGACTGTTACAAAACTTCGAGATATCTGGGTATTCAAGATATCAAGGGTAAAACACTTAAAAAATAAGTGGTTGGGACTTACAAATCACTTTGATATATCCATTGTATTTGAGATATTAGTGTTCCAGGTATCGAAGTTAAACTGTATTTTTATTATAAGAAAATTATATAATGTTCGGGTGCATGTGATAGAGGTGTTGATCACTTGTGAATGTTTTTTAGGGCTCGATTCATCCCCTTGCTAGAGGTTGCTAATGAAGACTGCCTTAAGATAGTTGTTGGGATGAAACTGGATGCATTGGGTGAGGACCAAAGGGAGGTAACTGTTCAGGAGGGAAAGAAATTTGCCCGAGAAATCAATGACAAGATTGACCTAAGCAAACTGCCCAGTGACCCATACTTTGAAACTTCCAGTAAAACTGGACACAATGTGACGGAAGTGTTTGAGTACATCTTTCGGTATTGTCTTCCATTGTCCGAGGCACAGCTGCAAGCCGCTAATAGGCAAGGGACAGTAAACCTACCAAATGGAAAACAATCTCAGAAAAAATGCTGCAGCCATTGATATACTCAGAGTGGACATCAGTTACTGAGCTGATACAGGAGAGTTTGAGTTGTGCCTACACCCATCATTACTGATCCTACTCCATATAGGCTACGTGGCAATTCAAAGAGAGTGGCGCGGCATAAAAGTTGTTATATAGTGATTTTTATATCCTAATATTAGTATAATTTGGGGGCATTTTATGAAATTTACCATTGCATCAACCGGACATAAATTTCTGTTTTTGTTATTGTTAAACTGTTGTTAGTTCTTTTTCTTTACTCTAGGTTATATTTTTGTACAAAATTTACATACATGTACATTTATCCAAGAACGAAAGTGAGGTATACATGTATGTCACGAACCAGAGAGTTTTGTACCAATAAAAACCAAATATTACTTTTATTGGTCTTAATACTTGGTACAATATGTTTTTAAGTATAATTTGCACAAACTTTTTTTACACTTTACACAATATTACATAGTATTTATAAGCAAGCAATCAATTATTCAATTTAATAAAATTCCATATATATATCTCAAATAGATCTTTCTGGCCTTGGCCATTTTTAGACTGTAATGATCTCCCTATAAGAAGAGCTCCATATCAAATTTTAGGAAAATACCCCCAAAAAGGTAAAACAAATACATTATTTCTTAACTAGATTATAGTTTAAATATAGCTTTAAAATTCATATCTAAAAGTTTTAGGAAGATCAGATGGTTAATTTGTAAACATCCAGCCTCCTTAAATTACCCTCACTTGTCATGAGCTATTTATGAGGAATCTCATCTTCGCTAGCCAAGGGTTTACGATCTACTCCGCTGTCTTTTCTGCACAAAAATATAGGATCATTTGAGTAATGCAAATATTTTCCATTCAATTACAAATTAGTGAAGCATTGAAATCATGCAGCCCTTTACCCCCCCCCCCCCAACTCTTAAATCTGGAAAGGAATTGCATGTTTAATTTTGGTAGAAAGCTATAAATTTATACCTTCTCATCTATATGTGCATTTATATCTCTTTCAATGCACATAAGGAAAACAAAAGAAAATTTCTTTATCAGAGTTTATATGCATCATCTAATCATATATGACCATCCAAATTTTGTATGCAATTTATCTTTCTTACTTTCTTATTGAATATGTAATTTTATTCACAGTCAAAAAAGTAATAAAATTTTAATATTACACAAATTATTACACCGACTATATTAAAATATATTTTGTACAAGGCTAATTTCTGGTCCACATGCCGATTTCATTTTTTTTTTCAGTAGTAAAGTACAAAAGATTTTTTAAAATGGTCGAATTCTGAAATTTTAAAACCTGTCACAAAGGGCCTCTGTGAAGCAAGTCATGAAAAAAATGTGGTGTTAAGATTGGACTTCTGTAGGATTTGATGAAATGAAAAAATAATTACCTGGTTTAAAGGTCCAATGGTCAGACAAATGCTGAAAACCTGCAGTCTACTCATATACACGTCTTTTGCTTGATCACATAGATATATCAAGTTTTGAATGAAATACTTCCAGTGTTAAAATGTGTAAACCCGATACCTTCATTCATTGTTCAAAGTAACATTAATTTTATAGTGAATGCTCACATGCCATTTAGAAGAACAGGAAATTTACAATAAAAACACATATTTACTATTTTGCCAAGTAAGAGGTATGCCCCTTTATTATGTATTGGGTATATGTTTTTAATATGAGAAAAAATATATAATGTCAAATTCTGCTGTGGAATTTAGAGATTAAACCTGTTTTAACTAAGGCGCTTGAACTGAAAACCATGTCTTTTTAGAGAAAGATAATAATCTATAAATGTGATATAATTATTACCAATTACTACATACCGGTGTCATATAATATTTTGAACCCCGCGATATATTGAACCCGGGTTCAAAAAATCGCTGCGATATATTGAACCCTCCAATAAAATATTGAACCCAGCCCCCATAAAATATTGAACCTGGGTTCAATATTTTATGGCCTCGATATTGTGAACCCCCCTCTATTTTTCATTGCTTTTGGAGAGGGGGTTCAAAATTTTATGGCTGCAATATATTGAACCCCCTACCTATTTCCAATTCCCATTGGAGAGGGGTTCAAAATATATGTATTATGGCAGCCATATTTTGAACCCCCCTCTATTTTTCATTGCTATTGGAGAGGGAGTTCAAAATATTATGGCTGCGATATATTAACTCCCCTACCTATTTCTAATTCCCATTTGAGAGGGGGTTCAAAATATTATGGCCGCGATATTTTGAAACCCCCCCCCCCCCACCCCGGTATTTTTCATTGCTTTTGGAGAGGGGGTTCAAAATATTATGGCTGCAATATATTGAACCCCCTACCTATTTCCGATTCCCTGTGGAGGGGGGGTTCAAAATATTATGATCACTATATTTTGAACCCCCCTCAATTTTCCTTGATATTGGAGAGGGGGTTCAAAATATTATGGCTGCGATATATTGAACCCCCTACCTATTTTACCTACTTTATTAAGGTATGCAGCCTTTAGATTGGGCCTGTCCATTTGCAATTCCCAAATTGTATTACATAACAAGGATACCATACAGGTTGATGTCAGCTATGAAGGGAACCAATTAATGTTTACCTACCACCGGTGTGTATACGCAGTACACAGGTGTTAGCCCCCTTTTCTCCCACCTGAGGACTGTCATTTAGAGTAACCAAGTATACATGAAGTTGCTAATAAGATTGTTGGGGAGGGGGTGTAAAATAACTCCGAGACATTATATCTCGATCCCCTTCTCCAATTTGAAATTAAGGTGGGTGCAGTATATTGCAGAAATAATATTTAAACCACATTTTCAATATGCAATGTAATTCAGATGGAAGGGGAGTTGAGTATTCAATATTTCACTGCCATAATATTTTGAACCCTCTCTCAAATAGCAATAAAAAATCGAGGGGGGTTCAAAATATCATAGCCATAATATTGTGAACACCCTCTCGAAAGGGAATTGGAAATAGGAGAGGGGTTCAATATAACCGTGGCCATAATATTTTGAACCCCCTCTCCTATAGGAATTAGTAAAAGGTAGGGGGTTCAATATATCACAGCCATAATATTTCGAACCCCCTCTCCAATAGCAATAAAAAATAGAGGGGGGTTCAAAATATTGTGAACCGCCTCTTCAAAGGGAATTGGAAACAGTAGGGGATTCAATATATCATGGCCATAATATTTTGAACCCCCTCTCCAAACCGAATTGGAAACAGTAGGGGGTTTAATATATCAATGCCATAATATTTTGAACCCCTCTCCAAGAGCAATTAAATTCGAGGGGTTTCAAAATATCGCTGCCATAATATTTTGAACCCGGGGTTCAATATATTATGGGGGGGTTCAATATATCGCAGCGACATTTTGAGCCCGGGTTCATAATATCGCATAATATATTGAACCCAGGTTCAATATTTCACGGTATCATTCAAAATATTATATGACACCAGTATTACAGGGAAAAACATGTATTTTTCATATTCTAGAAACTAAACCTTTTGGATTGATGAAAATAATAAATAAGAGCATTATCTTGCTTTAAAGAGGTTTAATTGTACAAATCATTGACAAGTGTGTATAAAAATCATTGAAGAAAAGGTATAAATATATCTCTACAATAAAAACAAGGAAGGCATACTATATTATGATGGATCATTTGTTAATCTCAAACTGTAAAAGCCCTCTGCGATCCATTCCAGTACCTATGCTCTCAATTTGTTTCCTTATTTATACATGTCAAAAAATACTTTTTTGTTTTACTTGATATCAAATAACCACAGTATATAAAATCTTACTGCATGTGAAACTAAAATGTTATAGACATTTGAATAAAATTAAACAAATATTGAGGAAGAAATACAATTAAGAATATAACTGCAATAAACAGCTAAATAAACTTGGCAAATGAAATAAAATAATTGGAGATTCTTCACCTATGCACCAACAAAAGCTGTAGAGTTGCTCTACCTACCCGACTAACCAAAAGTAACAACATATACTTGTACATAAACTACATTAAAATCATCTACTCTAACACCAAGACCCACTGTGCTGTAACACCCTTGTTATCTCCGATAGCTGCTATATCTTTTTCTTGAATCCCCTATTTTACCCCAAAAAGGATTATGTATATACAATCAAGAAATGGGATTCTTAACAATTATATCATACTGTTAATTGAAATGTGGATTGAGTTACATGTACCTTAATTTGACATAATAGTTTGTGTAACTAACAAACATAATAAAATATTAATTTGATGAGAAAAAAAATTATTTTAAAACCCTTAATATCTGTTTCACAGAATGTTGTGTAAATTTAAGGAATTCTAGAAGGGAATGCCATTGGGTTTTAGGTTCATGGAAAATTAATAAAATCAATAGCAACCTAATGTAATCATTGTCCAACAAAATAAACACCTTCATTCACTAAAACAAGAGTGTGCGTCAATCTACTGAGAGAACATTCCTCTCTCGTCTTACATTACCTCACCTGTAAGTAGACACAAGTTCGTTGTGGGGAAAGTCTGAATAAATCATGGTGATTGTTAATACACACTATCAATATGATAGCCAATCTATACAACCTTCTTAAAAGTGAAATTACATTGTTTACAACTACACAAGACATCTACAGGGACATACACTACTTAATGTAAGAACAAAATACAGTAATACAAATGTAAGTGTTACACATACACTACTTAATGTAAGAACAAAATACAGTAATACAAATGTAAGTGTTACACATACACTACTTAATGTAAGAACAAAATACAGTAATACAAATGTAAGTGTTACACATACACTACTTAATGTAAGAACAAAATACAGTAATACAAATGTAAGTGTTACAATGTAATGATAGTTCGTTTGAGTGCAACATAAAAATCAATGTATACATGTAATATTCATAAATGCCCTGTGCCAACACCCTCAATGAAAAACTTTAAAATGGGACTAATCAGATCTGTAGTAGAAGTTTAAGTGGTCATTCAGTGCCATCTATATCTAATAAACAGATTTCAGTATACGATAACCAAATAAAAAACCCATCCTATTTGTTGTACATCTTTTGGTAAGTACATGCTCTTATTTCATAGCTGTAAAAGAGACTGATCTTCAAATCATCAAATCCTGACATAGCTCACAATGACAGAAATACAGTATCATTCAATGAAGAAAAATATTACATAATTGCTGAACTTATAAGACATGTTGAAAAAGAAAAAACAAAATGTTATCTTAATAATTAACAAAGAAAAAAGGGTAAAAATAAGAAAAAGCAAAGTAATTTCAATGAGCTTGGTCATTAACTGTCAAAATAAATATTTCTTTTTTATAAAAAAGACTTTTAACAGAAGGGGAAATGCACGTTATGTGAATGAAATATCTGTTTGATCTGGAATGTTTTATATACAGCAATCAAGTTAAAATAAACATACCATAACAGAAAATACAGTAAAAACAACAAAAAACTAGTAATCAATGCCCATGAAAGTAGAAAAATATCAAAGATGCGTACTAAATGGGAGAAAAAATTGAGGTCGTTCCTTAATGAACTTGCTGCATGTTTGTGTTATCTACAGTGTAGAGGAGTGCTCAGTCATTTACTGCTCCAGTTTTTAATTTAGTCAGCAGTTATTGACTCACGTGAACATTTCCAACTGAAGCGTCTCCAATTCAAAATCGGATACTATCTGAAATCTACATTGTATCCAGGTAATTCATACATGAGTTAGATATACAGTACAGGCAACGCGGATCCCGTATTGGCCCGCGTTACCGTCACGGTATTTTTATCGTTCCCGCGATACACCATCGCGGTTTTTGATCGCGGTATGGATTGCGACCGTGATGACACCGCGACGGTGTGATTTACCGTTATTCCTGCTGCTGCTTGTTGTGTTTTACTTTACCTGTACTGTACATTACAGGCAATGCAGGTCGCGTAAATCCACGTCAAATATGCGACTTCGGATTTAAGCATAACAGCTGCATTGTAAATAAATTGTGGTCCATATTATTATAGAATTAATAAATTATATTTATGAAATAGAATTTCATGACATCGGAAACTACATTCGAATTACAACATAAAATGATTATTATGCTGTTTAATTTTGTGATGTGTAAATAAGAACACATATCTTTGTATTTGACGTGCTTATTTCAGTTATTATTTCTATTAGTTGATAATCCTGTTTTTATAACAATCTTAAAATTAAATATTTTCATAAGATGAACTCGTATCAATGCAGAGCAATTTCATCTTCTCATTTTATTAGTTTACACGCATAGCGCCGTAAACTGTCAATACATGACTTGTGTATGTTTTAAATTGAGAAATGAACAAATTTTGGGAATCAACTAAGAGATCTATTTTTCCATTCAATAATAAAATTATCATTCATATATAAAGTTGGTGCTGCGTTAAAGCACATTGAATCATAACGTGTATCAGTATACGTTTCCTGTGTATACATATATAATGTTTAAGTCACGATCATTTTCTGTGAATCATAACGTGTATCAGTATACGTTTCCTGTGTATACATATAAAGTTTAAGTCACGATCATTTTCTGTGTATACATGTAGTGATTAACAAACTCAGGGTAGAAAACGACATGCCCTTGAGGGTTTTCACACCTATTCACGACAAAAGAAAAAGTCTATATCGCGTACGGCTTCGTCTAATCGCACAACACCTTACAAGAGAGAGAGAGAGAGAGAGAGAGAGAGAGAGAGAGAGAGAGAGAGAGAGAGAGAGACGTTTAGCGTAATTTAACGTACACTTATGTGAAATATACTAATATCCAATACTAAATATTCATAAAATTAGTATTCATAAAAGAATATGGTACACTGTGATTGAATCCATCATGCAATTTCAGATTTGAGTCCACTTGCTGCACCTGTCAATCAAATCAACCCGCTAGCTCTACCACGTGTTTCCTCCATGATAAAGTTTCGTTCTATTAGTTTTATTTTTAATAAAGAAAAAAAAAAGAAGTATGTTTAACAGTTAAGTTTTTTTTACAATGTTCGTGATGCATGATATACTGTGTTTGGAAAGTTTAATTCGTTGTGTTTTTTCTCTATCTCTCGTTTAATTTATAATGGAGGTTTTTTGCGGGAAGGAACATCTTCAACACGTTTAGCGGTTAAAGAACGCAGTACAATAAATCAATTAATTGATATAACTATTAGTAAAATTGTTTGATATGCATGTAGAATTCTTCTTGGTCAATCGTTACACTGATTATCTACCTGCCTCATTCCTGTGTATTCTGTGCGTTCAAGCGTAGAGTGATTTCCTGTCAGTGCGACGGTTTCACACCTTTGTGTAAAACAATTGGGACTGAAGTCAAATAATGTTAACTTCGACAGTCTTAAAGCGGTTGGGGGGGGGGGGGGGGGAGGATAAGGTTACGATAACGGGATACGGATTTACATATTTGTAGTAGCTTTATATTCAATAAGATTACATGTACATGCCCACATAAAATGATATCAATACATTTACAGAAATGTTTAAATGTTTTTTTATTGGCATGAAATGCAAAACTTTCAAAACATGTTCTTAATTTCTTTGAAATGTGTAAGAACATAAGAACAGTTTAACAACATTTCCTTCTCAAAAATTTTTATCTAGTTATTCTGTTAAGAGAGAGAGAGGGGGGGCTCGGTCGCGAGCGAACGCTAACTTCCGTCACGGCGGGTAGCTGGTACACCATCACGACACCATGACATGGGATACCCACAATATCTTTCGATTACATAATTTTATGCAAATCTGGGTATCTCTAAGGCTCCTTACTCTCTCAGTCAGACTGACTCTATAAGAACACACGGCTTCGCACTTAAAGATTGTCGTCGCAAACGTAACGCACTTGAAAGTGGGAATCCTCGCGCAGTGACAAACGACGAGCCATACATGTACCTAAAGAAACGCAACACAAATTCAATAAAACGTGAATTCACAAAAAATGTTCTTTACACGTAAAAGACCTTGTAAGAAATGAACGGAACATGCTAAAAATACCGGGTTGGTAATTTTATAGGAAGCCCTAATTTTTAAACATTTGCTCATTATTAGTTGACACGCATGGACTTCAAAACAAACAATACAAATGTAGGCGGACCAATTAATTGTTAAGAAAACACAATCACACTGCGTACACATTTATAATTTTATTGGCAATTAAAATCATTTCATGATAATTTTTAATTTAACGACCTTCTTAAAATATGATAATGGATTCGAAAATATTTTATTTGCAATTGCTGCACAAGTATTAAATTAAATACTTTTATAATTTATTTAATAGCTATGAAATAAGAAAAATAGTAAAAAAGACTCCAAGTATTTCGATTATAATCACTGTCAAAATCGGGTTAAATATCGTCATTAAATATAAAGAAACATTCAATTTATTTGTCATTCGGGGAGATAACTCCCGCTTGTATACGATACTTTTCCATCGATAATTTTACCGTGGCGGGGACAGGTAGATGATGAGTTTACCGTGATGGGAACGCGGTATACCTGTCTCACCTGGCCGATCACCTCGATGTGTTTATACCGTGACGGGGCGCGGGAAACACGGGATCCGCGTTGCCTGTACTGTACATGTACTTATTTGTCAGTACATGTACTTGTCTACATGTGTTAGATATACATGTCCTTATTTGTCAGTACTTGTCACGCACATCTACATGTTTTCAATGCATCTACCAGCAACTGTTTCCAGATGGGTGTTGAATATTAAGTAAGCAAGGTAGTACTGATTATTCTTGGCATGATAAAGTAAACTACTTTACACCTCAGGTACCCGTTCTGTTAGAAAGGTTTTTGTTGGGGTCCTTGTAATAACTATTTTGGGGGGATCTTTCATTGCTTGCACTGTTGGATCTTGAGGGGCCCCAAAGGGAAAGTCTTTAAGTGCGATGTCGTTGTTGTTTGAGGCGTTCGTTGTTTTTGTTTCCCCAGTGGTCGATTCGTTGTCAGAGTCAGGGAATGTAAAGTTGAAAATGGGAGGGTTGCCTCTGATTTTCGCTGTAGAGGCTTTGGGTAAGGTGGTGTCAATTTCATCTAGAGGTTCAGCATCCATCTTGACCTCTACTCCTACATCCATTGTTGGGACCACATCTTCTTCCTCCTCCTCCTCCCCAGGGAATTTAAAGGACACATTTCGTCCCGAGGGTAGATCGATTGAGTGGGTGCGTGATCGGGCTGGGGTGTCGGGCTGCGTCCGATTGTTGATTCCTTCACTCCATGACCTTCGCCGCTTGTGATGCTTGTGCTGTACACGACTTGGAATCGCAAACATTGCACTAGGCTGAAGTACATACCTACAAGATCAGATTATATCTCGGTCACTGACAATCCAAGATCATGTAGCATTTTATCTTGAAATGCATGTTTTAATCTAGCATTGGATTATGACCAAAGGATATAGCAAAACATAACAGAACTTCTAAATTTTATATTACACAGAACATTTCAAAATTACAGTTTAATATAGATACTTACATTTTCTACTTTACATTTTTTCACTTTAAACATGTAGATTCAAAAAACTCTTGGTTTCAATTTAAAAATGCAATTATGTTAATTGTTCAATAAATGCTTACACAATATCTCCTTTCTTGAGTCGACACTGCGGATGGGGATTGATGATGATAAAAGACAGAGGTTTATTGCAGAGTTCTTCTTCACCTATCATCAGAAAAAATCAAACTACTCAGTGTTTGGCGCTGTACATTCACAATTATACATGGATTGCATACACTGAATTAACAATACATTTATAAATATACATGTACAAAACATTAGTTGCTTGAATCCGCCAATTCATTTGATACATACAGCTGTACCCTGAAGGGTCAATGGCCATAGAGGTCATCCGACTGCGGACAAAGTCCGAGAGATCGTTGGGGACCGCTCTCTCAAAAAACTGTTTGATGTTAAAGGAAGACTTCTTGTTTGGACGAGGAGCAGATTTGTTGTGCTCCTTGGGAAGTGGATGGTGCTCTTCCTGCAAAATGGTGATCATTACCATATACATCAGCAAATTTGTCACATTCAAAAGCAATGGTTTAGAAAATGACTAAAATTATCACACAAATTGTACCTGGTTGATGTAAATGTAAAGGACAATAAATATTACTTCACAGAAACTGTTTAATATATACTGCCTATGTAGCATTTCCACTACAATTCCAAATCTAGACAGGACTATTATGAAGATTAAATGGCATTATTGTTTTAGATGTCTAAGTCTATTGGTAATAGTCAATGCCTAATTTTCATGGTTTTGCTATTGGAGTCAGTCTAGTGAATATAAATCAAGATTTTGCTGATGTCATCCTATAATATTGTTCAAAATCTATGTACTATGCAGCTTAGTGCTCAATGAAAAGACAACAGCCAAGCTAAATTCAGCTCTTCCATTCATGGCTTCAAATCTGCAATGGACTGATGTTTTGCTTTCAATGATTTGGTCACTGTATCTGTAGTGTCAGAATGCATGTGGTGGTTCCCGATCATTACAAATGTTTTACCTCATCCTCCTCCATAACCATCCTCCTCCTCTCTGTTCTATAAATAGCAATGGGAACCTCCCCTGTCACCTTACAAAGACCGATGTACAAATCACCATACGTCCTGTACTTCTTAAGAATATCCCTTTTCACTTTAATCTGGAATATATGAAAATGACTGTCAGTTCCAAACTTTCAACATCTTAAATTTACAGATGCATTAACTTATTATTTAAGAAATAAACAACGTTATTTAGTGAACATGGCGTTATGAATAGCAATTGCTCTGTTGGCATATTCCATGATGCGCGCTAGCGCATCATGGAAAATATGCCAGCAGAGCAGTTGCTATTCATAACGCCATGTTCACTAAATAATCGTTGTTTATTACTTATATTTGCATTTTACCACTCGCAAATGCCCTGTATTAGCCTAGACCTTGACAGTTAGCTATTGCATCAAAAATAAACATTCTGACTGTAATGTATTTTAATTCACGTAGATTTGTTCACAGAATCAATGATATGTTATAACAGTAAATCTTTTAAAATGTTATTATAAGACAGGTTTTAATATTAAATACATCAATTTTATGGAGTTGGAGAAAAACACATGATGTATCGTATAGTGGTTTAAATCTATAACGTCATGGAAAAGTATATGACGTCAGACCTTTATGACGTCTTAGTATACACACGGAGCAATTGCGATTATAGAAAAATAATTGCAGTTCCTCCCTATGGACTTACAGTGGGAAAGAACAATGCATATGCAAATATAGCTTTATACCTACTGTTATCAAACTTTTCTAAATTATAGAAAACAAGAAATTAAAGTACAAAATCAACTTGGTTTATATAAATACAGGATTGCAAAACTTACACTAGATAAATGACCTGAGTTTTCTTCAGCGTCGATTCCCAGCAGAAGTCGAACAAACTTGATGAGGTATCCTTTGGAACACGTCTGATACAGAAGTGTATCCAACATACTACAGCTGAACACCTGTCCCGCAGCAAATGGAAGACGGAAAATGTGCACCAGGCTAGATCGCATGTCATCGCGCAGCTTCTACAACACACAGACAGCAGCCCTGTACTTCAGGGTTTGTTGGTAACTTATACTGACTCATATATATTATAAATAGAGGCTTTATTGGTATCAAGATTGTGATAGATTATTGTAATGTCATACATGGTAAAACAGTCATCAGAGCTACTTTACTTGGTATATGCACTTGAAAATTGTAATCAAAAGTTCCATATTATGCAAAAAAAATAATTATAAAAGGGTACATAGTCTGAACAATAGCTAAAGAACAAGAATATATTCCAGGATATGAATCTGAGGTGATATCGTTACAAACCTTCTCCAGTCGGGCTATTTTCTTGGAGTATTCATCATGTGGTTGAAACTGCATGAATTTGATGTTGGAGGTTTGTGAAATTTCGGTCAAAATATTGATGCTTGGGAATAACCTGCAAAATTAATCAAGAGCAATCAAAACAAGCATTTAGAAGTCATTGGTTGCCTTCATAGTGTTCACTTTGTCACCCACTTTAAACTGGACTAAGCAGTGATGATAGTAATTGATTATTGTTAACATAACTTCTACGAGTAGATTGATGTAAGGTTTGTGACGACGACTCACTTAAATATGGACTGCACGGTGACGATCGTGTCAGCATCCGTCAACACCACCTCTCGTGCCTGATTGGACGATCTGTTCACAATCACCAGGTGACTCGCCTTGTTTATTCCAGCTTTCAGGAGATCGTCAACACTAAAATATAAACACATTATTATTAAGCCAGAAACCTCGTCTTCTAATGCAACATTCCATTTTATAAGGCAACTGATGAATATAATCATCCTATGTCTTACAGCTGTCTTACTTTTCTATGTCTGTTTTCATCCAGTAACTGGTGAATACTACAAATATCTATTTTACAATTTGAAGCCGATTACTTTGTGATGTTGAACTGCATTTGATTTTACATGTAATAAAAGTAGTGGTTGACTGTTTGGACTCACTTTTTGATGTTCCCCTTCATCCAGTAAACCATTGGGAAGTGTGCCAGGGAATCCATGAACATGACAGGGGGCCTGAAATCAGAACACGGTTGAATTTTAGTTATTTCCATTTTGAAGTATTTCAAAGTACTTGTTACTGAACTACTAGAATTCCAGTCAATCTATAAACCAGACATAATCTGCCTGGGACTGTTTATGTTCTACACTCACTCCTCCTCTAGCATCAGTATGATGGGACTGAGTGACTTGATGCTCAGGAATTTGGAGCGGAGGGGGACAATAAAGTTGTAGACGCCCACGCAGATTTTGTCTGCAGACAGAATTATCAGATGGTTCTGCCACCGGTCATCTCGAGCATTTTGTAATTCACATGGCTACAGTCCTAAAATATGGCAAACACAAAAATTTAAATCTAAATGGTGTGACAAATTAAATAAGGATCATACTAGGCTAATAAAAGTGATATTATTGAGAGAGAGAGAGAGAAAGAAAGAAAGAGAGAGAAGTGTAGAGTAGAAGATATGACAAAAAATACTGTATACAGGGAAATATTTGCCCCTGTTTTATTTTTCACCCTTTTCGCCTTCGTTGTGAGCAGGCAAATTTAAAACAACCCTGTCTGGGCGAATTGAAGATGGGGAGAAATTCTTTGCAAGTTAAGAAGGGCGAAAAGTACAGAGGGCCAAAATGACCCTGTATACAGTACATGGAATCATGTCCCTACCTCTCCCCATTTGAGGCAGCACTGATGGCGAGGATTCTTCACCAGGTGACACAGAGTCTTCCTGCATCCTGTCAGGAAAATGGGCGGGGTCCCAGTCACAAACCTGTGTGTAGTCAATAACATCTGTATAATGGATGTGTGAAATACTCATCATATATAATGAAATTTAAATCTGTAATAATCAGTGCTATAAAATACCCTTCAATAATGATTTTGCTTCAATTCTTTCTGTGTTTGTTTATATTATATACATGTATTACAACATCAAGTATGCATGTTGTTTTCAACTGTGAACACTATTAAATCATTCAGAAAATGCCTTATGAAACTTGAAATATCAGAGAAATTCTGATATAAGAGATTTCTACATAATTATATGATATCAATTCAAGATAAAGTACATGTATTTGAGGTTTCAAATATATTTGGTTGTATGTATATCAAAATATGCAAGAATTAAGCAAGTGAAATATAATCTACAAAAATTCTATCAAAAAGTGAGAATTGTAAAAAGCAAAAAAATCTAACGTATCAAATAAATTGAAAGTTACAGAACACTTCATGAAAATATGTATAAAAATGTAGTGATGTAAATAAATTTATTATGATTATAATGATTAAGTGATATCTACATCTGAAAAAAGAATAATTTGTATTTCAATAAAATGTTACAAATTATAAAAGTCTAGAGTGACCATCATATTGTATCATAATTACTGAAGCATGGTGGACACTGATACAGCAATATATCAATACAATCAATACAGCACACACAGTATAACCAAGATATACTGCTCAGTCTCTCGCATACATTACACTGAAGACTTGGGTTGACACCGCTCCTCACACTAAGAGAATCAAAGCATTTTATATCAATCTCTCAAACTCAATACAAAATGAAAGCCAGCAAATGACTTTCTAACAAACAGCCTTGTTATAAAAAAAAAAAAACAAAACAAAACAAATGCAGCTGTTAAATTCAGAATTAAAAAAAAACAATCAAGTATGAACCACAATTTACCAAACCTGAAAACCATTTAATTTTTATATACTCAGTGGTGTGGCATTGATACCTTGAAATAATCAGGTAGTCAGATACAGGTAAGAATAGCAGTGATTAACTTGTTATGTATGTTCAGGTTCCTTAAATTACCAGATAAAGAAAAAGAGTTTTGATACACAAGAGCATAGAGATGTCTTCTGTTTTATTTGAATAATATGTTTGAATAAGCTCTAAGCAGTATTCATATTGTTGGAACTGCTTTAAGAACAACAAGAATAGGCATGGCAGTTTTCCCATGCACAGAGCTGTGGCACTATACACAATATATATAGACATTACTCCATTCATTCACAGCACCTACTACAAGTACTGGCTTACAATGGCAGCAGTTATTCACATGCTAACCCTTTTATCAAATGTTCTTCAATATTTTGATTTATTAATGTTTGGTGTTGTGAATCTGATTTTTTTCGAGCTTTTAGTTGTGAGAATATATTTACCCATTACCAGGGAAAATGAGCACTTATGATGATAAATGTACAAATAGATACATGTATATGTATTAATTCTAAGGCTAGAGGTGAGAAGATTATTGACATTTCACTGTCTCCACACTCACCTTGCCTGGGGTTCACATTTTGCTGTATTTACAGATAAATACTTTGGAGCTGTCCTTTAACAAAATGTCCATAAATTCATTTTAAGTAATCATGATTTATTTAATCAACTATTGGCATTGCTACATATTCACTGATGGCAAAGTCTTATGTTTAGTCTCATTTGCAAAAATTTTAAAGATTGGTAAGATCAGTTAATCAAATCTTAAATATCTGTCAGATAAATACACTCTGGTCTTTGTCGTTAGAAAATGAGGCTGACAATTATTTATTTTATATAAGAATTGAAAACTTCAAATGAAGATTTTTCTCATTTACAAATATTTTTAACATTTTTAACAATTTTAGTTCCAGCAATGCATAATATTTTCTATAACATAAAACCACTCCGTATTTGAAAAGCCTAATATTTTCACATTCCGCAACATATTCAAATTTCACTCCCTTCAGAGTTCCAAAAGCTTAATGCACCAAAACATTTTAAAAAATAAATGCAAAATTCATCAAACTTCCCTACACATCTACTTTTTCTATTTTTCAAACCCTTCAGCATTTTCCTAGCCTGTGTTAAACCCTTCACTAGTCCCCATCACCCATGCTACCATTCCGATTACATACAGCTGTAGAAACACTTAGTGAGGCAATAGAGAAACTTACTCTTCACTGGCCATCTCGTTGTACATCAGCAGAACGTTGTGGTGCTCGGTCGTGTCCCTCTTACCTCCCCCCATCCCTCCGTTCAAGATGTCCGGAGTCTCCACGGGCGAGCGGAATGTCCCCTGGAGGGTGGAGGAGAAGTCGATGCCCATCTGACTGGTGATGGTGTTGAACACACTCTCCTCCCCAGCAGGCGTGCTATCTAGCTCCAAGTGGTTGTTTTCCAGGAATCGTTGGAGTTCGGAGGCAATTTTCTCTGTGGAACATTTCAAAAACATATATATACATGTATTATATAAATCATATCTTTTTTATTAATTTTAACAGTTTTATACCTACTGTTATCAAACTTTCTCTAAATGATCGAAAACAAGAAATTAAAGTACAAAATCAACTTGGTTTATATAAATACAGGATTGCAATTTTTCATACTGGCAGTCTGATTAATAGTTAAAAAATCATTTAGAGCTCTTTTCAAAAACTATTCCATTCTTTCCAAACTCTAACATATACATCTAGCTCAACTTACATTTCTATTTAATCCTGACCTCACAGAACTTTATGCTTAGCAGACAAAGCAAAGCCTCATTCAATGTATCTCACATATATATTCAGGTATTTAGGTACTGTAAATTCCTTATATTACGCGAGTACTTAATTCCGCGATCCCGCTGATTTGTATCAAATCGTGAGAATATAAAATCGCGAACGCTGAAATTTTCTCCTTATCTCTTATAGTTTTCATCTCTCAGAAAATAATGGCGAGATTTTAAAATCCGCGAAGGATGCTTCTCGCGATTTTACGCAGATATTAATTCCTCGCGTTTAATTAGGAATTTACAGTAAATCACCTTTTCATAACCATCTTACAGTTTCACAATACTATCACCATCTCACAACAATCTCAAAGACATCAATTTCTCACAGATTTGTTCCTATACAGTATGAGCCCGTACTCACCATAGTTTTTCTCCCTCTGCTGTTGCTTCTTGTTGTTTCTCTCCTCCATCTTACAAGCCTTCTCGGGAACTATTCTGGTGTGCTCCTCCTTAACCTTGCTGAGATAGAAGCAGTAGTCTGAGTTCTTCAGGATGTAGTTAGGTCCAGGGTTCAGGATCAGTTTATGGTCCTTCTCTTGGTCCTTGACTTTGTCAAGGTCAGTCTCCATGATAGCAATCAGCGACAGACCAAATCTAAGAGAGACACAGATATATATGAGGTTTGCTGTACAGTACAATATTCTTGACAATGCATACAATAATGAATTCATCAAAAGTAAGACAAAATACTGTGGAGCCCATCCATTTTAATGGGATTGAGAAACTTACTTGGAGTGTACCTCGGCCGAGGCAGTGGAGAATGTCTTTCCTTCGTACTGACTAAAGAAGATGCTCTTTGCCAGCTGTATGTGGTACACTTCGTTCCCCGAGTGTCGGCCATACAACTGCATCCATGGTTCAGAAGCCATCTCACCCTCACTGTTAAAAATGTCAGTGTACTTACACTTATTTTATTTGTCAACATGGTAAAAACACCATAAGTGTGATTTTTTTCAAATAAGAATTAAAACTAAAAATTGCCAATGTTACATGCATGAAGTCATTTCCATCTTTTCTATTTGTCTTTTACTTCCCCTATCTAAAATTTTATGGTCAAAATGTGTTAATTTTGGAAACACATTTCCTGGTTTCCCTGAGTTGATATTTCCTTCTCTTAAATTAATAATATCCTTTGTATTTTCTCTGAGTTTATAGGTTTCTACTGCACACAACCTTTCCTGTTTTCCCCCAAGTTTATATAGCTGTTTCCATTAGACACTGCCGTTTTTGGTTAATTCTTATTACATACATGTACTACCCTTCCAATAACCTGAGTTTATAAGTCTACACTATACATTATGGTACCCTTCAAATATCAGTTTCCACTTCATAACTACACATGAAGTTTCCCCTCTGTTTATAGGTCCTGAGTGTGTGTATCCTTTAGGTTCTGAGTTTGTGTACATGCACTTAATACATGTACTATCCTTTAGGTGCTGAGTGTATGTACATGCACTTAATATCTGGTAGGTTCTAAGTGTGTGTACAAGTACTTACTATCCGGTAGGTTCTAAGTGTGTGTACAAGTACTTACTATCTGGTAGGTTCTAAGTGTGTGTACAAGTACTTACTATCTGGTAGGTTCTAAGTGTGTGTACAAGTACTTACTATCCTGTAGATGTGTGAACCAGCAATGATACTAAGGTAGATAACCCAGGATACAGACAGTTGTTGGCCAGCAAGGCATAGGCAAACTCATCCTCACATACAACATGCTCTGTAAGACAATCACAGGACTCAATTTTAACAATCCATAAGCAAACTCATCCTCACACACCACATGCTACCGGAATGTAAGACAATCACAGGACTAAATATTAACAATTCATAAGCAAACTCATCCTCACACACCACATGCTCTGTAAGACAACCACAGGACTAACTAGAGGTACTGTGAGCAAGCTCACAATTGATACCCCCCGCTAAGATAAAAATCATAATGCGTGTATTTTTCCAATCATAGAAAATATTGGATGAATCTATTTCACCGTCTTTTTTAAAACTGTTGGTCATAAGCAATATTTGTGTGAAGTAAGAACATTCAATGCTTCTCCATAAGAAAAATAATGAGCGGACACGAATTTTGCACTTTTTCTGCCAGTGACCTTGACCTTGCCCAAATGACCTTGGGTCAAGGTCATGACACACCCTTTGGTCCTAAGCAATATTTGTGTGAAGTAAGAACATTCAATGCTTCTCCATAAGAAAGATAATGACCGGACACGAATTTTGCACTATTTTTCCCAACTACCTTGACCTTGCCCAAATGACCTTGGATCAAGGTCATGACACACCCTGAGGTCATAAGCAATCTTTGTGTGAATTAAGAACTTCCAATGTTTCTCCATAAGAAAGATATGGGCCGGACACAAATTTTGCACTTTTTTTTTGCCAGTGACCTTGACCTTGCCCTAATGACCTTGGGTCAAGGTCATGACACACCCTTACGTCATAAGCAATCTTTGTGTGAATTAAGAACTTCCAATGTTTCTCCATAAGAAAGATATGGGCCGGACACAAATTTTGCACTTTTTTTTTTGCCAGTGACCTTGACCTTGCCCTAATGACCTTGGGTCAAGGTCATGACACACCCTTACGTCATAAGCAATCTTTGTCTGAAGTAAGAACTTCCAATGTTTCTCCATAAGAAAGATATGGACCGGATGCGAATTTTTGTATTTTTTCTGCCAGTGACCTTGACCTTGCCCGAATGACCTTGGGTCAAGGTCATGACACACCCTAAGGTCATAAGCAATCTTTGTATGAAGTAAGAACTTCCAATGTTTCTCCATAAGAAAGATATGGACCGGACACGAATTTTGTATTTTTTCTGCCAGTGACCTTGACCTTGCCCGAATGACCTTGGGTCAAGGTCAGGACACACCCTTAGGTCATAAGCAATCTTTGTGTGAAGTAAGAACTTCCAATGTTTCTCCATAAGAAAGATATGGACCGGACACGATTGCACAGACAGACGGACGGACAGACGGACAAGGTGATTCCTATATACCCCCCCAAACTTCGTTTGCGGGGGGTATAAATATTAACAATTCATATCTTTCTGTATTCAAATTCAGCAAATCAGCAAATAAGACATAGGAAATCAATAATGATCTTCTAGTATATAGCATTAATATTATATACATGTATAAACATAATCATTTGGATTTATATGATGATGATAAATAACATTCCTCCTCTGTATAAAAAGAAAAAGAAGAATTAAAATGATTAAAACTACTGCATTCTTATACTTTATTTAACAACAAGCCTTCTCATCCAACCAACTTGACGTGGATCTTGATTTACTTTTTATCAGATATGTGTGGTTCTTGTTCAGCTACACACCTGCAAACTTGACATGGTTCTTGTTCAGCTACATACCTGCAAACTTGACATGGATCTTGTTCTCTGTCTGGAAGAGCTGGATGAACTGGTTTGTGTCCGGACAGAAATCCTTCACAGCCCAGGACCTCATGATGGTGTTGTGATCCTGAAACACAAGCCAGTGTTCTACAAACCTCATAAATGTAAATGCTGCATAATATATACAAAACTAAGGTGTATGTATCAAAATCCCCATTTTATCATTTAATCAATTCTGATCATGTGAAGAATGTGAATTCATACATATATACACTACACTTGGCAAATCTACCTACACTTTACCTAACAATATGCTTTTACCACAAATTCATGTTTTCTGTACAATAAGTAAATTCAGTCACTTATAGAATTTAAAAAATCCACCTATTTTTAAGGAGAGATATTGGCTAGATAGACTTTAGCTCATACTGAAGAGTCTCTGTGAAGCCCCACATCCTTGCCATAAGCCTTACAGGTATTAAGAATGTTGCCTCTCCTCATAACAAGACATTGATTTCAATAAGCATACACTGCTTGTAATTTTGTTTACTGTGGAACTAACCTCTCGGTCTTTGTTGGTGCAGTTTTCTGGGGCTAATATAAAGCAAGCATCTGCCTCATTCATTCTAAAAGAAAATATTTAATAATTTTAAACTAAATATCTCTAAAGGTTATACAATGTATATACATTACATAATACTCCAACTTCAAACACCATTATATTACGTATAAGTCACAACTTTTCCACAGCAATATTATATCCATGCTCACAGTATCCAAAATACGGGAAAGTATAGAGTTTTGTAAAAGGAAAAAATGACTAATTAGATTCATTTATTTGTAACAATTACATCTCTTATAAAAATGAGCAGCATGAACATAGAATAACAAATTTTATCTGAGTTTCCTTATTCTTAAAATTGCTTTTTTTTAATCTATATAATGAATTATATTGCACCATAAACCTTTCATCCTATTACATACCTGCATCTATTGAGGTCAGCTGCCTTCAGGGCTGACCCTCTCATGTAAATCACCCTATTCGCCCACTTAGGGTCTTTCAGAATCATATGCATACTGGAATTCAGCTCATCCGAGCTCAGCAAGATCACCGTGTATTCCTTGAAAACAGAAAATTATAGTTGCGCTTTAGTTCAATAAAAGATGAAGTTTAAAAACACTGCAGGACAAGAACTTATACAAGGACCTCTATAAATTTATATACCACAATAAATTTATGAATAGGGATATGACTGGCAGAGAAAAAAGAGGAGGAAATCAAATTAGTTGGGGGTCTGCACTGATCTGAATAATGACAAATTTGACTATGGCTGGTGGGAAACTGGTGTACCTCGTGTTTGGGGCAGGAGAAGAACTCGGTGAGGAAGTCCATGATGGCGTCCCCGGTCAGATTCTGGGCACACACCACCACGTGGTGGTTTTTGCGGGCCTGCCTGGAGTTGTACTCTCCCCCGGACTTCTTCCTCTCCACCCAGATGGAGCCAATGCCTTCGATCTAGTATATAATAACACAGTCAATAACAACACCTTGTACTTCCTCCATATACCAAATAGGACTGCTTCTCCGCAATGAACATATTAAACAAGAGAATGCATGAAGAATGATCATATTAAACAAGAATGCATGAAGTTGTATTATGATTACAATTGCAAGGCTTTATAAATATGAAAGAATGAAAAAAACTTCAAATGTCATACAGGTTACTCTCGATAACTCGAAGTCCATGGGACTGAGGAAAAAGTTCGAGGTTTCAAGAGTTCGAGTTTTCAAGAGATCGGAATTTTCCGGGTTGACCGACGGGTTTTAAATTTAGTCTTACCGGATGTTATTATTAAGACATTTATTTAGTGCTAACCTTACGCACATGCTTAAACAACATTTTCTTTTCACTAAAGAATAAAGAAATGGATGTTTTTAACTAAACACAAATATATTTTTGGCATCATATTAAGACCAGATTGCTCTGTACTGCAATGCAATCGACATGTCATAAATGTGATAACTGAGTATCACCCATTGTTTCCACTGTACGGGTCTTATACTAGCTGTAAGAACTTGTTCAGCAATAATCATCATAATGACAATGATGCTCATATGCATAATTTTTACAGTTTTATAATTCTGAAATTTGACCATGGCTCAATATCATCGTTTCGTCTCAATTAATTTCTCATTTTCATTGCGTCTCCAAATTATCGTAAAACGATTGGTGCTTATTATAGATAAGGTATCGGCATGGGCAATCATCAAACAATTGTCACCTTGCAAGACAAGTGTCGCCTGAATAAACAACCCATGACACGGGTCCCGCGTCCAACGCCTTGAGCCATTTTAATGACCCAGTAGGTGTTAATTAGGTATAGTGCTTGGAGATACACGGCAACTTCGAGGTATCGTGAGTAAGAAACTATAGATTTTGAACAACGGGACTGCAGTTTGACTTCGAGTGATCAAGGGTTTCGAGAGATCAAGAGTTCGAGAAATCAAGAGTAAATTTGCTTAGTTATATAGGGAAAAAAATCGGGACCCTAGACTCACTTCGAGCGATCAAGAACTTCGAGTGATCGAAGTTCGAGCCATCGAGAGTTACCTGTATATTAAAAAAAAATGAACTACAAATCAAACAAATGTACACATATTTTAAGCAATTACAAGAATTCCTTTACATTTTAGCATAAAATTGAAAGTCCATATGTCCAATATATACAACACAAACCTGTCTTGGAATGAAAGCAAAGGCGATACAGATCATGAGGACCATAAACAGCTGTCCCAGCCAGATGTCTGGAGAAATGTCGCCGTAACCGACCGTGGAGAATGTCACTATGGTGAAGTAGAAAGACTCAAACAGGGTCAGGGACTTCTCCGTGCTGGCTCTCTGGATGTGCTGGATGCCGCAGACTCTGTGTCAATACAAAAAATTAAATCAATCACTGTACCCTGAAAACTCTTCAAACGGTATAATAGCAATAGACAAATCTTTAAAGTTATAAGTCCCTCTGTAAAGAGTAAGATTCCAATGGCTCAACAATGCCCTAGAAAGTTGCAAATGTTCAAAGGGAAATAGTGATTTACACTGATTGATCCCCAACTTGACTCCACAATGGGGAATTACTTTTGTTACAAGTTATCAGATAGGCAGATGTCACAGAGCAAGATGACGGACGGTCATCCCCTGAGCTGAGATACCTACGTGGTAAATATGAGAGAGACCAGGGTGGCTCCCAGAATCAGCAGCTGCTGGGACATGGTCACTGAGATTGTCTGGAAGCGCTGCTTGGTCAGGTGAAGGTCATTCTGAAAGACACGAATCAAGTCATACTCTGCAAACAGACAAACAAGATCAAGCGAAAATATCTCTAAAAGTCATGTAGCAGTTTGCAACAAATTAAAGATCGAAAATATTTAAAAACGATGAAAAAACCCAAACTGAACACAATTTTAACAATTAAATCCTGATTTGGAATCTAATTAAATGATATCAATTTTTAATATAAATCAAGGAAAACTGTAGCATGCCATGGAAAAGTAAGTGAAATATGAATAGAGAGATTGAATGGTAATGTTGAAAATATCCTGCACATTAAAAAATATCTCAAATCAACATACTCTGCTAAATACCAGTATGTATACCAAAACTTATTTGTTGAGTTCCAAAGGACATCTTAGCTTTATTCTATACTTACAAATAACCTCTCCATGGCTCTTTTGGCTAGCCAGCAATTTAGGAATGTTGGGACATATAAATTCCTCAAAAGCATTGGGTAGGTTAGCTGCAAAAATCCATTCTAAGTTTTAACATTTTATTTGACAATCTTTCATCTAAAATGAATACTGTAAATTCCTAATTAAAAGCGAGGAATTAATATCTGCATGAAAACGCGAGAAGAACATCTTCTGAATTTTGAAATCTCGCCTTTATTTTTCAGACATATGTAAAGAGCATGCAACTATGTTAAAAATTCGTCATTCGCTATTTCATGTTCTCGCGATTTGATAGAAAACAGTTGAATAGCGGAATTAAGTACTCGCGTAAAATATGGAATCTACAGTAATGGTATTTTTTCTCATTAAAGAATTCTCCTACAATTTACTTTTAATACAACTGGGTGACTCATTCATAAAAACAAAATGCATACACACTAAAACACAGTTGATATATAGGTGGTTTCCATCACACTGGCTTCAATTGTAAATGTGGCAAGCTGATAATAATACATTTGCATATACATGTATTATAAATAAGTCATTCTCTATAATACAGCCATGTGAAGGCTCTCAGGTTCAGTTTCTTTTTCTCATTTACCTGGGAGAAAAATGCAGGGACCTAAGAATTTAAGAAAATAATACACATAATCTGACTGTTTTGGATAACACATGATGCATTTGTTTTGGATTACACACGTACACTTTGACAATATCTCGTTATTTCGAATAAAGAAAATTTCATAAATCCTTTACCTGCCAACCAAACAGGCCACTTTTTTTTTTATAACAAATCAGTTCCATTTTTATTGTGTTAAACTGTTGTAATTTTTGCCCACTATCTAGACCCAGTATGGTATCAGACTTACCGTGACAATCAGTGGGAAGGAACAGATCACCTCCAGTATAAAGGCTGGTTTTGTCATCAGCTCCACCTTGCCCAACTGTAATAACAATCCAATGTACTCTGTGTATTACACTGTATGTCAATGTAATGAATCTGTTTTCTTATGTAATTTGCAGTGTAAAAAAGTTCTAAAAAAAACATGTCAATCTTTCAACATATGACAGTAATGAAAATGGAATGACAAGAGTTATATGCCCATGATTTAACACATCTTCAGACTGATGTAGGTATACTTCTAACAATCTACATCTGCAGTGACAACCATCAATATACATGTATAAACACAGACCAGTGACAACACTCTATCTATTGTTCTATGGTGCAGATGTCCAAAGTACATTCACTTATGCATATGCTAGTATATTATTATAATATACAAATAAAGACATGCAACTATAGAAACTAATTACAATTCATTAAAACCTCTGAACAATGACTACCACATGAACCCATAATATAATAAACAAGCCCATCTAAGTTTGGTTGTATCTATAAATAACTTCAGTCAGGAAAATTATCTAAGTTTCTTGTAGAAAACAATAAGCCAAAATAAAAATGGAGAACATCAGGCGAGAAAAATACCTAAATTTATTTCCATTCTGTGGTGAATAACTATAGTGAATAACTATACAGCTAGCTATTCCCTACATAGACAACTGATTTAGGAGAAATAAATGTCCCATCGATAGCTAACAACATGCAATAGGAGTTGCAAATTAAAATGAGTAGTGTAAAAATAAAATCAAAAATAAAACTTAAGGTAGTCACCACATGTACAAAAGAATGCATGTTTCAAAACTAAAAAGTATAAAATAAATAAACAATTGAAAAAAAACTGACTACAGACATAAGAGTTTTCACAGCTTATCAGGCAATGACTCACTACAAAAAGAGGGGACACAGCTCACCTCAACGAGGACGTCATGTAGGAAAATGTAGTCTGGGCTCATGGAAAAGGAAGGATTTCCACGCAGTCATTTTCCTTTATATTAGTTAAGTTTTTTATTATCAAAATAGACAAATTGTTAAATATCAAATCTGTGGTTTTAAAGGTTTACAAGTGCACCAGGTTAAAGACTCTCTTTTTTTAAATCTTAACTCACTACTTGTTTCGAGACCTGACAAGAAGCTAGTACTGATAAATGAATAAAGACTCTCAGGCAGATGGTTCTGCCAGTGATGCTATAAAGGTTACAAGGTCTGTAGTGCTAGGGATGGAGATCATTAATGAGTCAACGACACACAAATCATTGATCAGAGGGGCAGACTGTGACTGAGGAGCATGCCAACATAAAGTAGGCACTATCTACACATGAGGTCACGTGGCGACCTCTACACAGAGGTCACACCATGACCTCTATACAGAGGTCAAACCACAACCTTTACAGGCTTATATTACCTGTGTCCTGCCCAATTTCAGCTGCAATGGCATAGTCAGCAAATCAAAATTAATAACAGTGTAATCTTGTAGCAATAGTATTCTATCACTGCACATACAATATATTTCTTCTTTCAAATGAATATATGTGACAAAGGTTTCAAATGGCCCTCTAAATAACAGTAAATGAACTTTTAAATTACATACCTATTTAAGTCATGGTTAACACACACAAATTCAATTAAATGTTAAGACATACTGCACAATAAAGTTATTTGTCTTTATATTTTCAAACATTTTTTAATAAATATTTCATTTATAAGTAGAATTCAAGACTTATAACTTATATTAATGAAAAGTTTTATACCTTAAAGAAAAGTTTAAAGCAGCCCTACATGTTTCTAATAGATAAAGTTCATGAAAAGGACATTTCTGTTTCATTTTGAAAAGAATGCAAAAATAGCATACCCATGTACTCCTACTGAGTGTACATAAAATCTAAAGGTTTTGTGAGGGAGCTACAAATGATAATCCAGTTCAGAAAATCTTCTTTAAGGATGGTCAACAAATTAACCATCAGACCTCCCTAAAATTTTGAGATATGATTTATTTACTGTTTAGCTATAAATAGTTTTTTCGTTAAAAAATCCATATATTAATTAACCTTTTAAATGTGGGCATTCTTCTATATTTTCCCAGAGTTTAATAGGTAAAAATCATGACTTTAGGTCGCAAGGAAAATTTGTGTAAATTACTAGTTTTCAATCAACTTCTGTTCATTGAACTTGCCCTATAGTAATCTACTTGTATACATGTATAATGTATGACCTATATGTAGACTCTCTGCCCTTGTAGTGTATATTTGATATTTTTTTATTCCCATTTTAACATAGGAATGCTTTATCATATAGACTCAGGTTCAAATACAGCACAATGTCAGAATGTAAATTATGAGACACAAATAAACTTTCTCAGTGCATGCAAGGAATGTTCATCCAGATCATACAAGAGAAAAAATGATCAAAAAGATAATGGGTATGTTTTTGTAAAGTAAAGACTATTCAATCTCAAAATTATATAATGACAACAATTTTTTTGTATGATATAATGCTGAATAGAATTTTTTAAAGACCCAATAGGAATTAAGAATATGATTATAGAAATCTAATGACAAACTGCCATAAACTCTTTTAAAAGCAAATAAATACTTGAAAAATACCAAGTAAAATAAGAACATTTTGTAACATTTAATCCAACATCCTTTAAGCTTTTCTGAAGTTCAAATTATGTAGTACTGTACATAATTTTTCAAATAATGCCCAAAATATATATATCATATATTTTGACAAAGTAAACCATGTGTAAATTTCTTTAAACCAACTCTTATTCGTGACGACTTAATTTTGCAATTTCCAAGAGGAAAACTGCTTCACTGCGACTTTTTTTTTCAGGATCACAGCCTAATTCACAACTATGTTGTTATTACACCCAGATGAGAAAGCGGCAAAAAATATTTGTGATTACCAGGCTCTTACTAACCTCGAAGAAATTTCTTGTACACGAATAAAAGTTGGTTTACAGTATAGAAGTATCTGTGTATCATGGATGGTTGGACACACAATCAAAAAGAAACAACAAGCAATAGCAAATGATCAAAACTAAACAAAACCAACTCACCTTAGAAATAAAAATAAAAAGCAAAGCTTTAGAGAAAGTGAAGATGGCTAAGATCACTTCTATAATCCAGATCGGCTCTGGGCGGTGGACCCAGAGGAGCACCTGCCTGTATAAGTCAAAAGAGTCAACGTTACCACACTCAGTAGTTCCAATTACTCAAAGCACAAGATCAATTGCAAGATGATTAAATTTTCCTTTTGATGCTTTCCTTTTGCCCATAAGATAATCAAAAACATTGCAAAAAGGTTTTAACTTCAGCAACCTGATCAGTCTCTTCAATATTTTAAAAAAGTTCAACATTCAGGGAGATTTGCTCTAACAATAAATACTAAAAGTTTACAGAATAATGTACATCTAACTAAAACATGTGTACTATTGAATTTTCTAAATCTACTTTGACACCCACTAGATACAAATGTACACAATAAATAAAAGGTGAAGGTGTCACTCTTGTGCTCCACACATACATGTATATGTAGAGAGGGGGAGGTAGGATTCGGAGCACTCACCAGTTGATTTCCGCGGAGGAGAAGATCATTCCATCATCATTGTTGTCGGGGTAGATCTGGTATGTATTGTTTTCTCCACACGGACTTCCTCCACTGTTAATATTATAAGAGCGGATTTTAATCAATGTTTTAAAGCCAGCTCACAATGCCCTGAAACATCTAATGTAATAACTGTATTCAATACATGAATAGCAACACAGCATACAAATAGTGATGATAGATAAATTATTCCTAAAAATAAATTATGTAGGTTGTTAGGCTTAGAAAATTAGAGTTTGTAAACCCCAAAAAATAATAGTTAAGCAATTTGTCCTAGCACCAAACTTTGGTTTCATTAATATTTTATGGGATAACTTGTGGTTTGTGAACCAATCAATGCAATATATTATAGATAATGATGTTCACTTTAATGAACATTTGAGTTTGTGGATCAACTCAAAAGTAAAACCCATTAAAATTGGTATTCAACAGTTGATGACACCACAGTACATTGTATAAAGTGGAGATTTGCAATGAGACTACCCGCAGGGTCAACAACCGACCCACAGCTCAAAGCAAACTGTCTTCCCGTCTCTCATTTTTTTTTTAAAGAACTAAACTGAGACATCATTCATCAAGCTTACACGTGAACAACAGAATGTATGTCAAGAACTTCACAGCTGTTATATTTACACCAAGGTACGCTGGAGAGATCGTTTAACAGTTAGGACAAGACAGGAACTACAGAGGTAAATAAATAGGGTCAAGGTCACTCAGTGCAGCACACTAGTCATTGACCCTTAGATTTTGTCCCAATTTACACAAATGATTCTGAAAACAATGCTCATGTGTACTTTCATGTATTGTAGACAACACTGAAATGCACATTTCTGAGGGTCTCTTGTCATTACCAGACTTCCATACATTTCAAACTTATTGATTAAGGAAAGGAATGCTTTACATAATTCAGCAAGCTCTGCATGTTTACTGGGATTAACCTACGATAACCTGAGGTGATCTAACATTGAGAAGACAAGTCATTGACTCGACTGTTGTTGACAGGAGAGAAATCAGGGGACTGCTTTACTTATATACCCAGAGACTAACAGAATCAACTCTAGGAAGTAGGAGTACCATTTGTAGCTGTACATACCAGGCATAGAGTTCCACTTCATCAAACTGGATCCTTGTGATGTACAGCACACACAGTGTTAACTTCACTATGATGTCAAACAGAGTAGAACCCAGTCCTGTGTACAAAGAAACAAAACATTCATAATCACCAGTCAAACCAAATAAATCATCCAACAAGTAAACTTTGTAAAAGTAAAAAATATTTCATTATAACATACCTGAGTCATCCCTTCCCCTACATAACCACACTCAATTTTCTAATTAACCTTCCTAGCCCCACCCCTAGTACTGTGCCGGTCAATGAACCCCTCCCAGCCCCACCCCTAATACTGTACCAGTGAGGGCAAAGTAACAGCTCTGTCTGACAGTGAATGAAGTTGCGCCCATGGTGGAGATTTCTGGACACAGGTGGATGTCTTACAGTAAGGTCCCCACACTGATAAGGGAGCTCTCTGTGTTTCTCTGTGTTTTGTGAACTGACCACTAAAGTTTATCAGTAATTATTCAAAATGAAATTAGTGAACAGCCCTTATCATCGGTCAGTCCCAAGGGAGAGACCCACACACAGCTGCATGCAGTCAAGTCTTGTGTGGACTTCAAGTGTGACTTACTCCCCCGAGTCCCACAAGATCATTATTAATTCTATTTGACCCTCTGAGCTGGATTGAACTAGTTAAACTATTGAACTTACTGGTTCTGGCATTTCTGAAGAGAATCCTTCGAATTTTGCCTTTCAGAGATAGCTCCTGGGTAAGGACCACTGGTGAATTGCTGAAGAGAAAGGTGATACGCTTATGTATTCAATAAAAGCTAGCCAGAACATCATGATAGCAATACAAACAAAATGTATTACTATTAACCTTCTGACCATGTCCAACAGTGGAATTTTATTCTTCAATGCCAATCTCAAAAAATAAAGCTGTATAAATAGTCATTTGAGCCACAAACATACAATGTACCCCTGTCCAAATTATCTCTATGGCCTTGACATGTTTAAAAAACTTAGTAATGTTCATTAAATGCAATCCTGATAAACCAGGAAAAGAGCATGCATCATTATCACAGCATGGATCACTCGATCGGGATTTCCTTCCCTTTTCAAGTTTGTTTTCTTTTACAAAAATAAACAGGTGTACACTACAGTGTTTATTCAGATTCAAAGAAATCTTTGAATCAAAAGATAATAGCAAGCATATGCTAACATGAAAAACTTGGTTTTGAATGGTTACATGGAGTAACCATCATTTGAGAATCAGAATACCAATAAGATTCCGCATAGTATAATACATGTAACAATGTTGTACCAATAAGATTCCGCATAGTATAATACATGTAACAATGTTGTACCAATAAGATTCCGCATAGTATAATACATGTAACAATGTTGTTCCAATAAGATTCCGCATAGTATAATACATTTAACAATGTTGTACCAGTACTTTCAGATTAAGAGACTAAAATGTTTCATTCTATAATTAATTCCCAGTAGTTCAAATGAAGATGACATTTTGTATTGCACCCCTTCATGTTAATGCACCTTCTACTGAAGTAGTTTAGACAGATATCATTCAGTGCTAAATGTATTAATTATATGAATGTTGTTAATAATACAGCCAATGTGTCAGTTTACTCTCTGTAGCCTTTTATGACAGTAAATCAGGCATCAAATGAAAAACACTATTGGATAAAACATAAAGCATTGCAGAATGCTGTTATATTACACATGGAGTGTAGTACACACTACAGTGTTGGATTATACTATAGCGAAGTTTGACACTGTCCATACATAGTAAAGTACAACATTTTCTTGTCTTGCATTATGCTACGTTTGATTACGTTGGATGACATTTATATCTAGTTGTACTACTCACTGGAACTATACACCTGTAGCACTATATTGTTGGATTATGCATATAGTGTGTCACTTTAATGATGGATTTTAAACACAGTGTACCACTACACTCTTAGCACTATACTCTTAGATTTTACACTTAATAATACAGTGCTACACTGTAGAATTATACACTTGGTGTAGCACTACACCGTTGGATTATACTTCTAGTGTAGCACTACACTGTTGGATTATACTTTTAGTGTAGCACTACACCTTTGGATTATACACTTAGTGTAGCACTACACTGTTGGATTATACATAAAGCATACACTGACCTGCTCCAATCATCCTCTTCCTCAGAGTCGGAGGCGTACATCCACTTGAGGTCGATCCCATCACAGACATGGGGTTCAGCCGCCATTCTGTGGTGTCTCTGTAGGCAAAAAATCAATACACTATTAATCAGGAAGTTCCAAATCTAAAACATTTCCAATCAGTGTAAAGAATAGATACAACAATTAGTTGTAGAACGTTTTAAATCTTCAACAACTGATAAAAAATCAGTGGAGGTACAGGCTATCACAGAGAATTTTTACCTTCAACAGGTATGGCCATGCACATGCACACATTTTGTGATTTGTACGTCTTTGAGGACACTTGCACGATAAATGCATGTGCATAATTACATGGACAGATTATGACACACTTAAGACGACTAATGGTGTCACACACACAGAAGGAGGCTTGTTAAATGTCTGGCTGCAGTCCGACTGTATACAGAACAAACCTCACTGAGCTGACATTGTCTTAACCATTGCTATTGTTTCAGGAAAATTCTAGACATCTAATGTGAAATCAACCAATATTTCTCAAGCACAAGGAGGTAGACATTGAACAAACTGTATACAGATACATCTTGCCTCCCAACAAGACAATTAGCTTTGCATACATTCAACAATTTCCAAGTGAGAGTGTTTATAAACATTTATTTTTTATCAAACATAAAGTATCATTTCCTCATTTCTTTCATGACTTTTAGTACAATTTGTGTAAACCTTTATAAGGAGGTCACATTGAATGTGTTTACAAGTTAAATCAGCTGGATATACAAATGTATCGTAATATTGGTTCAGCAAGAACGCCCTTACACCTCTCAACATTTTTTTCTCTATTGCCTCAGTGCAAAAATGCAATAATTTTTTCCCCTTGCATAGAAAAGATTTTTTTGCTACTTGTAATTAAAGTATTTGAAATACAGCATGTGGGATGGGTGATAAACAAGAGGAGCTGTAAGAGGAAGCATCTATTGTCTGTAACAAAACATCAGCAAGTGTCAGTCTCCATACACAGTCAAATGATTTAGTCTACCTCTCAGTATCAACAACAAACACACTTTTAATTCTTTAGATTTCAGGAACAGATGTCTTTTTCAAGATTTTTTATCTCTCTCCAATGGAAATTAAGTCTCTTAAAGAATTACATAATAGCTGACTGACACTCAAGAAAAGCTTAAGTCTAAAAGAAAACAAATGTTTCTATATACCTGTAGATAAATTTAATCAAATAACAAGGATTGATAAGGGTCTCCAACTTCTTCACATAGCAGAACAATTAAAAACGAAACTTTTTAAACACAGCCAAAGCTTTTATAATAAATAGCCGGTCCCCACCGACGCGAACTTCTCCTGAATTGCTCACCAACAAAGAAACAGTTAGCCTTGGGTGATTTCATCTATTTTTTTTGCTATAAAAAGTTTGATTAGTCAGAAAGTGGTCTATACCGGCTGAGAATTTACCTGAGGTTTTAGGGATCACAATGATACACCTGTTGTGTACACTGGGCCAGTCAAATTCCACTTGTTTACAATTTGCTACTTGGTGCATGGGGTCGGCCTTTCAACTTCTACTCCATCATCATCACATTAACCTGTAAAATTCATAATTTAAATACACATGGAGCTAGCAGACCTACATAACAATGTACACTGTCATTTCCGTGAGTTATGAGCTCTACTTATATAAATGCTGAATATTTTCCCACCAAATGTCAACCTACTTCAAATTTGTAAGTATACTCATAAAATTGCAATTAATTCAAATGAGAATTTAACAAAAAGGAGATGATTTATAAGATCCTGAAATCGTAAAACATTTTCAGTGTTAAAGAAGGGTTATCTTATATATACAAACATGGCATGTATTCTCAAAACACTAGATTTCATATACAGTTTATATAGCAATAAAGCAAAACAATCCCTATAAGATTTCATGAAAGAATGCTCAGATATCTATTCATGAGGCGTCACACTTGAAATTGTAGCACAAGGCAATCAACACGAGATGGTATCTGACACATTCTTCTATTTTTCTTGGTTTACGATAAATACAAGGAAATAAAAATGTATTTGGTAGTTCAAGTCATACTACATGTACATACATGTACTTGATTTCCGACCACTAAAATTAATCACAAAAAGGTTGATGTAATTCTTAAATCTGCACTGGGGATGAAATGTAGCGGAAAAAATATTACAATACAATAAATAATGTCAAAGTCCTATCTCACTTACCTCAAAAAACATTTGATTTGATATGAAGGTTACTACTGAATAATCCTATGTAAAATACATGCACTGATAATCACTTAAGAGTCACAAACAATATTCAGAATAATTTTACAAGTGGCTTAGCAAAAAGGTCATATACTCTTCAATGCTACAATTCTACGCTAGATTGTATTAGTAAGTCGTTTCCCAACTGGTACAATATGTACACATAACACATGTACGCATAAGAAGCACTTGAAATACTGTTGTAAATCTCATGATTTTGTCAGACTCTCAAATGTAAGTATCTGTCAAAGGAAGGAGAAAACTTGCAGCTTTTTAAAAAAAATTTTTGATTCTCAACATGAAATCAGGGTTGGGTGGGAAATACCTGGAATGCTAGGAATTACCAGTGGTAAATAATGAATTACACTATATAATCATTTATTCCGATTTTTCAAATTGTAATATTCATAGTATAAATGCAGAGAAAAATTGTCACATCCCTGTATGATTTTATAGTCCTTGTTTTAAAAACATGACATATACGTACCTACTTTGAAATATTCTTATCCAACAGCTGAGTTAATCAATGTATTCAGTCATCAATATTCTAATGCAGCCAATGTTATGACAAGCAACAGATATAATCAGTGACTTGGGGGAATATGCAAGGACTACCTAAGAGTATTACCATAGATAAAGGGTTACCCAAAGTAGTCCCTTAATGCTTCAAGTTAAATGCGTCAATCCCTCTGCCTTATTCATATACTTGTCCCACTGCTGCTAAATGTTAACGAAATGAATGCATAATGTCATAAATATTCTGTCTTTCAATTAGCCCACTTCTTTATGTAACACTTTTTCTCGTAACCGATTTACACAAAATAGTGAAGTTTCACTAGACAGAGTTTAGCACATAAATTGTATCCAGTTAGTTTTTCTATGATACATGCATAGTGGTTAATAATACATAGTTTCTTTTTAAAGTAAAAATCGAAACATGAGTTTACATTTTAAATGTATTGCATGTCATCTTTTCAAGTTTCTTTTTTTATTCATTTTGGCATGTACTGTAACATCTCATGTCCCTAAGCAAACTAACAGTAAACCCCTGATCTCTGTATCCATGTAAATTGATCTACAAGCTGTGCTACTGTGTCTGTTGAGTACTAAACAGAGAAAACAGCAACACAATAGTCTATGAAACTGAACTATTGATACTGCCTTTGGATACCACATAACAGACTTCATTAAGCAGAAAAACAGAAAAATTCTCATAAACAAATGGAATACAAAATCATGCTGAAATGCATATTGATTTTGACATTATTACTGATATCATTTTATTTCTCTATAAAGTGTTTGAGCTGTTTTCCTGATTCTCATTTCAAAAAATTATTTTGATATAAACTTTTCTTTTGTTCAACAAATCAAATACATGTACTAGCAATACATCAACTTAAATTCCTATATACATGTACATGTATTTATCTTGCTCATAAAAGTTCCTCAAAATCAAATGTTTTTCAAAATATTTTCATGCATTTCATTAAACACTTATTTTTATACTTTCCTTAATGAGGATAGATGGTGAGTTTTAAATATAATTTTTTACCATATTTATATTCAGAATTGTATTTTCAAAGTGAGTCTAAAATTATTTGTTTCAAACTTATCTATCAATTAAAATATAATCAAAAACCAAAAAATCAAGAAACAAAAAAGGGGGGAAATATAATACATGTCACGCCTACAATGTAGGACTAATAAAGGGCATGTGTTGATTGTTAATAATAAAATCATATTTATAGGCAGATATACCATACCTAAAAGTGATAACTGATTACCGGTACCTAATTTTATGCATTAGCTAAAGAGTTAAATAAGTTTTCTAAATCATCTCTTTTTAAATTAGTTTGCTTCTAGCGGCCATCCTTGAAAAAATGTTTGAAATTTGCCATCTGGGGTTTTCCAAACCTAGAAGTTAGAGAAGGAATTTTTTTGTTATTTTTCAAATTGGAAGTTCAACTAATTAAAAATTGGTAAAAATAAAAATCTGAATGAAATTGTAACTAGGATAAACAAAAAAAGAAACAATAAAAAGAGTTCTTGATTTTTTGCTAATAAAATTTCATTAGTGAGGAGTATTTCAATAAGGCAGGAGGCAATTCCAAAGAAACACTTATTTTACTTTGGCCTTATCACGAGACTGAGAGTGACAGTGAACAGCTAGGACAAGAGATAACAGACTGAATGAATCTCAAAACTATTAATTTAAAACCTGGAATTTCAACCAGGTTAGTTATTTTTCTTCAATTTCTAAAAATAATGAAATAAAGCAAAAGAAGATAAATATATTGAATTTGTCATTTCTTTCTTTTTAAGAACATGTCTTGATAAAAACCATATATATGCATGGAGTATGTATGGTGCTCAGTCTATAATAACTTCAAATGTTCAAACAAAATGGTAATATTTATATGCTCGTTGCTGTATACAATAAAACTTACAAAGAAGTATAAACAGCTGATAAATACTTGAAAAGATCTACATTAATAAAACAAGCAATTTAACTTAAGCCCCCTACAGCTTATTCCTTAATTGTTTAAATTACAACATCTGTAGAGGATAATAACATTCGTTTGAATAAAAAAAAACGCGAATTATGTTGGAAATTTAAAAATTATTTATGTAGGATATTCATTACAATATGAAACATGAAGAGAAAAAAATCAGTTTGATGGCTTTGATTGTGTTTTAGAATTCAGTTTAATGTTTTGTAAACAAAAGCTTTTAAGTGCAGGGTTTTAGGTTTTACGTTTAAGATATTAAACGAAGAAAACTACACCAATTAAGGTTGAATTACTAGAGTAACAGTAGATACGTATTAATCAGTGAAATCTGGTTAAAAAAAAGCATCCCAATATTCTTAAAATATTGATTTAATTTGATAAAGTTGTCCTACCTTTTTCGTCTGTTGAATTCCCCCTCTGGCGGACTGGCGGAAATATTTTTATATGCAGCAATTCATACTCAAAATTATTCGTTTTTTATAAAATGCGTAAATATTTACAATAACAACCATTAATGCATACAGAAATTGCTTTAAGGTACAAAGGTCATCCTAATATACTATGATCAATTAATAAGTAATTATATCCACACCAGTAGATTCAACGACCAAATAAAAAAGCTGCCTAATTCTTTCCGGAAAATTCCGCACGAAACATTTCAGTCCTAATTGGCAGCCGGAAGTTTTCTATCACCTTGCAAACTATAAACATTCCTCTGATTCTGAAATCGAATATGCAGCACAAAAACCACCTTGACAGTCTACCACCGATCTCTTGGCCGGTGGATGATGCTATCTAAGTGCAGAGATAAAACAGAGGATGTCTATTCCTAGCGTGAAGCCAGATATTGGCAGCAAGGTTCTCCCAGGTGATAAAACAGGTTTGCCATGGGAAATATGGAGGATAATTCTGTCCTACCTCTCCGCAGAAGACCTTTGTCGATGTTCATGCACTTGTAAAACCTGGAATGATCTAGTGGTTAGTCTGGACAGTTCAAGGTAAACCATTCTGATTCTTGTGTAAAATGATAATTGAGCATGAAAGACAAATTAATAAAATTGTTCTGTAGCAGCGTTCTGTGGGTATGTATTGTCAAAATCCTTTTGTTGATCCACTTCTCATTTCAGCGAAGACAATCAGACCGGTTGACTACCGGTGCAAGATACATGTAGATCAATTAGTAAAGCACCGGACAAGAGTAGGGGGGGGTGTCAAATTGCAATGTGCTCCATCATTTCTCCCAGCTCCTTTAAAATGGTATACTGTTGTAACTGTCAGTTTAACTCCTGCATGGGGGAAATGCCAAATATGATCACTGAGGGCAAAGTTATCATTTACGGGGGGTAACTAGATTTACCGAAATACCCAGGATTTACGAAAATGCCCGGTGAAAACACTGAAATACCCTTCAAAAACACCAAAATGCCTCATTTGAACACAGATTTTTAACATCATAGTTTGAATCTAAGTGTTAAAATGTATTTCCCCAATATTCATGTTGATAATGTAAGTATTTTGACATAAATAACGGTTTTTAACATGTGTAGACATTGGGTTAAGAACGATAACTCTTGCATAAATTGCTTTTCACTCGAATAGAGGTGTGAATTTTTATTCCCAGAATTGATTAAGATTAAAGCATAAAATGTTAGATCTTTAATTAGGAGCATCAAATTGTTTTATATTTTTTCAAAATGTATTTAATCTATGTTTAGCGAAAGCATGAAAATAATTGTGAGCAGATAATTGGTCATAGGGCAATAACCTGTTAACTTATAATGAGATGAAAACATTTATGTCCAGTTGAAATGAATTATTTAAAATAAATTTAATCATTGTTATTTACAAGAAATAAATCAATAAAAAGATTTAGTTACATTGGGTTTTTATCAACACGTTAAAAACTAAATTTAATGAAAGAGTTATCTTTCTTGGAAGAATTGCATTCTAATCAATAACCATGAAAATCGGATGATTTATTCAAAAAATTAACTTTATATACAATAACTATCTATATACAATCCTAAACATCCTAAACTCTTTTTGGCGTAATAATGGGCATTTTGGTGTTTTTGAAGGGTATTTCGGTGTTTTCACCGGGTATTTCGGTTAATCCCGGGTATTTCGGTAATTCTATGTACCGATTTACGGGGGAAGGAATGTGATAGTCGGACTATTTTGAATGCTGGCACCAAATACATGTAGCTTAGTGGATAGAGCACCTGACCAGGGATTCAGGAGGACCAAGGTTCAAATTTTGGTCTGGTTCATCATTATTTCTCCCATCCTGTACATTACCCAGTGAGCCAGTTATGCCTCACATGAAATTTCCATGATATATGAACTAGAATTTAAATGCTATGAAGGCTTCACATGTTGTAATATGAACATTTTCTTGAATTTCATGTGATATTTTCATGTGAGATTCATGCAATTAAAATATGAATTCATCTACCGGGTATTTTTTTTCACATGAAATTCACATGAAAAATATTTGAGTTTGAAATACAAAAATAATATCATAGAGATCTAACATAAATATCACCTCTTGTAATATCAACATGTAATTTTGTGAGTGAAGTTTCTGTAAGTGCTCTTCACATTGTCAATATATACTGCTTGGAATTCATATGAGACACATCTAAATAAATCACCAGTGATTTTCTTAGTTATAGAACTTAAAGAATAAATCTTTCAATTTAGTCTTCTACTCCTAAGATTTATAAGGTTATAGGTGGAAACATTCTTCAAAGCCAATTTTGTTTTTTAAATGCTCAAGAATTCAGCACTTTGAAAGACTTAAAAATAAGGAGGATTTTCAGAATATGTTTTCAGCAAATTAAAAACTAGAATTCTGAATGGATCCAAACAAGCATATTACATATATTATTAATTTTATCCAAACTTTTATTACTTTAATCAGATGGAGGGAGCTGTATCTGCAATGCTCAGACTGGAAGCATCCAGTTTGGCCAATAAACACTGATTCAGAGCCTGCCTCATGGAGACTAGCATTCAAAGAGCAATATCTCTCTGTAAGGTTCTGGGGCCGAAACCTACGCGAGCCCGATCCAGCTACTTGTCTCTTTGTCTTAAAACGAAAAAAAGAAAGAAAAGTGATTCGAGTTGGAAGGAGTATGGAGCATACTTCCCTTAAGAGTGCGCTGGCAGTGGCTAATGACTATGACAGAATTGAGATCTACCCAGGTATTTATGATGAGCAGTTTGAAATGTCCTCCAAAATTCCATTTGAGATTATTGGTGTTGGGGAGCTTGGCAGCATTATCTTAGTGGTGTGTGTGGAGCAGATCGCCTTGACAGGCAGAGTCAGTAACCTGGTATTCAGAGCTCCATGGTTCACAAACTTTATTCTGAAGGTAATCAGCTCAGATTAGAAAGTTTTCATTTCTAAAAAAGTATGAAAATAATATGTATACAGATATGTCTTTAAGGAAAACCTATGTTTAAGGTCAGACGACAAGTTCCTCAATTTTATATAACTTTTTCTAGGAATTTGTTGATGGTTTACTACTATTTTCACAGGCTTTCTTGCAAAAATATTAGGGTACCTTACCAGGCATTTCTGCAAAATACTAGAGTATGCAATTTCCTATATAATCTTCTTGAAAATACACTTGAATTGCTGATATAAAAATAAATACATATGCAGCACAGCAAAATTCACTATATAGGAACTCTATCTTGGCCGGGGCGGGGATTTGAACTCACGAGCTCTAGAACCTATACGCTTCTGGCAGTGAGCGCCAACGGTTCTAACCACTCGGCCATCTAGACACTTGACCACATCGAATTAAATTTTAATCATTTTTAAAATAATTATAAAATCAATATTTTTTTATTGGAAGTCTTTATTACGAGGAGATACAAAAAAGATTCTCGAGGAACGTGTCGTCTGACCTTAAAATGTTAATCAATTTTTACTTTAATCATGTGGAACAGCTTTACAATGACATTGGTAAAAATTATAATTACAGGTCAGACTTGGGTATTTACAAGTTGATAACTGTATCTTTGAGGATGGAATGGTTTATGTCCAAAATCCTGGTTCATGTCACATAAAATTCTGTACATTTCGCCATGCCACAGTGATACTGCAACATTTGAACTCCAGCATCATAGAAAATTGTGAGTTTTCAAAAACAGACTCTGCAGCTATAACTGTGGAGGGGTTTCCTCGTGAAGACAGGAACTGGACATTTAACTACATGATGGAGAAAATAGCTGCTGTAAGTCACTTAAATAGACCTCTCCAGAAAGGATATGAAATGGCTCCACCGTCCGCATTCTCCACATCCACTGCTGTTACACAGAAATGGCTTCTGGAAAAATCTAGTGATACCAAAACAGAGTATTCTCATGATCCAAATCGTAGACAAAGCTACTGTAGTTCTTCCTTCATGCAGAGCGAGTTTACGGATACCTCCCTTCAAACTAGGAGTGCCAACAAGGTGCACGGGAAATCTAGTGGGAGACAGACCTTTAGCCTGGACCAGCTACAGGGTCGGACTTCCTGTTTCTCCTCCCACACAGGCGAGCTCACAGGGGGGTCCAGGACTTGTGAATTCCTGTCTCAAAGTGACCCTTCATGCTATGGAGGTAAAAACACTCTACTGTAGCAGGGAGCAGTCATTATGGGAGCTTTACTGCCTCGGAGGTCAGCCATGGCTCCACTGTTGGAGGAGGTAGTATCAGGGTAGACATTGAGGACAATGACAAAACCTCGCTGTGTTCAGGTATGCTGTTGGAAGAAGATAAACTCTCAGTTCCAGATCAAGTGAAAACCAATCAGGAGACTGCTGAAAATGTAAACCAGAGTAGTGAAACAGGTGCAATGGGGGGAGCAGGAAACAGTGGCATTGTGCAAGAACAGGATGGAGATCCTCACCCTCATGACAGAATTGATATCAGGTCAAGGTCACCAAGCAGGGCCTTCAGCAATTCAAGGTCACACAGTCCAGTGTCCACAGCCAGTGGAAGTGACATATTTGATGACAGCAATGACAGTATTGGAAGTTATCACTCTGGATCTCTTGACTCCAGAGGTATTGAGTTTTATAGTGTATTACCATATATCCAGGTTTTTTCGCGTGTCACAAAATTTGCAAAAATTGGGAAATTGTGTAGCATTTTTAATTTGCGTCAGTCATTTTTTGAGATTTAAAAGGTTTTTCATAGAAAATGATACAGAATATAATTTCTGCATATTCAATAATTTGTGATTTAAAAGACGTCAGTGATAAAAGCGAAAATTAGATCATTGCAAAAATTACCGGATATATGGTATATATTCTTGTTATTTTAAAAGACAATGATATATCTGTTTCTTACATTGCAAATTTACTTTACACAAATAAATAAGATCAGTGAATTTTAAATGCTACATATACAGTATATACAAGTAAATATGGTGCATGTTTTGAGTCTGTTTATTTAACTACATAGGATCCAGCAGTAGCAGTGAGGAGGGAGGACTGATCCTCTCAGGACACAGACTCGGACTTCAGCGATGAGGAGGAGTCTGTAATCATGTTGACATGCCCTCAACACCAGCAACCACGCTCGATATCCTCCGCAAGTATCGGGGCAGATGTCATATCCATCTGCAGCCAGAACCAGTCAGGAGAACATCCGAATCACCGCAGATGCTGCGGTTAACAAGGTGACGGATGAGGTCAGAGGTTGTCTGATCCACCGCTGTCGGATGAGTCTGTGTAAGGGTGGGGTGATGGTCAGTCTACAGGCGCATGCCATCATCTCCCACTGTGATATCAACAGTGTGGGCTATGGAATCAGGTGCATTCAAAATGCAAGGGTAAGTGATTGTTTTGTTGATGAAGATTACATTTTTATTCAAATATATCATGGTACAAAACAATTAAGATTTGGATTGAAATGCTGCTAAATTTATAAAACTTGAATTTCATCCCTGTAGGTTATCATTTTGAAGAATGAGATTCACCATTGTCGAACCTCTGGTGTGTTTATGAGGCTTGCTGCCTCCGGATTGGTTGCAGGTAGGTGACCCTATTTATGTAAATTATGTGAATGCTTCCCTTATCAAAATTTAATGAAAGATTTAAACTCAAACCAATTCTCTTAAATATTCATTTTAGGAAATGATATTCACTCCAATTGTGAAGCTGGCATTGATATTCGGAAAAATGCTGACCCTCTTGTCATAGTAAGTTTTCTGTTGCAATAATACAAATGTACATGATATTGTTGATCATAAACCTAATTATTATACAGTACATAAAAACATTACATATATTTAATCAAGCCTACAGCAACTAATATTAAATTAAAAGAAACTTAAATATTGCTTATATGTGAAATATTTCCAGAGTAACCGTATTCACCATGGGAAGAGATCTGGTGTTGTTGTCCTGGGGAGTGGGCGTGGTCAGATCCGGAACAATGAGATTTACCAGAACAAGGAGGCGGGGCTCTATATACTGTACAGAGGAAACCCCACTGTCAGGTACCTAAGGAATTCATATAAACTACTGATGCATCTAAAAGCAGGGAATACCCAAATGTTGGGTATTACGATAACTTCAAATACCAGTAATTAAGCCACTGATAATAAAAAACATGAGATTACAGAGTTTCCATCAATATACCAGTAGTTGTGCATCTTAGTGATGGAAGTCATCATAATTACCGGTAACATGATACCAGAGTACATAAATATGCATTTCTACATGCACTGATAGATGTGATAAAATCATTAAGTGTATCAGAATTGTATATGTACATGTTACTATTATTATGCACATTTAGCCATTAGCTTTAGTATTCATAAAATAAAGATTTCATGGTGTTATAAGTAAATTATACTTAGACAGTAGGCATTTGTTACTGATACACATGCTTTGTTAATTGCAGCAAGAATCAGATTTTCAGTGGGAAGGCTGCGGGCATTGCAGTGAATGAAGGTGGCAAGGGATATGTCTGTGGTAGTACTTACTGAATACATTGGGACAAACAAAATTTATTGAGACCATGTAGGAATGTCTCCTTATCACTAAAAACTGGTATCATAGTTGTGTCATGTAGCTTGAAAATAGTACAAGTACTATTAAAGTTACTGTAATAGATTTCTTATTTTTAAAGTGCACTTAATTCTGCAATTAAGCTGTTTTCCATAAAATCGCGAATGTCGAATTATAGTATCAAGTTGTTTACATATATATATGTCAAAAAAATTAATATGCTAGATTTTAAATTCGCGAGCTGCGCTTCTTGTAATTTACACGAATATTAATTCCTAGCTTTTAAATAGGAATCTACATATACAGTATACCCATTTATGTGTATAACTTTTTTACACGGTTTTAATATTTTGATAGATAACATAATTCGAGAGAATCAGTGGGGAGGAGTAGATATTCGTCATGGTGGTGACCCAGTGGTCACACAGAACATCATCTGTAACGGAATGTCCGACGGAATCGTGATCGGAGAAAAGGGGCGGGGCAGCATAGAAAACAACATCATCACAGGTTGGACTTAAGTGATATTTCTTTAAAATTTGTAATATGATAATATTGGAACTTAGCTAATATCAATACCATACCAATACAGCAAAATGTAACTTCTTTTTCAGGGAATGCTGGGTGTGGAGTGTGGATCACAGCAGCCTCACAGCCACTTATCCATGGCAACCAGATCAACAACAACTTGGACACCGGCATTACATTCGTAAACAAAACGGTACCATACATCTCAAGTTTGATTTTTTAAAAAGTGTCTTGATCATATGTTCCAGCATCTATACTGAAAACGTTACTACTAGAAGTTTGAATCATGTTGTCATTCTGAATGTTTCTAAGGATTATGAAATATAACAAATGTCTATTCTAAATTTTGTAACTGGATTTGGATGACATTTTATGTTCACAGGATGAGGCCCATGAAGCGGACCCTTTGTCATCCATGGATCGCAGTGACGTACACAGTCAGAAGAGCGCAGAGTTCTGGCAGTTTATTAACGAGGATCAGCCCCATCACAGACGCTCCTGTAGCAAGGCCACAGTGGAGTATAACAGTATATACCACAACAATGGTAATACACTACAAAAATGGTAATACACCACATCAACACCGTAAATAGAGATAAAGTAAATACAACAACAATGGTAATACACCACATCAACACCGTAAATAGAGATAAAGTAAATACAACAACAATGGTAATACACCACATCAACACCGTAAATAGAGATAAAGTAAATACAACAACAATGGTAATACACCACATCAACACCGTAAATAGAGATAAAGTAAATACCACAACAATGGTAATACACCACATCAACACCATAACTAGAGATATAGTAAATACCACAACAATGGTAATACACCACACAACACTGTAAATACATGTAGTAAATACCACATCAAAGGTAATACACCACATCAACACTGTAAATACATGTAGTAAATACCACAACAATGGTAATACACTACATCAACACTGTAAATACATGTAGTAAATACCACAACAATGATAATACACCACATCAACACTGTAAATATATAGGGATATAGTAAATACCACAACAATGGTAATACACCACATCAACACTGTAAACACATGTAGTAAATACCACATCAAAGGTAATACACCACATCAACACTGTAAATACATGTAGTAAATACCACAACAATGGTAATACACTACATTAACACTGTAAATACATGTAGTATATGCATGTACCATATTAAAGGTAGCTACACTACATCAAGTCTGTAAATACTTGTAGTAAATACCATAGTAATGGTAGTATATCTCAACAACTGTTACTAGCAAGTTGATCTGTATAACAGTAAATTACTAGTAAGTTGTCCAGAATTAATTCATAAGGCTTTTGAATACAGATTCTGAGGAATTGGTGAATACTTAAAAGAGAATGATCAATGTACATCTGGTCATTTACCTCTATTGATTTGGAATATACGCATATACATTGTATATCAAAGATATCCCTAATCTGAAATGACTTTTGGCATATGTTTGTAGGCCGAGGAATATTTCTAATGTTTGGTGATGAAGTGGAGGTCAAATGTAATGCTGTCCATGGTAACCGTGGTGATGGCATCCATATTGACCAGGAGTTTCCTGTACTGGTAAAGGACAACAGTGTTACATGTAATGCAGGAAATGGACTGATTACATCCGATGTAGGGGAGGTAATTCTGGGAAAATTTTCAACGGATATTTAAAAATCATTCACAAATCAGTCACAAAATTGTTGAGGTTTGTTATGTTTTTCTAAGATTTTATAATAATGCTTACTTCGAAATTAATGAATACCTTCTTATTATGAAGATAATTTTAAATTGATAATTGCTTGTGTGTAGGTCATACACACATAATTTCCAACAAAACTGGTAATAAAAAATCCTGTTAACTGCTTTAAAATTGCTAAACTTTTTAATTGATGCCCAGTATACATGTACAAATGTACATATGTCTTCCTTTGATCTTTTTCTTGACAATAACTAATAATATTTTTCTTGGATCTCTAGGTGATTGTGGAGGGTAATGGAATCTTTGACAACAGGGATCATGGGTTGTTTGTAAAGAACCAGGTCACAGTAGAAGAGAATGATATCGTGGGCAATCAGAGAAGTGCCCTGCAGCTAGAGAGGAACCCGCAAGTTATGGTAAGTCACCGGAGAAACTCCAAAATTATTGTAAATCACCGACATGAACTTTCACAGATTTAATAGATATTCCAAGTGCTGTTGGAGAAATTACATGTCATTGTTGGTATTAAGATATATATTTTTATTCTCCTCCACTACAAAAGTTTTTAACTGTTGTTGGTGTTGATTTCCAGGTGAGACAGAATCGGCTGCAGTCCCCATCTGAGAGGACCATCACAGTGATCTCTGTCCACGAGGGAGCCATCAGCAGCAACCAAGTCTACAGTGTCAACGCCGACCCAATTCTTAAAACCACTGACTCAAAATGCCAAATGGATGACAACAAAATCATCCATATTGACTCTTTGTCTAAATCTAGGTAAAAACTTGTAAATTTCAACATGTACAATCTACCGGTATTACTTGAGCCAATTTTCACTGAAACAGTTACTAGTAATTAGGGAGTTTCATAGCTTTACATGCATGAGCACTGTACATGTACTTTTAATGTATGCAATATTCTTACAGTAATGAAAATGGAGGAAAAGTAAGTAAGGACTTATGGATGTTGAAAGACCCTCCTGCCAGGCCTCATATTGAAGCCCCGCCCACTGTTCCTACCTTGCCTGCCAATCAAGTGACCTCCATAACAAGAGTCACAGTGCCCTCTGTACACAACTGTGACGAAGGGAGCAAACTCTGTATCATACTGTAAACTTGATCATCCATCATACCATGCATTCTCATTAATGTATCACTTGAACTGAGTACTTAGATTTTAAAGATATTTCTTCAATAATGTAAGCAATTCGATCAGGGGTTTGAACATTCACATTTATAAAATGTTAAAGAGCTGTCCGTGCTATCAAATTCTGATATTGAGCTAGGATCCGTGGTTGTAACTAGATAAATCCTCATATCATGATATTTGTTACATTATTATCATTGTCACTGATTCTTAAGAATTATTACATGTGTGTATATGCGTATATATAATGTTATTAAGAGTTCTACCATTATGAAAACTTAGAAGTAGCAAAAACTATTAATTATTAATAATAATGGGTGTTTTATCAATTTACAAAAAAACTTCATTGATATACAATGTGCCAATTTTAAATATTTTTCTCAAAACCAATTATAAATGAAGCATCAAATTACCCCGGTAATGGTATTTCATAACAGGTATCATTTTGTAATACATGTTCAGTAGCTATGTTTACTACTGAATTGGAACAAGCAGTATGAAGGCATTTAGATCTGAAGGAATCTTCCATTATTAACTTGCCTTTGGTTCATATACTGGACAGCTGCACGGTTATTATCACTTAATATAATTTCAATGATGTCCACTTAGTGATACATTCAATGTCTATTGTTTTTATCAATTTACATATATTTTTTTGTTAAGCATTTACAATAATTCTTCAACTATTTGTCATATCATGGAAAATATGTGTTCATAAATGTCCATTCACTTGTAATTTTCATGCACATTTACTCTGGATGTTGAACAACAAATCAAGATGAGGAATCTCTACATTCATCTTTTATTGTAAGATAGGATTGGTAACAATTCCTTCATTATAAAAGAGTTCTTTTACAAAAATAGATTTTTTTAGTCCTATATTCCATTCGTACGAAAGCCGAATAGGGCCACATAAAAAAAAATATTTTTATCTCATAATTACGAGAAAAGATCTCGTTATTACGAGTTAATTATCTCGTTATTATGAGTTAGTTATCTCGTTATTACGAGAAAAGATCTCGTAATTACGAGAAAAGATCTCGTTATAACGAGATAATTTTCTCGTTATTACGAGAAAAGATCTCGTTATTACGAGATAATTTTCTCGTTATTACGAGAAAAGATCTCGTTATTACAAGAAAAGATCTATATAAAATGGTGCGTTTCTGAAAAAGAATTCGACTGGATCACACTTTAAGTCTCTCTTTTTCATTCCAGAAACGTTGATTCATTTTTGATCAATATTGAAATATAACAACGATCATTATTCATTAATTTCTACATATCAAATGATTGGTTTCGACATTTTCTCTGGTATTAATAAAAGGAAAGAACTTTATGTAATTTTTCTATTCAACTTGTATATATTATAATCCCACTCCGAATTAAATACCAGGTAGTCCTATAGTCGTAAAAACACAGTTTTATTAGTTACAGATAACTTTAATGACTATATAGTTTCAGTCATGGATATGGATACACAGGATTTACCCGAATTTGTGTTTTATATGTTCATACACAACCTACATGTATATTAAAAATAATTGACTTTATATAAACAATTTGGAGTCTGAAAAAAAATAACAAGTATCCTTCTTAATTATTGACATACAGTTCAATGAATTTTTTAATCAATTTGCTTTGCTAATTCTTCTGAAATTTCTTTAAAACTGCTTGGTCTGATTATATATCAAATTATGCGTTTTAAACGATGATCATGCTAAGTAAGTGTATACTAATAGACATTGCAGTTATTCATACACTTTATATAAAAAGAATAGAATAATGAAACGCGCCATTTCAAAAATAGATCTTTTCTCGTAATTACGAGATAATTAACTCGTAATAACGAGATCTTTTCTCGTAATAACGAGATCTTTTCTCGTAATTACGAGATAATTAACTCGTAATAACGAGATAATTAACTCGTAATAACGAGATCTTTTCTCGTAATTACGAGATCTTTTCTCGTAATAACGAGATAATTAACTCATAGTAACGAGATTTTTTTTCTCGTAATTACGAGATCTTTTCTCGTAATAACGAGATAATTTACTTCGTAATAACGAGATCTTTTCTCGTAAGTACGAGATCTTTTCTTGTAATAACGAGATATTTAACTCGTAATAACGAGATCTTTTCTCGTAATTACGAGATAAAAATATTTTTTTAAGTGGCCCTATTCGTCTTTCGTACATTCGTGATTAAATTGATTAAATTAGAAAGTCACCTGTTTTTCTATGACATTAACTTACCTGTAATTCTGATTGCCAAGAGACAACTATGGCGTCATGTACTGTAAACCAATTTTTATTTGCGAGAAAAGTTTGTGAGGTTTGCGAGAGGGTCATTGTTGTGGATGTTTCTTGCTGCAAATCAGTCTTCAGATGTCTCTTGCATATTATTTTCAAGATAATTACATCTTTATTTGGAAAATTAGTCGCCACGAACCAGGTTATCTTTGGTAAATCACAAAATAAAGTCGTCGTGAATGAAAGTTAGTTTAAAGTAATAATTTATGGTATGCCTCATGTTCTCTTACTGATTTTAAGTACATACAATGTAGTAAGGAATAGGGAGGAATTAACCATCAGAAAGCAGCATGGATTCATGTTACATTACATAGATCTGAATAAAAAGGCCATGCAAAAAGAGGCATTTGTCAATCTGTCAGCTATTTACATAATAGTTGTATATTAGAGTAGATATTATAATATATTATAAGTTTTTTATATATATTATTATTTATTTGGCTAAGGGTTACTTTAATGAAAAATTTGCTATTATTTACCCTCATCCAAAACAATTTACTGCTAAAATAGTTTTGCAATATAATCCATTTATATATATATATGTATTCATTTGACAGTGTAGATTTGATTGCTGTTAAAAATGCTTGTATACATATTCCACTTACATGACTTTAGTGTAATATATTTACAGGGATATAACTTAACTTTTGTGGACATCATGTCTCCAATCTGTGATTCTGTTGTGTTTTATTTTTATATATATATTTACAATACACAAAAGTCCCAGTCATTCAGAGCTCTCACAAGCTCTTACTTTACCTTCCTTCATGATATGTTATCATTTAACCAAATTTTCTTGGTATATGGCTATGGCTGTAATTTTTTTTCCCTTTTTGTATTTGTGCCAAACTATTCTAAAGAACAAATTTAAAAGCATTTACAGAATATTATCCTGATTACCTTCTTTGTACAGACGTTGGTTTCACAGTTGTTCAAAAGTATTAATTTACAAAGAGGTTATTTTATTTCTTCTGAAATGCATTAAACTATTCTTTATTTATGTATACACAAAATACATATCATTGTTACTGTAATGTTCTTTTGTTGATATTTATCATTAATTATCATATAATGTTGTGTTATTCACAGATATTAAATATGGATAATAATGATATGAATGACATTATTATTATGTATATTTTCCCAGAGTTTTGTGCATAACTTTATGCTGTATGACTATTCTTAATATGAATTCAATTACATTTGAGGGAAAGATGAATTTAAAGCTCGAGACTGGTTCTGGGGTATGAATAGGGAAATGGATATAATTGAAAATAATTAAAGAAACAGACTTCTATGATATCATAATCATGCATTCAGTTTGATTTCCACTACTATGAAAGTAACGACAGGACTTTTCCCAAAGATTTATGGTATTTCAATTGTTTATGTCCATATTGGTCCTACCCAGGGTCTTTTTGTAAAAGTATAAAAACTGGGGCTGGGATTCTCAAAACTTAGGAAGATGGCTGTCATAGTCATCATACTGCAATAATGTAGCCCTTCCGATTTTTTTTTAATCTGACCCCCCCTCCCTAAAAAAAGGGAGGGGGTCAAAGGTTACATATTTGCAGCTAGGACATCATAACTGAACATTTGGCTTTTCTGATCGACCAGAAAAGAAGATTTTATAAACACTAGTGTACATGTATTGTCACAGAGGCTCAACACTATCATAAAACTCTCCATCTACACAATTTTCACAATTCATTAAAAAGCTCTATGGATATCATAATCATGCATTTTTTCTAAAATAAAATATCTAAAAGATTTGAAATCTTAGTAAATTCGTTATAATTGCCTCACACCCAACCTCTTCCGAGACTTGAGCCATAAATTTTACAGTTTTGGTATATGGCTTCGCAAACATAATAACCACGCGAATAAACGCGTAACTGTTGCCAGTAAAAAACCATGCGCGGATCTAGAGGCCCCCCCCCCCCCCCCAGGAAAGTGCAATTCATTAAATTTACATAGTAAAATTATCGCAAATAGGCATCGGGACCCCCCCCCCCCCCCCCCCCCCCCGATTAGGAATTTCATGATTTAAGGAATTTTATTTTTTTCGTAGGTATGATTTTTTTTTGTAGTTATACTACGATCCCCCCTTCCGCCTACGGATTAGGAATTTCATGATTTTGGGAATTAGGCTTTTTTTTTTTTTGCTTATCAAGATTCCTGATGGTTAGTGTAGCCTCCCCCCCCCCCTCCTTCCGACTATTGATTCGGACCCCCTGGAAAATTTTTCCGGTTTCGCGCATGAAAGTGCACTTATTATATCAAAGCATCACAATGTAGATTCTTTGATACAATTTAAAATTGTAATTGTACGATTTCTAAAATCGATTGTACAATTTCAAAAGGTTTTTATACTGATTGTACAACTTGTATTCGGCATTTTTTTTTCAAACGAGGGCCAAAAAAACCCGATCGAATACGTTTTTATTAAATTAATATGAAAGTCTTTGTCTATTCGCGTTCCAACTTTCGCGTATATATTACCGGAAAAAAATTCTTCACTTATGAGTTGAATGGTAGTTCGTAAATAAATATTTATTGTAAAATTATGTTATTTTAAATTTTTCCTCTCATAAATTAAAAAATCCATTTTATATATTCACACGTACGGTTAAATATTAGTATTAGTGATTTTTACTTAAAATGTACATATTATATCACATGGGAGGTAAAACAACAATATTGAAACTTACCGGGAGCGTTCATGGACGGAGAATGACTCTCTACTGTGAAATAATAATCTTATAGACAGCAAACTCGCCATTCTTTGCCAGATTCTGTTGTTTGTGGACGTTCTATGTCTGCTGTATGTGTGTGTTACTCATTGCCAGGACCAGACTGTGGTCAAATTTTCCGCATCCGATGTACTGGGTCAACGAGAAGTGACAGGTACACTGGAGTACCCACTGTGCGTGACCCGACCAGTGTCTGTCGCGGGGGTGGGGGTCACTCTGTGTTGCTGACAGCTAGGTCAGCTTATATTTTAAGAACTCTGTAAGCATGTCGAATAGTATAATATACTGCGTTGTGCAGGGAGATGAGCAAAATTAGATTTAACCTAATTGCAGTTATTTTAATGCAGCTAATTAATGTACCTGTTATTGTACATTCATATATCAAATGGATACAGGTTTACGATTTAAGAAAAGTTCTCATAAATAGGATATGATTACAAAAATGTATAATGTTTCCTCATTTATAATAGATTAAAACTCTGTTTAAAAGCTGTCAAGCTCCAAATGAAATATCTCGTACGTACTTCATAACAAATATACGTACGGTTGATATACACGTACTGTTGTAAATTCTACTAATCAAAGTACTATATCAGTGCTATAATAATATGTATTTTTTTTAATTCATTAATTTCGATGGGAGCTAAATAGAGCGTCTATGAGAACCATGATACGTCGATTGTGCGATAATTTTACATCTTAGCATAATATACTATGGGAATCGCACTTGAAAAAGTAGTAAATTAATTGTGTGGTGTAGATGTTTTTACGAAATTAGATAATTTTCGTTAATAAATCAAATTTCTTGAGTTCTCGATTCTATGTAGCTAGCGTTAACATAACAAAACAGCGCCAATACACGCGCGGATATAAAATTTATTCAAAAGATTTTCTAAATAATTGTATTATTGAAATTAAAAGTGTCTTAAATTTGATAATCACATGGTTAACATATTTATTGATATTTGGAGTTTATAATATTTAGATATAATATGGTCTGATATTATATGTATAACAAAAAAGCATAAATATAAATGCGATATGATTTAATAATTTTGTATACAATAAATAAAATTCGTATAACATTTTTATAACATTATGTCAACTTTTGTTTCAAATTTAAATTAAAGATGACTCGACGGGGTCGCAATATTCAAATTCCAATATATGAATCATACGGAACAAAATAAGAATAGTCCAATTTTTATACCGTTCGGATTCTCTCGTATGATTTGCCCTAACTCGACGATAAAGTACAAAACCCGGAAACCAATGGTACAGGTGCGAAAGTGGACTCGTCCAGGTAGACCAAACATTCAAAATGGCGTCTGGTAAAGGCGCAGGTAAACAATATCGAGAGAAGGGTGAGGGTTATATGTACTGGTTTGCCTTCCTTTGTTCAATTTGTTCACTAGTTTTAGTCTTCGTTGCTTTCGCCTCCCCCTTTTGGTACAAATCATGGAGCCGAGTCCACAGTCCCCTGGCCAATGTCGGGATGTGGCACATTTGTCTGTCGGGATGGGTGAAGCCCCGGGACCCCATGATGAGATCATACGTAGGCTGCTGGTGGATACATTCCACGTTCTTTGAAGAAGTTTGGGACGACATCATGCCAGGTAAGATTGCATGTTCATTATTTATAACGGGCATGCACCTGCTGATTGGTGTGAATCACAGGTCCTTTTGTGCATGCTGTTTGTGTTCCAACTTGAGCAAGTAAAATTACCATTTGATTCATTTATCAATAAGTGACCTTCAAAAAACTCATGTATATATACATGTGATGTAATATACTCAATATCCATGTACTTCAGTAGAGTTGTACAACTGTTGAATTTTGTAATGGAGATAATTTAGATTTTTCTTATATTGTAGCCTGGTTCCGAGTTGTACAGACCGTGGTGGTCTTGACCCTGATAATAAACATTGTTGCTGTGGGCATGCTGTCATTCTATCTGGTGGACAGACTCAGGATCAAATACTACAACCCAAACCGATACAGGGCCTTCATGATCAACTCGGTCCTCATGTTCGTGTCAGGTAAGCTGGTACACACATCTACAGTTAGAACTTGATGTACTGCAATGAATCTCATTATCTGTGAATACATGTACAATGTATACTATTAATGAAATTCATATAAAAGGCAAGTTCCAAGATACTCAGCATTGTCTAAGAAACACAATGAATTTTATCATCATATCTCTCTCCCTCTCTCTGTGTAGGTGTTTTTGTGCTGATTGTGGCTCTGATGTTCCCGATGTATGCCAAAGATCCGACCTGGATGCCCCGCCCCTGGCTCAACTACCTGTCCTGGTCCTATGGATTCTTTGTCCTGTCCGGATTCTTTGCTGTATTCTCTGGAATCTCACTGTTTTTGAAATCAACAGAGATCCATCACAAGCCAGACAAAGCAACCATGGAAATAGAGAAGAAACTCGAGCTTCCCCACCTTCCAACAGGAATGGCACCACCCATGAGACCCCCTCATTATGAACCTAGCGAGCAAGGTGGTAGGAGTGTGGGGGGTTACAGCATAGGACAAGCCAGCTTAGGGCAGGCAAGCATGGGAAAAGCCAGCATGGGACAGGCAAGCATGGGTGCAGTCAGTCAAGGGGGTCAGAGCAAGCACTCTGAATCCTTTGTATAGTCCAGACCTTGGAGAGCTTCAAAAATGTCATTAGTCAGAACATTCCAGTTTCCTTACACAGATCATTTGATGTAATAAACCAAAGGAACATCTTATGCATCGGTATTTGCACGATATGAAACATTCTAACATTATTCCAACACTTGACTATTTTTATTCCTTATTTGGAAATTTCAACAAATTCTGTGTCATTATTTTTGCTATGCGATGTAAACATGACCGGTAGAATAATATTTGGGTTTAAGAACCAAATTCTTCCTTTTTGGAGATATAATCATTGTAGTGATAATTAATCTTGTATATTGTTGAAGATATCTACAAGTATCTTGTGCCATGTCATCCAGAGGTTGTACAAAGGATGCTAAGTTCTTATAGACTCTCAGCATTGTGTATACTCTCTACTCGTGTGTATATAGTGGGCAGTCAACATAACTCATATCAGTGCATTTTTTTATTCATTTAAATTATCATTTATATTCATGATTCATTAGAAAATTTTCATCTTTGTATATAAATGAGATTAATTTGTAGAATATATTAATCACATAATTTTTATATTATTGTACATGCATTCGTAATATATTTTATACATGAAACTGTAATTTGAAATAAATATGTAAGTATATAAACCAAGTGTTATATCTACCTAGTATTTAATCATCAGGCATGACAATAAAATCAATAAGAATTACCACATGGTTGACCCGATAACTAAGGTGGGACACGTTTTGTATGGATCAGAAATTTACACACTGCTCTATGCTCTTTACAACAGTATGAATTAAAATAATTGTACAGTACCAGACCCAACCTAACAGAAAGCCAACCCCAAACAAAGCCTGGGTTTGCTTTCTGTGTCAACTCAGGGTCTGCTATGGCGGACCCAGAGCTGACCCCAAGCAGACATAGAAAGCAGACCCCAATTTCAGAAGCAGACCCTTAAATCGCCCACTGAAAAATGACCAAATGTTACTTCATGTGTATGTGGAATATACAAGGCTAATCCCAAGAGCTGACCTGGATTGAACCTATAGCAGACACAAATTTAAAAAGAACCGACCCCAAACAGACCCAGGGTCAGCTTTGGGTCTGCTTTGGTGTTAGGTTGTGTCTAGTCTGCACTGTACAGCTGACTATTTTCCCTGTTTTGCACAACCAATGAACTTTTCCACGCTGTATGTATGGTACATGTATTAGGTAACAATATCTTTCTTCCAAAGAACAGAGAATGGTCATAAAGACCAATTAAATACATCTTGGTAATTGCTCAAAAACATCATACATAGATGAAGAGGTGACATATTGTATATTTTCATTTGACCTTGTATTCCAAGTAACTGACCTTGACTTTTAATCTTGCTGATAAAGGCACTTTCAAAGTTATATGTACAAGATTCTTGTATATAACATGTACATTGTACTTGTAAAAATACTTGTATATTGCATAGTATGCATCACAAAAAATTTGAATATTTATTACAATATCAATTTCTACACACTTGCTTGACAAGCAAATATGTCATATTTCATTAGTCCAAGAATTGCTTGTATGTGGAGGAGACATCAAACATTTTACAGTTGCTTTAATTATCATCAATGGCATACATATATATACATCTTTACAGTTTAACTGTAAACAGATCTGAAATACTTTTCTTAATTGATAAACTCAACAAGCAGTAAAAAATACATTTGCAAGACATAAACATGCTACGATACCTGGTAAAAAAATGCACCTGGTACAATAAAATTAGAGAAGTGTATAGATCCATTGTAAATCATACAAAAATAACCTCTCAATACATGGAATAAAAACCTGATTTTATGAAATGGTTACCATGATAACATCCTTGACCTTGCACAGTGGTCAGGTCTCGAGTATATGTCTACATGTATGATATATATTTATTTGGTATTAAAAAATACAAACAAGTACCGGTAATACTCTGATTGGCATACACACACATATATACATCTAGTACACAATCTCTTCATCATTTATTTAAACATTTCTTCAACAATTGTGAACTTGGAAAGCAAACTTATTGCTTAATTTATAAACTTTACCAACCCTTTATATAAGAACCATGGATCTATAAACTTGGAATTGCACTTCTAAGACATACTGTGGTTTCATTTATATTTAAGGGTATCAATTTTTGTGAAGAAAGTGAAAATCACAGTTTCAAGGATACGGAAATTTGTAGCCAATGACCCTATCAATACAAAATGTTAATAGAAATTGCACTTCAATGAACACTAAATTTCGTGGATCACCTTATTAATGAAATCCATGAAAATTGGTATTCAATGAATCTTGATGAAACCACAGTATACACAACAAGTGTATGGTTTGATATTCTAACAGCATTAACCTAACTTCTTTTAGAGTAGATGGCTTGACTTCATCATGTTCATTGTATAGAAGGGTCTGTTATTCTTGTACAATTCATTTCTCTTATTAAATCCTCTGTCAGTTCAATCTGCTTTTGGGAGAAGGATGGAGGGACAGCATGGTGCGAGGTCAGAGATAACTGGGCAGCCACGAGGCCTTGTTTAATGCCAAGGTCAAGATCCCGACCTCTGGTGAATCCAGATATAACAGCTGAGGCCAAGCTGTAATAATAGAGCACAAGTAGGTTATTATTACTCCACAAAGAAATACATGGATCTATACTCCTGACATGTTTCCCAACAAGCCTAGGTTTAAAGCAATGTAATAAATGTCAAAATTCTTTAGAAGAAGAGTAATTGTGCATACATTCAGTTTTTGACACAACCATAGTACATGTAAATAGTAAAGTGGGGAGCGAAGTGAACCAAAAACACTTGACTTGCAAAGATGCTGATATGTTTTACAAGTAAAATGTACAGGTTTCTTAAAAAAAAAAGTTCATGTATTATCGATATATATCCTTATTTTTTTCTCAATTGGGGGCTAAAATCAAAAGAAATTATGCTGGATATTTTTTAGAATCACATTGCATAATCTGGAAATGGCAATTCATGTTAGTTTTACTAAAAATGCCTAAACTATTGACTTAAACATTAAAATCACACCTTAAAAAGGAAACCAATTTAAACAAGTTTTCTTGAAAATAGTAATGGTACTTTTGAATTTTTGAACAAGCTGATGTTAATTTTTACACTCACCAGTCACCTGCTCCAGACACACTGATGATCTTGGCTGGCTCCTTACTCTTTGGTACAGGATACAGGTCCACAGTCAGATAACTCCCATCCTAAACAAGCCCAAACAACTCAAAATCCATGGCTTATCCTTATACCTTACAGTAACGGTCATTACAGTTCTTTATGTATTTATTGTTAATGCAAACTGAATTCAAATGTATAAAACAATCCTTACATGTGGAGGAATAAAATTGATACATGAAATTGTTTACACTAAATTACAGTGGTAAATGAATAAATTTTGATCCTTGTTAACAGAATATCACCTTGATCGGGATGCCCCTGTTGGGGGTGCCAGCCAGGTGTCTCTGACAGAGAGCGAGGCCGTGCTTCCCCAGGGTGACCAGCACGGTTGGTATGTGTAGGGTCACCACTTTACACATCAGTATACACTCCATCAACAGGCTGTTCAAAGGGAGGTCATTCAAAGCTTCCTGATCACGATAAAAGATTTGTATCATTACTGGTACATGTATAATGATTTATACAATCACATACATGTAGCAGCAAAGACTTTGTCTCGCACTCTACTATGCTACAGATGTATGACTAGATACTTCTGAATTGATGCAAAAAAGGAACAGTTGCTATTCTCTTTATAATACTGACTTGTATCGTCATTTAATTGAGTAGGTGTTATCTTTCGTATTGATGGGTCATTGTACCTTAAGCATACCTGTTGCAATATTAAAGAATTATTTCATTATGTTAGGCTATAGTACTAGAAGAACATTCAATACATGTACAACAATGTGGATTATTAAGGTGACATACAGTGTAGAGCAAGCGAAAAGTAAAATAGAGTTACAAAACGAAATGTCCGACTTCTACATAAAAGCATCTTGAATGTTGAATATCAAACGCACCATGATGCTCAGAATCCAGATTTCCAGTCAAAAACTTGTACATGCTTCTGAGCTCATTGAGGTTTGGTGTAGTTATAGTAACAAATTTCCCCACATTGACTTGGAAGGGTTTATTTGCCTTGTACATGTCCGTTGGCTCAAAGAAAACTGAAAAAGATGTGTGCCAAGGATTTTGTTCAATTTAACATTTTTTGAAGCAAGCATGCCTGTATAAGCTCAAAGATAGGTCTATACTGAATACCTACATTGACATAAATATACAGTGTAAGTCAACATGATGTACATTAAATTTTTATGTTCGAATTTGTTTTCAATTTTAAAGCATGCATTTCAAGCAAAAGATTTTCTTTGGAACCTAAGACTCCTTGATACACACTCAACAAAGAAAATTGGAAGGAAAATTATTCATTCTTGAAAAGTCACTTTGAGGTGACTTAATATGGCTTTACCAGCTGTTGCAGATTCAGAACATCTAAATAAATTCAAATTGGATTACAAACAATCAAAATTCTCACTAAATTCATATCAAGGTTATATTTTTGCAAATGGAAAAAACAAACTTGCACAATTGAATACCTAATCAAAATATTTTATGAAAACAATATCAGACATCTAGAAAAAAGACTGATATAGAATGTAAGGGATAAGTAAGGCACAAACACATTATACAGTACTATTCTAAGACCTTACTTCAAGATCGCTTACCTGGTACGTTTTTGGATTGTGCTATCTGAAGAGCACTGCCCATTGCATCTGGGGTAATATTGCCATCAATACACAACATTTTGGCCCCTTCTATGACAGACTGGAATGTTTCAATCTGCAAACAATATTAATCTTGCATTCAACTGAATGCCTCAAAAGGTAAAACAGACATAAATGCATTACTTAAGTTACAGGTTCTACCTATCGATCTAAGTTAATATGCCATACCTATATCATACTTACATATTCAGGTGTAATTTGACTGTGAATATCCATGTCTCCGATACCAAACAGAAGTTGTCCCCCTTTCTGCAATACAGCACAGTAGGTGGCAGTTCTGTGTCCCTCCATTTCAAGCACACCTCCCAGATTCTGTGAGGGCACATAATATAAACATTGAAGCTAGCTACTTCAGTACTAACATGTAAAATGTGTATTGTAGATTCCTTATTTTATGATAGTACTTAATTCCGAAATTCAACCATTTTGCTTCAAATCGTAGGTATAAATCATGAACTTTTAAGATTGTTTTATTTAGTTTATGTCTGACGAAAAATAACAGCGAGATTTAAAAAAAATTGGAAGATGTGCTTGTCACGATTTTATTTTGTTGTCATGTATTTACCATGTGATGACAATAAGCTTTGAATCCTGCTCTGTGTGAATCTTTTCCAATGGCAGAAATAAAGAAAGTGTTGACTCCAAGGTGGGAGAGTCCATCCGCCAGGTTCCTGCCCACCCCTCCAAAAGACTGGGCCACTCCACCAGGGTAGGTTGCTCCATTACTCTGGAAAAATAAACATCAGATGAATTTCAAACTGTCCTCCAGAATTTTGTCAAGTTGATTTAGGAAAGTTTAGGAAAGTTTAACTGTTTCCGTTTTATCTTTTTAATTGATCTGAGACATAGTCATCTATATTTCATTAAAAAAAAACAAACAAACAATTGTGACCCCACAGGTACCTGCATCATGCTGTATTAAATTACCTGGAAATTATCTGAGTTGACTCTAGCATAAAAATCTACAATAGATCCACCTATCACTACCTGTGGAAGAAAATATCAGATGATTTTACTGCATACTGTTTTCACTTTGCAAAAGAAAACTACTTCCCAGTCACATGAATTTACATGTATAATATAATTTTCAATCTACACAGTGTGTAGTTTGACAGAGACTATCTCACCACATCTGCTTTTTCTGTGTGACTGTGTTTTGTTACAGAGGCAGCATGGGATTGGCTTTTCTTGGATTTGATGAGTTTGGACAATTTGTAGGCTATCTGACTTCCCACCATAGCATTATTTTTAATGAGGCTGATATCTTTCAGAATTTAGGATGCAAATGATTCATAAATAACATTACACATGTGAATAATCAGAATCAATATTAAACTCATCTTAAGGATACTGGCTTGAAGGGATGCTCCTCCTGTGATTGCATTAACTCTGTCTAAAATAAACGGAGTCACGTCCTTCCCAGAAATATTCTGTTCCCTGTAAAATAACCAAAATCACAATTGGTGATTAAAGCAGATATTATGATTTATACTGTATTTGACCATGTGAGTACAATTTCTACACCAATCTTACTTGGCCTGTAAGAGAGCTGATTCTATAGCTTGCTGGATTGTCTCCCCTGCAGATGATCCCTCAGATTCAGGAATGGGTACCCCAATCAGAATACCTGACTGTAGGTTCATGGCTTCTATGAGCCTCTATAAAACAAGTCAAATGTAGAATCCATTAATACTTTGAGTTCCAATAGTTACAAAGAGCAGTGGGGACTAAATGTGTTTCTGAAGTTTAGCTTTTTTTGGCACTTGCCTGGATAGGTTTGGTATTACATTTGTAATTTAATTAGAGACCTTGGGGTCAATCTGAATTTGAATCATCCGTACCTATAAAGTGAGCAGCCTGGGTAGGATTTGTCACATTGTATGGGGACTTTGAAGCCACTATGTGGTGTAAAGAATGCTGGGAATTCCTGGGATGTCCCATAAGTTGCCACGGCAACACCCTCAGTTTCCTGCATAAAAAAAATAGGTTCATTATATCTAAATAAAGATACATGTATTTAAATAAATGTGCAAGCAAGCTTGGATACAAATATAGATGGGCTATCTCAGTGTAACATTAAAATACCAGATCTTTCAGCGTTTTTCTGATGATTTTTAACAATTATTGTAGAAAAAAAATAAAATAACTTAATATATTGTGTGCATATATTGAGAGTATGTGTGATTGTATCAAAGGTTACCAGATATTCCAGTGTTTTCCGGATGTCCAGGATGGACTTCACTCCGGATGAGATCACAGTGACCGGAGTTCTACCGAGTTCTGTCAAGTCAGCACTCACATCCATGGCTATATAACAGTTTAATGTTGTACATCTATTACAAACATACTGTTAACTATAACAAACACACAACACTTGCATCCATAGCTATAAAGGACAAAGATTTTTTCTGTTTGGCCCAAACCTTGTTACTTTACAAAGAATTGACAGTTCTATATCCTGTTTGAAACTTGATAACTGCATGACATTCAGATTTTGACCATTTGAAATAGCTTTCTTAAGGTACTTCACTACACCGAGACTTATACTTCTTAAGACACTACAGTCACAAGATGGCGGTTTAAATGTTTTGTTAAATTGTTTGTATCAATCTATTCAGATATATATCGTCATAGATCAGTGGTTAAAGTATCAGGCTTGTGAACCGCAGGTCATGAGTTCGAATCCACCTGGGGCTTTTGTTTATGTTTACTGAATGAAATGTTTGAAAATACCATTTTTTATCTAAAATTGCACATTTTTTCGCCTATTTGATATAAATACTTCTTATCCATCATGCTTTCTATCATAATCAAGTAATTTTCTGCTGATATGAGAAACTATTTCAAGGTGTAGTGAGGCACCTTAAGCATATCATTTGTTAAAATGGAAAAATAATTTAGCTCAAATCAAGACATTGAACCACTACAGAATCTAGAGATCCCAAACTTAGTAAAACAAGTGTTATGTGTTCTGTTGCTTACAACAAATCTGTTTTGGAGCATTTGCATTTTGAATTTTATTAAAAATAAATACTGGTAGAGTTTTTTGCAATTAAGATAAATGAGTGAAAACACACTCTTAAGGTAGAACAGAGCAAGATTCAAGAAATGCGAGCCAAGGATAGGATTGTCATCAAATACACTGGTAAATGTGCAAATGTACTGCACACAGTGCACAGCAATCACTGTGAAGGCATATCTTTTGATTATACATGCAGCACATCAAAATAGAAAATATGCTTAGTGTTTTCCCTCAAAGGTGAGGGAAACTAAAAGGAAAGAATGCGCCTGGATTGCAGCTCTGAACTTTGACATCCCACTGTAGATAATTGGATATTAGGATTATTATGCTAATAAAGGTAAACGAACCTAAAACTCCCTGTACTAAACATGTGTTAAAATTATACATGTATATCTACATCCTTTGAGTAAGTACTCTCATAATTTCCATAAGAAAACTGTTTGATTTTTAGGGTAATTTAATTCCTAATATAGTAGAAACTCTTTTCATCTATACAGCTTACGTACTGATCAACTTTTAAAATATTTCAAATGGAAAATAGTGCATATCAGAGAGGAAAAGATTAAAGTGTGATTTCAGTGCACATGTACTCACACACACATGCACACCATTCCTTATTAAAGAGTGCCTTTGTACTAACAAACACCAGTCCATGTACTGTACATAAATAGGTAAGCTACAAAATACAGGTGAGATACATCCTGTTATCCGTAAACAAATCAGCAATCATTACAAACACCGGAACAGTCAAGCTAAATTAACCAATCAAACCCAGTCTCACCTTATTCTGGATGTGCTGGGTTTCAAACCGCTGTTTGCGCAAAGATCAGCATTAAAATTGAATATTCAAGTAATGATGGTGTCATGAGGTTCGGTAAATTGTGTGAAAACTACTCACTTTCCTGTACCCCGTAGTGAACCCCTCCAATGCCACCGGTCACAAAGATCTGGATCCCCACCAGGTTTGCCACCACCATGGTACCACTAACAGTGGTGCCACCATTCAGTTTCTGTTTTAAAAAAAAGATGAAATCTTCCAATTTTTTTTTAATTGAGTAAATCTTGATCTGTAATCATACTACAACAAAATAATGCCTTACATTGTATACCTTTGACACATTTCAAACATTTCTGAGATTATTGATCAAATACATCTGAATTCAATAATAATCACAAAGTATGCTAAACAACATTAATACGTTTATTTTGATAAACTTATTTATCAATGAAATTAATGAGCAGGATTTAGTATCTATTGAGCTACTGATATGACATGCAGAGTTTGGTTTTAGACGGACTGTCTCTTAATTAGGCTATATTAACAGTAATGTCTGTCTCTCTTACAAGACTAACCAATGGTTTCTGAAATTGATATGGCATTTACATGTTTACCATTCTACAAATGTGTACCGAAGATATAATAAAACAAGGCACCTGGGACAAATGATTTTGCTTTCATTACATTAACTGTAATTTCATTACATCAGATAACTTTTTAATACAGTTTTAAGATTAGGGTAATGAAAGTGACTTCACTGCAGGTTTGAATTTGATATTACCATGTTTGCTATAACCTTGTTTTTGAGCATAATACACATGTAACATTCACCAAGCTGAGGACCCCTGGGAAATCCCTCCGTGAGGTCTTTATGACTGATGTGGCAGGATCCGCTAGGTATTCCATCTCCGTGTTTGTCAACCCTGTGGATCAAATGTATACTGTTTTATAGAGTAGCGTCTAGTGTTATCATCTCAAACATTCATCATTTGGTGTGGAAAAAGTGATGTATACTTTACTGAAAGAGACATGCACTTTACTTTTCATCAACAGTCAGCAACATCTGATACAAATCTAATACACATCAAGAACAGTTAATACTTAATGTAAAATGAGATAATCAATCAAAAAAACTCTTTTAACCGTAAATGACCAATCTGCTACCGGTAATGAGGTCACAGTCAGATCAACACAGTCTGATCAGATTAACTAGTGGGAAGCAATACAAGACTTAATATCAATATTCCTGGTGTCTATGATGACGACAAAATCAATTTGATGTAACTGTATGTTGATGATTGTTTTCCTGGAATGTTCGGAACATGTCTTACAGATATTAAATAGTTGAACTTTGGTATTTTGAACATAAATATATTGTACAGTCAAATCTCGTTATATCCAAGTATTCGAGATATCAAGGGTTTATTATAAGTTATAAGTGGTTGGGACTTGCAAATCACTTCGACATATCCATTGTATTCGAGATATCGGTGTTCAAGATACCAAAGTTCAACTGTATATCATGGACATGTCAAATTGATCTGGAATCTAAACCACTTTTCCTTCAAGAATGTTTACCTCCATAATTGGAATCATCAGATGTCTTGAGGTTTGTATTTGGTCCTAAGGAATTTGAGACAACAATTTTATTTTTACTGTAATATCCCTTTAGACTTATACTTGCCCACTTTGACCTTGCCCTTCAGAATCCCTATGGTGGCAGGGACTACTCCATTATCCCTGATTATCTTCTCCACAGATAGGGCTGTCCTGAAATCAATTGTACAATTAAAGTTTTTATTGATATACAATTACCCCTGAAAAATGGAAAATAACAGTCAGCTAGTTGAGAGTCTGTGGTTTGGGTGCATGATTTGCTTCATCTTGATCCATTTATATGAACTTGTACTCATGTTTAAATTGTTTGATTTTTTAGTACATGCATCAAAGTTACATCACTGAGTTCCAGATCAATCAGACATATATACATGTATGTCATTTATGGTTGGCTTTTTTAAACCTAATGTAGCTCACTCTAGATTATTTGGATGTGGCATGCCATGGGTGACAATAGTTGATTCCAAGGCAACGACGGGTTTCCCATGATGCAATGTGTTTTGTACCTCATCTGATATTTCAATGACACCTGTGAATTCAGGAAAAGCGTTTTATTTTTAAGGTTGATAAAAATATGATTTCCAAAAAAGACAAATGGTAATGGATCTGGCAATTCTACAGCTGGCCTAAACTATTGAATTATTTTGAAAGAATGTATAAAAGGCAGAATTTTAACTTAGATTAACATAAACAATTAAATATAAACAAATCTGTAAGATTTATCATGTGATTCAAACTCATATGCATGCCATGATAGGGTTAATGCATTTAAACACACTGAACAAGAAAAGATTGATAGGGTTAAAACAAAACACTTATTTGTCAAAATCAAAGTACTCACTTGAGGAAAATGCTCTATTTTTTACCACTCTTGATCTTGGACAAATGTTTCTCAACAGTCTGAGCATGTTTCCATTCATACAATTTTCATCATTTGAGGTTTTCACCATTACTGTTCAAATGAAAAAGAAAAATTGTTGTCTGGCTTTCTGCCTGCAAAAAGGATATTCAACTCATACATTTACCAATACCAATTACACTCCCTGTCATGTGTCTTCTGTACTTTATTCATTATTTTTTTTAAATTAGATTTTTAAATGGTTGAGTCCAAATGACTGTTTCATAAAATACATTTAAAATGATGTGCCTCAATACTTATATATTGACCAGGCACTTTAATTTTTTTTAGAACATTTTAAGTGTTAATTCACTGCTTCATACCAGATGAAATTTCAAAATAATGGCCCTATGAATAATCTAAATATTGAAAAGAGTCAAATCAGTACTGGATATAAATCTATAGACATTTTCAAGCATGTTGCAGTATCAAGGGGAAAATAGTGATGGGCCAGCTTGGGCCCTCTGAATCTTTAGTCAGCTGCTCTACCCACCGAGTTATCAGGGGGAGGGATGTAACTGTCAGACCAGTTCAAATACCAACTTCAGGGTTGTACTTTTTTGGTTGAGTGGAGAGCTTTAAGAGTAATCTTAATATGCTAATTATATTAATGTCTACTTTTCAAGTAGCAAGTAGACAATGGAGATATCCTGGACCAATTCTGGAGATAGGAAAAGAATACACCCCAGAGTTAACTTAGTGTGGAGAGCATCTGACTATTCATATAGATATTTAAGGGAGCCGAGGTTTGAATCCCTGTCTGATCTGTCATTATTTCTCCCATCCCGTTACATTTTTTTAGATTGTATTTTATTTTTTATGAACGCAACGTAAAATATACAATTTAATGTATGATGACAGTGTAGAAGGCAAATCTTATCACATAATTAACAAGGACGTTTCGTTCCACAGCCAGGTGCGAAACGTCATGGAGTGAAATATCCTATAGCCCACTCAAGTCAGTAAGAGTAAACAGAGATCAGCTGGGCGTGAAAAGTGCAAAAAGAACAGAAAATCGAACAAGTTATATTTATGCTATTTTCCCACAATCGATAAAGCATTAAATATTTAACCATATAACCCTAACATAAAATCAATAAACGCAATACACTGCAGACTACCGTTCAGATTTTCTCAGGAGTGAGGATTAACCGGAACCTGTACAGAGAAGCTTAAATGAGTGTAACCACAAACTTCCCGAATTAAAAAACAAAACTAAAGAACCACCAAAAGGGGGAGGGGTTGCAAAATTTCATGATGATTGACAAATGAAATTTAAAGCATATCAGTGCATGTCAGTGCTTAAATGCATTTTACGGCTATAATTTAAGTGCTAAAGAAGATGGGGAATAAGACAGCGCAAATGCCCATTTGGTTAATGTCGTAATTAAAATACAATTTCAAAATTCATTCTTTTTTTTTTCAATTAAGTACATGCGTATTTGATATGTTTTATTAAAAGTTTACAAAAGAAAATTTTTGAACAATATTCAGTTTCGAATATCTTAACAAAAGCAAAATATAATAAGACATAAATAAATGTCTCTGACAAAAGTTAAGAAAAAAAATTCCTAAATTATTGGTCGTACCCACAACCTTAAAATCCTAGTTCTCTAACCACTGAGCCAATTTAGTCATTACAAATGCGTTGTTTTAATGCTATATAAGACTAGCCATGGCCACGAATTTACGGACTTACATGTATATCATTTTTCTAACACGTTCAGGCAATTGTTAGACATTTTAAAAGCAAACTGGGTCATCTCTCCACGTTCTTGTTGACTGAAATCGGTTTGATTACCATTAAACCTTATTCAAGACAACAAGTAACAGCTTTCCAAAAAGCTTGCCTGACTAAACAAAATTATTCAATGGAATGATGCATGTATCAATTAGGACTATCTTATCAGAAATGAATTTTAATTTTCGCTGCTGGTCATAAATTTATAAATGGAACGTGCAAATTTAAGTCGAACTGTTAGTCTTTTCTTCGATCTAGAACACGTACATATATATCATTTGAAATTCATTTATTTTATTTATTCAATTTTTTAGGAATGAACACATATCATATAAGTGCATGTAAGCTTGAAAGCTGGAGAGTAAATAGTCGTTTTTTTTCAAATTGTATTTGTTATATTAATTGCAAAATCAACTGAAATGCATTTTTTAAAACTTCCAACCTTATGAAATGAGACGGTATACAAACACGTATTGTTTTTGAATGTGTGTGTGCAGCTTCATCAAAATCATCTTGACAAGCATTTAAAAAGGGGTGAATTCTCAAATTCATGAAAAAACCCTAACTGTAACTTTAATTCAATTAGAACTCCTTATTTGCAGTTTCATTATTGCATGCTCCTACAAAAGTGGAAGGGGGGGGGGGGGGGCAAATCCATGATATTTCCATTTATCCTATAAAGTTAAGAAAAGTGCCAGCTGTCAAAAAAGTGTGGAGGGGGAAGCAGCCTCCCTCACCCCAACCCCCGATGCTACGTGCCTGTGATGTAAACACGTGGTGTGCTCTGGGGTATTTGCATGATCCCAACAGACTCGTCAACTAATCGGCGCGCAAAAACTATGAATGAGACATTTAGGCGCGAAATCCTGCTTTAACGTTGAACTTCATCCATTGGCAGAGATCCATTGGGGGGGGGGTAAGATGAATTTTTTGACATTTGTTTTGTAACAGCTACATACATATATATTATACTTAAGATCGGATGTTTTGGAAGAAATATATCGAATTAAGAAACACACTTGATTAGTAATTGTTAAATGTAGTAATGTACATTTAGTAAGACACGCGAGTTATGTTCCCTTTTCAAGATTAATGAAATCGCCCAACTGAACGAAAATCGGGTCACACCCCACTTTGGCGATTTAGTTCCTCCAGTAAACATTCCAGCTGTATAAATATATATTTGTTTTAATTCAAACTGATGACTCTCTTGTAATAATGATAATCCAACACCAATTCTTACTTACATTGTACCGTATTAGACAATATGTTACAACTTGTTACGATGACCCCCTCCCCCTTTTTCACTGTTCAAATAAGGTGGAATGCTGATCTATTTTTAAATCAGGATTACACACGTGCTTTGCATGGTGACCTTCCCTTTTACTTGAAAACTCTTGCTCGCTGTTGTTATTACATGCCATATAACATTTTCATCAATTATGAACGTAAATGCTGACATCTTAAACATGCATCGGTAAATCTTTTTTGTGAAATATCATGCTTGTCCCATTGTCTGCACTGTTTCGGAGATTGCAACTTTTAAACCTTAGATATGCCTGACGTCATGACGAAATTATGGAGCTCAGACCCACTCTATAGTAGAAAAGGCATCGAAGATCTAAAAACGCCACTATTTTGAGGTTTTGACACGCATTTGCTAGTGCAAATCAACCTATTCCGAATATTTAACATATAAGGGTTACAAACCGATGTTCTGTTAATTACACATTTTTTTTCTCAAACATTTATAGAAAAATTATCAGATTTCCTGATATTTTAATTTTGCAGTATCTTAATTGTCTGTCCCCTTAAAGGCAATTTGCACTCCTTATTCACTTGCCTTCTTTACAAGAATTGGTTATGCATATCGTTAGAGTCGGCTCAATGAGATCTATCTACCTAATGTGTCATATATAAAATTGTTTCGTGAATAGAAGAATGTTCATCTCCCTTGACCAATCAAACTGTCTACTAGCGGTCACATGGATAATGATATCTATGTTTAGCAATTCGTAATGTTCTATCAACAAACCCACTTAAATTCCGAGTTCCAAGATCTTCAGATATTTCCATATAAATTGTTCTATGTCCATGTTAACTCTCTTGATTTACATAGTAGATTTAAACAAATTAATGCAATGTTTTAAAAACAATTAATGGGATAAATTTTATCGCAGAACAGGAACTGAAGAAGAGCCGTATATGAATAGGAGATATAGTACATGTATATTCTTCAGTATATTTGATTTTACTTTTGGTGATTTTCTTTTATAAGTGGATGTAATATAGCTTTTTTAAAGATACAGTCTTCTTAAAATCTATACATTTACCGGGTACACTGTAATATCTATAAGTTTACTGACTGTAAGTTAAAAATATTGAGAAAGATAAAATCGGGGATTCAATTTTTATATCCTGCATAATTTGGCAATGTCAAAGAATAAATGATTTGACAATAAATAAATTAGTAAAAAATGACACAAACTGATTTTTGAAAATTTTACTTTTTCTACATCTCTTAATGCATAGGAACAAATATTAAATAAAGTATAATACATGAATATAAAAAAAAACCCAAAAAATGCATCAAAAACACACCGGAAAACCAATATAATATATAAACTACATGTAAAACAAATAAGAAAAAAACCCACCAGTAAACCAGAGAAAACCTTGTCATATTGCTTTTAAATAATTTATGTTATTTAACAAATATTTTTATTGTGCAAATAAGTACATAATAAGATTGGACATCAGTCTGTGTTCCTGTGATGTGTGTTAGTCCTCTCCCCAATGATCAAAGTTACAAATGATATTTCAATTACATTTGAATTATATAAATATATTAATATAATAGGTATATAATGTTATAAGTTCATACTATACTAGTAATATTCAGTTCAATTCATTTATTCTTTTAAAACCATGTAAATGGTACAAGAGGAACATTATAAATATATAACATGTATACATATGTACAAAGTCTGAATGAGCAGAGCTGGCTCATTTTGCTTATGGAGAACAGATCTCATATAATGAAAATTGAAAGTTTGTTTTTTTTAATTAAAGAATTGGTATTTGTCAATAGATTAACTGAAGACTTTAAGGAGTTGAAATTCATGTAGGATAAAGAACAGAGAGGAAAATAATTGTTTTTAGTGTAATAAAAGTTATTGGATTGAAAGCCAATAGGTATTTCATGATTAGATAAATGGAAAAAAAGAAAAGAAAGCCAAAGCCCTTTAAAAGTAATGAGCGGTATATTGGATTTTATTACTTTCTAGTTTCTTGACGAGATTTCCGCACTAGTAAAAAAAAAGTAATCGTTGTTCTTAATCTTTATACATTCATTTATTGCTTTCATTCTTTTTAGGTAAAACAAAATAGTTTTGCGGATAGAAGAATTTCCCGTTTATGTTGTTTTAATAAAAATATGTGATGATGGATCATGATAAAAAGGGTAACAGGTACTTATGTTTGAAAAATGATACTCTCGTAGATGTTTTAAAGTATTTCAAACCAACATTAATTTCAGTGACTTCACAGGTTAAGCATGCCCGATATAGCCATGACAACGTGACCTTTAACAGGAAATATTGGGATTCCCCGCGGGATAGGTCAGGATTTCAATTCATTGACACGCATGCGTGGATTTGGTTTTTCCCGACTTTTGTAAACAGTGTGTAATTTCGAAATAGTTAGCTATATAGGATGGAACATGTAAACGGTTGTCAAATAAATCTATGCATCCTCGTTAATCAACTACATTAAATATATATAGGACTGTTGTATAAAGCAAAATTAATGGTAAGTGAGACTAAGTAAACCATAGAGAAGTTCAATGATAGAATCAATTAATGACATATGTCTGCGTTATCCGTATTTTGGCATCTTAATTAATTATAATGGCAAAAAATGTATCACAAAAATTTAGAATATTAACATTGAAAAAGGCAGGCACAATAATGTACTAGTAATGAGAAGGCGGATGTTTTGGAATACAATGCATGTGTAATCAAAATGATAAATGGGGGGGGGGGGGGCTATTTTATTTTGAGACGGCCAATTTATGAGGAATCAAGAAAGAAATATATTAAGCAATATTACTATGTAAAACATAACGTGTATAAACTAGTTTTTACTTAGTGTAGACAATACTTGTAAAAGAACTGAATAACTATGGTAAATTCCTAATACAAGCTGTAAGGTTAAGAAGTTTATCACTGTAATATCATAATGTCAAAATGCACTCGTATAATATTTTGTAAAATATAATATAATAGTTATAAAATAATTATATTCCTTCTGTTTTCTGTTCATTCACCGATTGTAATTCACAGTATGTAAATACATTGTATATAATGTTCATGCGCGGATCCAGAAAATTTTTCCAGGGGGGGTCCGAAGGATAATTGTGGGGGGGGTCCGAGGCATATTTTCGCGATAATTTTACTATGTAAATTTAATAAATTTTCATTTTCCGGGGGGGGGGGTCGGGACCCCCCCGACCCCCCCTCTAGATCCGCGCATGATGTTATTTATATTCCGATGAGCTGTACAGTTTGATTAATTTGAAATTGAATGATAGATTAATTAATTACTAGCTACTAAGAAATCTGGTTTTTGTGATCAAAATATAAACATGTTAACCTTGCATTCTGTTTAGTACTGTTATGTCACTTATCATCGTCGGAAATGATGCGCATTTATTATAAAATTGGAGATGCATCTGTCTTCAGATGAGATAAAATTCGAAGGATAAAAAAAAACAAAAACAAAAAAAAAAACAAAAAAAAACAAAATAGAAAAACTAAATTAACACCGCAGACACCCCTCCCCCCTCCAAAAAAGCCCCTAAATCCCAAAACAAAAACATCCCAACAGTATTGTTAGGAAACAAAGAAAAAAAAAACTTCCTAGTGAACGACCAGTATAGCTATGGGGTGCAAAATACCGGTATCCGAACATGCTTTCATGTCTTTCATATTGCACTTTGTATTTGAACAATTTGACAACTCAGAAAAAAAATCTAAAGTAAATGTGAACAAATATATTGTATATATCAGCAGTGGCGTAGATTGATCCATACATGTATATTGCCAAGAGTTATAGGTGAAAAACCTTCTAATGTAGCTTTTCGTGGATTTGAGTTAACACTTTTAATTTACAATCTCGTGTCTATTGTAATACTTTAGCGTCAATGATCTGATGGCTTCTAAGTAATAGAGTTGGAAAGCTTTGTGAACAGGTAACAGATTTAATGTCAACTTTGTTTAATTAAGATTTAAAAGAAGTTGTTGCAGTTCCTATGCTATTTTCCCTAAAGGAGTTGCAGATAAAATGGAAAAATAAAAGTTCAGAATTCGATATAAATCTTTCATATTTTTTTGGCATGCAACGCGTTGTACATAAAGCAGTGTAGAATTTTATCTGGAAATATTGTACTAACTTTTATAAGACCATAAAATAAATTTGAATTTACACAGACAAATTAAATATGGCAGATTCCATGCTTTGAAAGAGGGGGATCCTCATTGTTGTAGAAAACTGCCTACTTGAAACAAATCTAATTTAATCTTAACGTTTACAGTCAGACAATTTATTGAAAACTACCATTTCCGGCTTTTGTTTCAAAGAAGCATATTTTAAAAAAATGTAACCTTTTGAAAAACACCATCAATATCAATACCTTTAAATCTATAAGAACGCTGTGTTTTTCCCAGTCATTTTAGTGGAGGGGTTACGCAGTTAGAGTAGGCTGGAACCGAGACCAACTTCTTTTGATTGGGTTCGAATTACGGAACAGTTGGAATATTTTAATACATACATGTATTTCTTTTAATCGCCGTAAAAAAGGGTAATGTATATAGATGATTCAAGAATGTCGGAATCAATTTATTTAAACGCTTGTCAATGTAATATTTTGCATGTATGCTTAATTTCTTTTCAACGTTACTTACTGTGTGAAGTCTCCAAAATAAATTTGAATTATAAACATTATCTTTTGAACAGGCGATTTCAACACAATGTAGGCTTCAATGTAGAACAATGTTTTGCCCCCCCCCCCCCTTTTATGATTTCTGAAATAATATGGTACGCCGTTCTCTAAGATATATGTACATTATCATTATTCACAAAAAAAAGTATGAATCGGTGATGAAGCAATAGGTAAATGACATTTGTACGAAAAAAATTGGTCCACCTTTTTATCTGGACTAGACGTTTATCAAGATACTATAGAAACATGGGATCATTATAATTACAACTGAATTACAACTACAACTGGTTTTGAAGAGCCAGAATCAGATTTATTCATGTAGCTCCAAAGAGTGATATTATAAACACGTTTGATACACGGGCACCTGCCGTTATATATTTTTCACATACATAAATAAAAAAATCATTTATACCCTCTACCTAAAAAGTACACTAATAGGTAAAGGATATATTTTTTATAATGAGAAAAATACATAACGTCAGGTGCCTGTGGCTAGACAGTAGAAATCAAACTGATATATTTTAACATAAATGTAAGTCTAAGTGTGTTTTTTTAATGAAAATCAAATAGTGGCCGCCGTGTTCGATAGAAATGCTAGTAAAATGTTTGTGGATTTTGCCCACATACGGAACATACCCGCTTTGTAAATATCGTCGTCTTCGTAAAAGTCTATATTTAGATATGACTCTTAAAACGATACGAATATTTAAAGCATTCATTTTGTGGAGTAATCCCACGTTTTTGCAAAACCTTCTTTCTACACAAACTTTTAATTGATTTTCATATATTTTTATTACAAATGTCATATATATATATGCAGAATGTCAATATAATAAACAATTACTTAAATTCGGTGTCATTAAGTATGAAAGTTTCTTTAAGTATTCGAAGTTAAATTTTGCTTTGAAAACTGGAGAAATATTCATTTTGTTCATTTTAATTGTTCATTGTATGTTAAAAAAGGATTAGAAACAAGTTCTAACAAATTAATAGTTATTCTTTTTATGTAAAATTATTGTCATGTAAATAATATATAGTTGAGAAAGTAACTTAGAAATTAATCAGTAGAGAGAGAGAGAGAGAGAGAGAGAGAGAGAGAGAGAGAGAGAGAGAGAGAGAGAGAGAGAAGAGAGAGAGAGAAATTTATTTTCAAAACTGAAAAAATGCATAAATAATAATGCATCAACTTAATTCTTATTTTAAAAGATTATAAACTGGTTGATAACTTGGTATTACTGGAATCTACGCTTGATTCAAGAATTTTTTGAACAGCTGATAATTGTTCTTCAGCCTACATGAATTCCAGCTTCTTTAATGCTGCGATAACATGTTTCATATTATGCTATGAATTTATTATATTCTATATCTATTATACTCATATAATTCAAATATAATTTAAATATCAGATGTAACTTTGATCCATTGATAGAGGACTAAAATAGGAATAGCCTGATGTCCAATCCAATTGTGCACTTAAATTTTGCATTAATAAAATATTTGTATAACTAAATAAACGAAACAGCTAGTATCATAAGCTAGAACATTGCCGCCTCATAGAATAAAACATTTAATGTTTTATTGTTTTTAACTATTGAGAATTTGTTTTGTTTAACAATAAAGGAAACATTATAGATGTTCAATTACAATCATTTGTAAAAAAGAAACAAAAAAACCCCAACAAATATTTGAATTTTAAAACAAGAAATAATTAAAATTCATTTGCATGCTTGTCTTAATTATATAACAATTATGTTGAAAAGCTACTATATACACATGTATATAAGAAAATTTTAATAAAAGGATTAAAAAGACCTAAATATACAACATGTTAATTTTCTTATTTCACACATATTCTTTACGGTATAACTATTAAAAAGAGAAAAAGCAGACTGGGGTAAATCAACAACGGGAAGAAAATCGCATAGACAACCTTAGTTTGGCGATGTCAAGAAATATACATATACATTAATAGCGGAATACATTTTTATATATTACAACAAAAGAAAATCTTTTTAATAATTAAAAACGTACGTAAAAATTAATCTTTTAATTAATCAGTTTAATCTAAATACATGTATAACGTTTGTAAACATGGCAGATGCCCTTTAAGTTACGGTATAACGCACAGGTATCAACATGCTCATTTTTAGGTCACATATTCGGAAAGTAGGTCATGTATACACTCGCATGTTGGGTTACGGATCATGGTGCTACGCGTGGTTTGTTGTGATTCTGTATGGCCTGATCGGTCGATCGCGTGAGGATATGTGACGTCACAAAGCTTAGAATTTGAAGGTTTTCGTTATAAATCTTACAATTTCCTGAGAAAAAGAACATTACTAAAGAGCTCTAAACATTTTCTATGGATTATGTTATAAAGGTAAGAGTTAAGATATCGACTTCTTCCTTGTTTAACAAGTTGCATTTTTTGAAATGTTGATTTGCTACCATCGCGTGTCAGCTAAGGATAACAACACTATACAGAGCAACTTAAAATAAAATTCTATTCGTTTCGTTTCGTTTCTCACATATGCAGTTTAGCTAGTCTTTGTGATATCATGCATAAAATAGAGTGAACGGTATGTTGAATGTGGTTACAAATGCTGTTATACAATTATAGTCCAATCCACACTTTGCAAAAGTTGTTCCCCTTTGCGGGGTCAACCCAAAGGTCAAAAGGGAAAAAGCAACTTTTCCCTTCTTCTCTTGGAATTTGATTTATTCCTTCGATGTGTGGGTTGTCCCAACTTGGGGCAATTAAAATTCACAGGGAAACGTTTTTTTAATGTCAAATGACAAAGTTACAACCCTCTAAACTACAAAGGCTACTGTGAGAAATATATGGGTTTTTCCCCAAAAGATGGCGGCCAAGGGACATAACTTTTGTAAAGTGTGGATTGGTCTATAAATGATCATTATAGCAAGCAAATAACAAAACAAAAAATATCGTGATAAATTTTAAAAAACAACATCAAAATTAGTAACAATTAAAGCTCCTTTTTTTTTATAAATAGCTCTTTTAAGCCTGTACACGCACCTATGAAAATAGTTGCAGTACTTTAGCTCCCGATCTGAAAAAGGTCGTCCATCCGAATTTCTTCAGACTGGGAGTTACAGACCTAGCTACTATGCAGGCCCAGAAAATCCCCGCGGAGATAATTTTATTTTCCCTTCTTTAAGAAGGCGGTTCGGGACCTCCCACCCCCACCCATCAGGACCGCGCATGCATACATGTAGATCGGCTAAAAGTAAAAGCGGATGTTTCGGACAGTGTTCAGTGCTATCGTCCAACCACGGAGCTACCGGCGTGAAATAAAGCAAATAATTCACATACCCTGGCTTTTTTTATGAAGAGAAAGCCCCTGTCGATCAATACATGGTACATGTAGCTTACAAAGCTAGTTTTCTCTTTATTTATTGATTTGATTGGGTATTATATAACCAGATTATACACCCCAGTGCAGAGTTTGAATATTTTTCAATAATCTGATTCAATGCCTTGTTTGTTCAATATTAATCTGCAAAATATATAAAAATTTAAAATTTCAAACGTTCAAACGGGTCGGGTCTTTAATTATTATGACGTAACAGGCACCTTATAAAATAGGTAATGTGTATTATATTCTTCATAAACAATGGTCCTGTAGGATATTCCTAGATGTCCCCTACTGACGCGTGTGTGTCGTCTCGGCGACCCCCAGAAAACATGCGTGGACTTTTTTGTACGGGCATTTAAATTAATGCAGGCAACTGTATCGATTATAGAGATTTTGAAACGACCAAAGAAGTGTACTAGATATTTAACGGTTCTGTCTTGAGCAATGGGAAATATATTTGAAATGCAGCGTTACGACACAGTCAATTAAGTTATTTGTTAATTTCACGACATTCCAACGAGCCCCTTCGATAGAATGGAGGTAAGGTTTACTGAAGCTTTCAGATAATGTATAGGCATTGGATTCTTTGATGTTTGGGATCGTATTTCTGTGATTACAACCTTCACAATAAGGTAATTTCAACGTCGCAAATATTTCATTCACGATATCTGGAATATATTTTTATTTGCGAAGTTTGAATAACACTTTGCTTGAACCATTGCTAAGATTTGATGGACCTCCGTTTAAACATTTTAAGACTTTTAAATTTATTGCTTTTCTCTCAATGTCGAATAAAACCACTTCCAATATTTTTTTAACGCGAAATTCGAAAGCATTGTCAATATTTTGTCAACATGAACAATCCCCTTTGCAATCTCCAATGCAACACTGTAAATTAGTTTGGAGGATTAATTTCAAATGATTTCAAAAGTCCCCCGCTGTCCTGGATTGTGAACTTGTTCGATTATAGAAAGATTGGATTAAATAACGCAATCGAAGATTACCATGATTACATGATATATTTTGTGGTTGGGGTTTCAAACTAGTTACATGCTTTTATTAGGTAAGTAAAGGGAAATCACGAAAATTAAATGGAAGTCATTTTGACTCTGTCACAGTGCAGCCTCTCGTTGGAACGAGTATGTGGTTCCTTGCACGTTCATCACATTATAGCTATCCATTCCCGTACGTTCTTTCAGATCACGTCAATTCAAACTTTTGTTTTTTTTTCTTTACAGGTTGGATTAAGAGCGAAGGCAGTGATAGGATACTTTCACAAGAGTCTGTTCATAGAGCGAGCTGGAGCCCAAATGACAGAGAATGACATTCAAGAAAAAGCCGTTGCTTACTTAGCATTGTTGAAGAATGACGAGGACGCTTTAGTGAAGGAAGTGAAAACACTGGTGAAATCCAATAAAGACCTCGTAAGGAGTGTGTTCAGTGCACAGATAGACGGGTGGACTTTGTTCCATGCCTGCGCTTTACGTGGATGTAGAAAGTTGTTGAAGTATGCCATCAGATCGGGCGTGGACGTTAATCTCAGGATGGGCGAGCCCGAGGGAGTGCCCGGGGGGTGTAGCGCTTTACACATGGCGGCCCACAGAGGGGACGTCAGTGTAATCGAGATTTTGACCAGCTCCAGGGCGGATTTAGACCTCCGGGACAAAGAGGAGAGGACCCCCGTGTTTTATGCCCATCGTGCCAATAACTCCTTAGCAGTGAAGACCCTCAGAAAACTAGGGGCCGACATGTCGAGCTGTGATAACGGTACTTTTAAAGAAAGCCAAGAAAGGTCGCTTCTTAACTTCCGGTTGTTGCCATTTCCGGGTTGTTCCGGGTCTAGGAGGTGATAAATATGAACGTTTAGGAATTCCGTCCATTAATCAAAATTCTCACACGTGTTCAAAATACGAGACTTCCAGACAAAGAACATGCATTCTGGTGATACATGCATACACTAGTATTTTTTGCTCTTTAGCCAAAGTGCCTTTTGTAACCGGTAACCGGTATTTTTTTATCGCTGAAAGATCTTTTTATGTGTGTTTTATACCCTCATTTCAAAGCAAAGCATATTTAAAGACAATCCAATATGATTGAAACACTTGTTAATATCAGTATGAGATTGCAAATGAACAAACCCGCTTCAAAGAATGATGACTTGTTTGACAAATATCATTATATTTATTACATGTAGATAATTTGTATTTATACAGCGATTTTTCGCAACAAATAAACCAAAGAAATCCCATGAAATCTTTGATTTTGTTACACTCGTTTCCGATTAAGGTTTTACTATTAATATTAATTCACTCTGCAGTGAGATGTTTATTATTTTTGTTAACTGTCTGAACTAGATGGCTTCTACCACGATTAAATTTGCCACGCAGCATTTTAAAATTTGTATGCACATATACAATAGATGTTATCCATTAGTAAACAAAAAATTATAATGAACCCATATGAATTCTTTTAAAATTCGACGATTTATCACATGAAAGTGTGTTTTAAGTTTAAAGCTAAATTTCAGCACAAAGTATTTTGTTGTTCATTACAAATAATCTCATGTTTTCTTTTCTATTGATCCTCCTTTGAAAAATCAATGAAACTTTGAAGCCATATATGATGTTGTGGATATAGGCGGTGTCCGCTGTACTCCTTCTCGCGTTATATGATCATACTCTGTGTAGTTAGATAGTTGTAATTTATTTAGTTAACAGTCCTTAGAACCATTTTAACAAGAGCTTGGACTTAAGGTAGTTGTGTTAAACAGCAATGTGACGCAGGTCTGTCTATTTCATTGCTGGCCACTCAGCCTAGGCTCTCTGAAATCAACAAGATTTGTCTAGCTTTTGAGCTAAGACTACGCAATCGGTGCATATTTCGCTTGAAACTGCGTCATTTTTAACTTGTTTTGACACAAGAAATAGATAGCTACGTCCTACTGAAAGTCCAAGGTCTTGTTAAAATGGTTCTAAATTATATTGCTGAGAATATGAATTGAATTGAATTTGAATTGAACATATTTTATTGAATAAATCAAAAGGATAAGACACAAGTTCTAAAACTTAGATAGTCCTCTCCTAGTAATGAAATTTTATAAATATTGCCATACATTGAATATATTGAAATATTGAATACACATAAATATACATGAATAAACAATCTACTGCATATATAATATCACCTTATAAATTTAAACATTTTTTGAAAAACGACCACATTCACTCAAAAAAATTTGTACTGTCTTGAAAATTTCAGTGTTTTGTATATTTGTCAACGAATCATACCCCCATAATAATAAATGTGCATCTATAATGTGTACGTAATTTAATGTCAATAGCTTATTCATTAGAGAATTCCGAGCTCTTGTATACTTTTTACAGACAAAAAACAAATGGTATGCATCTTCTGATAAGCCACACGAACAGTTAGGACTGGCTATTAAGTTACAGCGGAATAAGTCAGAATTTAAAATACAGTTGTGTCTCAAACGTGTATGTGTTATGTTTAAAAATCTTTTTCCAAATGAAAGATATTTCTGGGGCTTTACCGTATCATTGTATAAACATTTTTTGAATATTTTAATAGAGGTTGCCTCCCTTGTATTAAGACTTAAGGCATTCCATCTTCTGATAGTATCAGGAATAAATGATTTATTAAATAGTTCTAATCTAAATTTTGGAACAGAATAATCAAGAGAGTTTCTAGTTGTGTACCTTGAAACACTGCCTCTTGTATATGGTACAATGTTTTGTATGTAAGTAGGTACTAAGTTATTGTGCATTTTGTACATAGTTATTAATTTAGCTCTATTTCTTCTGTGTTCCAAAGGTTCCCAACCTGTTTCAAAATAAATTGAATTTCTTGAAGCAAAACTTGTGAGCCCAGTTACTATTCTTCCGGCATTTAATTGAACCTTTTCCAATTTTTCTATGTCCATCTGTGTGCAACCAGCCCAAACTTCGGCAGCATATTCCAATTGTGGTCTAATAAAAGATACATACATTTGTGATAGAATATCCCTTGAAACAGAAAATTTTAGCTTTTTAAGTAACCCCAGTTTTTTGTAAGCTTTTTTAACAATGTTATCAATATGTTCTGACCAACTTAAGTTTGAAGATAACTGTATACCAAGATGTTTGTGTTCAGTAACATATTCCAACTGACAATTTTCAAAAAATAAATTAGGTAAATGATGTACATTTTTCAAATGGAAAAATACAGCTTTGGTTTTCTGTGGATTGAATTTCAACAACCATTTTTTTGACCATTCATCTAATATTCTGAGGTCATGATTAAGATTTTGTTCAATAACATTAATATTATCTGAGCATTGTTGTAAAGAGTTGTCATCAGCATATAATCTACATACAGATATCATATTTTCAGCTACATCATTTACATACAATAAAAATAATAATGGACCAAGTACTGAGCCCTGAGGAACACCAGCTTTAACATGGCCTACGGAAGAAAAAATATTTCTATACATAACTTTTTGTGTTCTGCTGCTTAAATAACTCTCAAACCAATCCAGCATGTTTCCACTAATTCCATACATATTTAATTTGTAAATTAGACCTTTGTGCCATACTCGATCAAACGCTTTTGAAAGATCACAAAACACTGAGAATATGATTATTAATTAGTCAAATTTTATTAATTAGTCAAATTCTAAAATTAAGGAAACAAGTGCCTGTTGTCAACGTAGAACACAGGGGCCAACTCCATTTTTGAGATTTATTTCATTTCATTGAAATTAATGACTTTGTGATATAGAGTATCTCTAATATGCTAAAATTAAATCCATTCTCTTGCCGGGCTCGAATATACATATTTGAATGTGTATTTAAAAAGAGCCTCCTGACGAAGCAAATATACTTATAGATCTATTTCATGTTAAAAGCCAGCGACTTGGAGCAGTGAATAACAAGTTGTTCCGAGTAAAGTCCCACAGAGTCAGATTACTGCATGACCTCGCCAAAGGTTTGTTAAATCTATATCTAGCAAATTATGAATAAGCCATTCACAGCTGAATGCTCTTTTAATAAATATATTTGAGATCCTTGGCACTATTTACGCAAAGGAAGCACGCTGTGCAGGTCAATTCTGCCATGCGTTATGCATGTGTAGTTCTAAATTCTCCCTCGATATACTGTTCAAAGTGTTATTTCTACAATTACTGACCAAAGTGTTATAACTACAATTACTGACCAATCATGGTCCCCGAAAGGCATTTCAACATATATTTAAATATACAATTTAAACATTATTTCACAATATAAGTTGTTTCATGTTTCTTATATACGGTTATATAAAGAACTTTGTACTATTAAGTGTCAATGATCCTAGGCAATACCAGTGTCAAGTGTCCAAATGAATGTCAATGATCATTAATCTGCAACACATAATATGTTATGCGATAACTTCTTCATACATGTATTTACACATTTGAATGGCTTTTTTTTTTCAAACTGTGATATATTTTACATATAAATTTGAACTAGAACTGTCCTAATGGGACTAATACCCCCGCTAGGCTAATTTCAAATGGGACAAATAATTGAATTGAATAATAATTAAGGTTTGGAACACATAAAAAAAAAAATTCTAGAATTGTAAAAAAAAAAAAAATAGTTAACAAAGAAAAATCAAAATTGTCAGAATTTCACTGTAAATACATATCTATAACAGTAATACATTTACAAATGTATGTATTTGATGATATATTTTTTTAATTTAATTGATTTAAAGAAAAACCAACAAAATGACAATAACCCCTCCCTTTGCAGTGAATAGAAATACCGGTAGCCAAGCGATGCTCTTCTGTTGATAAAACTTTCAATATCTTTCTAATAAGAGTCTTGACAGATGCAATTAGTTGTTTCAAATTTTCCTCACTTTCTCCTATGGCACAATTGAACTCCATATCAGAAAATTGATCCCATAGGACTATGATTTTCTTTGATGAGCTTGTTAAATTTAATAAACTCCCAAAACATTACCATAATTACCATACTATGTAAAAATATGTAAAAAAGAAAATTTAATATTACAAACAATTTTAAAATTGCCAAAACACTACAATCATATCAGTAATTTTGAATTTCATTTAAATCAATGCCCAATAGGGTCACTTCATCAAATTACTTGACAAATAAATTTAAACAACCTCTAAAAATAGTTTAACTTCTTTATTAATAATTAAAATTATTTATTTCCTTATAATGATAGACCTTTTGGTTTATATGAAACAGTTTTAAAATAGCCCCAAAACCATCACCCATTTTACAGATTATCAATTTGCCCTAAACACATGCTCCATCTGAACCATGGCTCAGATAATGGCTCCCTTGGGACAAATGAATTCAGCCACACTTGTCTTTGATGTTCTCATTAGCTCCTAAGAATTTATCATTGACAAACAAAAACTTTGCATTGTCAGTTGATAGAATACTTATAAAAAATATTTTTTTTTTTTATTAATTAAGACATAAAGACAAAAAACTCCATCTGGATGTATTTATATAAATATATTTTAGAGTGTTTTCTATTAATTAATTAATAAAATCTGTAAGGATTACCTCCCTTACTTTTCAACATTAGTGTACAATATATAGAATAAGGAAAATGAAAAATGTCATAAAATCATTAAATCTTGTCTGATCTTAAAAAAAATTGCAGGTGCACATCTTCAGATGGTGTTCAACATATGTACAAATTTTCAAACTGTTCCATACAGTAATAAAAAATTCTATAGGGGGGACAAAGTTGCGTCTACAGACAGACGGACAGACGGACAGACAGACAGACGGACAGGGTGAAACCAATATACCCCCCTAAACTTCGTTTGCGGGGGTATAAAAAGTATGCATGCACGTACATTAATACAATGATAGACATATTTATACATTGGTTCTTTTACCATTTTCATAAATAAATTTTCCAAGTAAGCATAACAATTATTTTATTTTGTACCATGTATCCAATGATACATTCATGTATTAACCTCATGATTAAAAAAATATTATACCTAATATTAATAAGGCACGATGGTAAGTTCATCATTAATAGAAAAATATACAATGTCACGTGCACGTGGACACGTTTTTTGTGAGGACGCAAAAAACTAAACATTGCTGGGGATTGATGAAGGCTGTATCTCCTCAGAGAATGATGTATCACTGGGGAAATACATCACCCACTAGCTCGACTGGACATACACTTTCTTCTCATCGTCAGAAGTACGGTCAAAGGTCAGCACTACGCGAGACCGACCGTGAATTTCCAACGATGACCGATGAATCTAAAATCCCCACACATTTAAGTTTCTTCTTCATTAAATATCAGGATTTCATTTTGCATAAAATGCTGCAAATATTGTTGTGGTTTACCGAATGCTGTACATTTTACTAACACTTCACACTGAGGAGGACTATTGATATTATATTTTGCGTATTTTTAAGAAATGTGTTCTTCTAGAAAAAAATAAATAGATACATGTAAAACTACACATGATACTGTACATGCATGAAATAAGAGCAACATATGTTGAAATTTTCATATCTTAAACAAATGTTGTTCTTAAATAACCATTTTTTCCCTGGCCCTACTGAACATTTGGTCTGCTTTTTATAAACATCATTTTCATTGATGAGACAATACCCATGCACAGATCCAGAAAATGTTTCTAGGGATAGGGGGTCTGAGTGATAGATATTACATGGGGTGAGTAATCCTAAACCCATTTTGGGTAACTTTATAGTCTTATATTAATAAATTTGAGTTTCCCAGAGGGGGTGTTGGAGGACACTCTCTCCCCCTTAATTCAATCACTGCATGATACTCCACTACAAGAAAATAATAAAATGAGGCCAAAAGGGTCATGTTGCTCACTTGCAATTGAACAACAAATGTCAACGTTGATTCAAGCAGCCATCTTTCTCTTTGTTTTGTATATTTGCATATATTATCTGCATATTTTTCTATAAAATTGAAACTGCTTTGTATAACCCGACTTCCACCCTAAACTCTCTATTGTACATGTTTTATAATAATTATCTTATTAAAAGAACTTCTATATGAAATATATTAAGACACTTTCAGTCTAAGATATATCTAATAATATTCATTGTCTCTCTTCAACTGGACCTGCCTCAAGTGAGCTAAAACAACACCATAAACTCATCAATGCCAACAATCCTTTAATCATGGAAAAAATAAGTTATAAACATGACCAACTTCTTTACAAACAAACACTGATGTCATTATAGGTTTCATTCACTGCAAAATACAAAACTCTGATGTATTGATTCAAATAATGCACTTTTTATATAAAGTATTAAATGTATAAAATGATATTTAAGCACATTCTTCCTTCAGTAATGGGTTTTTGTTGACATGTCCTTTTCCCACTAAATCTAATCCGGCACTCTTCCTGAACATATTTGCAACATTTTTTTTATTAAAAGAAAAAAAATTCAATAAACTGAATCAGAAAACCATTGCATGATTCCTACTATAATAACTGATACAAACTAAGATATTCCTGACAACTCTACAAATGGAATCATCGTAATTCATTATGATTTCATTAATAAAAAATTCCAAACAAAAAAAGCTCTTCTGTAGTGATAAAAATCAAAGATCATATAATGCACATTTCTATATAAATAGAGAAACCACATATTACATATATACATTGTATTTCAAATATTATAATAAACAAAAGCTTTAGTGTGAGAGAAGTCATAAATCTGATAGAGGTTAACAAGAATGAACACTACTTGTGGCTTTGGTTTAACAGCTGACAGCAGACAATAGATAATTTAGCTTGAAGCCAGTTAATGCTAAGTAAAAGTTTTGTTTATGTTAACATCGCTGGGCAGTTCATCCATTCTATAGTAAATTTCTACAAGCAAATAATGAGTTTCATGATTTTTCTTAACAACTGGTATATATGATGTAGAACAAAATTAACTATTCAACAAAAAGCAAATGATTTTTACTACGTTATGGTAACAGTTGAAAACAATGCAGTAATTTTAAGTAAGCTTAAGGATGATTGTGTGGACTGAAAGCTGACCTCCAACCCTCCTTTAAAACATTCAATCCACAAGAAAAAGAACATTAATGGAAGAGCAAAAGTATTGCGATACACAATTTTGTTTTTTAAGATTATCGTTTTTGATTGGACATAAAGTACTTCTTTTAGAAATCTATCTAAAATGTCAGTGTGTTGGTTTTGCCATTTGATGCTAGAGTTCCTGTAATTGTGGTTCTAAGTAAGGATGCTAGTTCCCTGGGTGTCATCTACAGTTCTTTGGAGTACTGGAAATGCTGCGGTGACTGTGTTTTTCGTCACTCGAGGAAGAAGACGAATGACGACGGCGACGCCCACCATTGGGAGTCATCGATCTCTGCTTGCTGGTTTTCCTTCTGAAATTACAAACATACTGGTATAATTAAATACTTGGGACAAATATGCATGCTTATTAGATTTTTTTCAGCATAGTATAACTATTTTAAATAATGTTGCTGTAAGGTAATGACTGTAAAATAAAAGGATTTATGTTTATTAAATTACACCTGTTCACTATTTGTTTTGATATACCTGTAAATGTTTTGCAATGTTTTGCATTTTTTCTTTTTTTTCATTTGACATATACTAGTTTATGTCTCTAAGAAGTAATCAATAACTGATGTACATTTGAACTGACAGAGATTTAAGTATCACCTTTTACTTTTGGACTTTTGAGAATCGTCCTCTGAGTCTGAGCTCTCACAGGTGCTGCACTCACTGGAACTCGAGCTAGATGACCCAGAACTTGAACTGTCTGAGTTGAAGCCGGTCGGTTTGTTCAGATCTACTTTATCCGCTATGGCTGCCACATCAGAACGCTCCTTCTATAAAATTAAATATTCACACTTAGAAATAAAAAAAGAAAGTTACAGCAAATTGAAATGAAAATTCGATATACAGTGTTTAACATTTCTTGAATTTTCTTCTACATTTGTATGATGTTAGTTGTGTATAATTTTACCTCATTCTCTTTTAAAAGCAAAAATTATGACATAACTCTCACCTTGAGAACCTTGTACCACTTTTTGGACAGCTTAGGTCTTCCTCTCACTGTTTTGTGCCAAACAATTGGAAAATTCACAACACTACAAAAGTTCTGGGTGACAGCTATTGTACTGTCCAAATTCAGAACCACATGCCACCATCCCCCGGGCACAAACACAGTCTCTCCTGGTCCCTGAAGAATCTCCAACTGTCATTCATAGAAAAAAATCCTGATCAAGGCATTTAATCATGTCCAATTTTAATGTCTTAATTCAATGTTCATTTGAACATTTCCTGAGGACATTTTCTGTGACAAAAAAGGTTAGCATATTCCATGAAGCTCTTTTGTTTCTTAAATTGTTTTCCTTTTCTCTCTATGAAGATATATTTTTAGACATAATTTCTATATCTTAATTCTAATACATGTCTTACTGGGGCATACTCCTTTGGCCAGGATGGATCCTTGACTCGTGGGTACACATACTTGAACCAGGACACAGCCTCATCTCTCTGCTTCCCTCCCTCCCCAGGCCGGGGTTTCACCAGTTCTTTGGGGGTATTTGTTGGCAGTAAGCACCATCTGTAAAACAATTTAAACTCTGGTTACCTGGTAAGTATTGAGCTCTATAGACCAATTCACTAAACTGTTTTTAAGGCTATATTTATACATGATCATTGTCTCCGAATCATTGTTCACTACCAAATACTCCACATACAGGTACATTATACATAGAACCATATTAAGAGGAGCTTGGACTTTGAGTAGTTGTGTTAAACAGCAATATAACATAGATCTGTCTATTTCATTGCTGGCCACTCAGCCATAGCTCATTGAAATCAACAAGATTTGTCTGGCTTTTGAGCTAAGACTCAGCAATCTGTGTATATTTCACTTCAAACCAGCATAATTTTTAACTTGTTTTGATGCAAGAAAAAGATAGTTACATACTACAGAAAGTCCAAGGTCTTGTTAAAATGGTTTTAAAGAGAAGTCTCATTGACAAACCTCTTGTGTCCTGAAACAAGGGCATTCCAAGCACTGGTTCCTAGAGGGTCGATGTGTATGCCAGTCCCAGAACGTGCAGGTCCCATCACAAACCAGCTGTAACACAGAGCAGATGGTAGGCTAATCTACAGAATGATTACACACAGAACCACAGCCTGACAGGGTTATCAAGAGGACCAAGTCTGATTCTCTCTATAAACCTTTTGTTTGTTTGTGATTTAAAGATTTACCGGTATGGAGGACGTCTTCTCTCCCCAGCAAACTGGAAAAGATCATCAGTGAAGTAGTCAGGCACAGCGTAGTCCTCCAGTAGCTTCTTTCGTTTGTGATGCTGTAAAGAAAATCAAATTTGATCATATTTTATCACATTTCAAATGAAAAAATAGGTGTAAGCATTTTTGGTAATTCAGATAAATAATTTTATTTTTTATTTGGATATCTTTAGACCACTGATAATATCAATCAAATACCTTGAGTAATTTCCATTTTACCATTAGAATATTTTAACATCTTTATCATTATAATTTTAATATGCTTCTTAGCATATCAATTTATTCACACTGTTGATTTTGGTTTACCTCCCCATAACTACTATCAAAGATATAGAGGGGGCTGTCATCCTTGTTGTCACTCATGTACTCCACAAAGTACTTCATCTTCAGCTTGACTGAGTACCCCTCATCATCCTCCCCACACTTAAAACGCTGGTTACGGTACTTCTTGGCTAGCCTCTGCAAGCAGGACAGATGCTTGTAAGTTAAACATTTCATGAAAATATCAAAACAACGACATCAGATTTTAATAACATATTGTATAAATATAGAGAAATAGCAGAAAAATTTAATATTACAAATCGGTGCTCGACCTGGGCTTCAGCAGTGGCGATGGCGATTTTTTTTTTTCAATATTGGCAAAAATAAATTTTTGGTGTTGGTCTTATTTATTCAAAACAGCACAAATTCAAAATGACAGGTTTTCTATCTTCAAACATGACTCTCTCTAATCTAGTACGAGTACTTCTAAAGTGTGATTATTTTGACCAGAAATAAAGTTGATGTCTATATATAAGCAGAAAATCATACCCTCTCACTCCATTTTTTGACAGCTCCCCACTCTATCTGTGCATTAGTTATCACCACTGGCTTGTAGAGGTGCTCATACTTCTCAATAAACTCCTCTTTGGATATGAACCTGGCATCTATTCTTTCAACATTATCATGCACTGAAGAGTGGCTCAAGTCAAATGTTTGTGCGTAACGAAACTGTTCCCATCCATTGGTGATATTTTCAAGCTCTGAAATATCATTTACATATATAACAATTACTTACTGACGTTCAACTTAATGTTAATTGTTTTATTATTGCTGTGTCAAAAGTTGCCTTTTGTATTTGGCACATTCTTGAAGCAGCAGATACAGAAGGAAAGATTTGTATCAATTGCAAATGTAGTGCACTATTTTAGTCAAATTGTGAGTGTACCAAGACATTTAAGGATTTGAAAACGACCGACCCAATTGAGGCAGTCAGTCAGTAGATGGGGGCGATGTTTACCTTGTTTATTACTTAAGGGGCATATTATTTCCATCATCACGATTATGAAAGTTATACTTATTGATAACCAAACATCAGGCGTTTTGAGGTTGAATTGGCCACCTCCATATTGTGAAATACTTCCTATCAAAATAAGCAATAAAATCAAGAATAATTTTATAATTTTTTTCTTTCTCAAAATTGTTACCTAACAGTGAAGCACAAGCGGTTCGGTATGATTAAAAGTTACACTGGCATGCGACCAGTTCTCGCCGAGTACCATTTCTCACCAGTACATTGTCACGTCATTTTATCAACACATAAAATTATAGACGAAAATGATGTGACAATGTGCTGGTGAGAAATGGTACTCGGTGAGAACTGGTCACACACCAGTTAACTTTTCCAAAAATTTTCAGAACATAGTTTTTGGTCAAGTATTGTAATTATAAAACGGTAAAAGTATTTCAAATATAATGTATTTATATCCACATTAATATCGACAGGTACCCCATACCACCTTTAAGTACCAAACTACACCTAGACTTATATTTTTTAAAAGACTAAGTCATAAGATGGCAATTTAAATGTTTTGTTTAACTGTTTGTATCAATCCATTTGGTTGTATATTGTTATTGCTTAATAGGGCCTATAAAAAAAATTGTGTGTTTAGGGTAACACTGATGAAAAAAATTAGGTTAGGTAGGTAGGGATTTTTTTTTATTTTATCATATTTTTTTCTGCATGAATCATAAGAATGTTTGTTTGTGTCATATTTAAAAATGGATTTTTTAATAGAAATATTATAAAATTCACAATCGGAAAAAAACAGACATCTAAAAATAGTAGGATAGGGGCATATCTGTAGGTTGGGTCGGATTACCCTAAACACACAACTTTTTTTTTTAGGCCTAAAGTATGTCCCAAGTTATTGCTTCCATCGCTTTTTGATGATTTTTAATAAAAATACACATACCTGTGAAAGAAATACAGTTGAAATCGTTAAAAGGGAATATATCCAAGATATCTTCATTGAACAATTACCCCTTTTCACTCAGAAAAATACACAGGAACGAAAACAGATTCCTTACGGAGATTTATAATGGGGAATAATTACATCTTTTCTCCATTCGGAATTCACTCGGAATACATCTCCCAATTTTTTAACGTTATCATCTGGGCTTATTAATGGCTGTTGCAATGCAAAATCTCCGTAGACTTTCAATTTCGGGATGTGTATTGCAACCTGAAGCGGTAGAGGGGGCGTTTCAAAACAGATAATCTGGACATTTTTTATATCAGTGGGTGAACATAGTTTGACCACAAAGGTATTTACTATTATTGAAATATCAAGCAAAAAGTGGTGGAAGCAAAAACAGAGTATAGTTAAAGTATTGGGCTAGTAAACCGCAGATCATGTTCGAATCCGTCTGCGGCTTTTGTTCATGATTACTGGGTAAAATTTTTGAAAATCTTTAATTTTTTATCCAAATTTGCATATTTTATGTCTATTTGACTTCTATACTTCATATCCATCATGCTGTATAACAAAACCAAGTAATTTCTGCTGATTTGAGAAACTATTTCAATGAGCCACCTTAATCAGCTGTTAATACATTGGTTATTTTTTAACTCCTTTAAACTCCATTATCACATTACATGGAAGGATATTGAAAAATAGTAAATTAGTAATTGAGGTGCAAGTAAAAATAATATTCATGAAAATAAAATAAGTGACAATTCTCAGAATTTTGAAAATAGCATATTTTCCCCATTGCTTCCATCGTATTTGATTTAATAATTACCCGGTCTGGCTTTAGATTTGGCGTCTCGGATTCTTTTTCTCGTTCTGTTGTCCATACACGTGGAATTTAGATTAACAAATATTCATAACCAGTTAACAACAAAGTAAACACAGGACAGAGGACACTTCGCTCGCTTCTCGAAATTTTACAGGAAATAGCGGGAAACCTAATAATACTTAGACCAATTTCGATCACATCCGGAAAATTGTAGACGCGAGAGAGATTGTTTTATATTTTCTGATATCGGAAAAATGTTTTTTTGACATCAGGAAATTCGATTTCTTGATTTAGAAAAATGCATTAATTTTTTCCAAAATCAATTTTCTGGTATAAAAAACAATATCTGATATCTGAAATTCGATTCTTTGATTCTATATCATAAATTCAAACTGATTTTTAGATATCAAGAATTATATTTTTTGACGTCAGAAATTCAAATAAAATGACGAACAAATTTCACAGTTTGATATGCATTCTAAATTTTGTTGTTTTTTTACAAAAAAGATTAATTTAATGTGAGAATTTTAGGAGTATTCCTAATAGTTCCGGTCTTATATATTGAAAGCGCTAAGTTAACAGTATATTACAAGGCTATACAATATAAAAAAAAAATCGAATTTCTGATACAAGAAAATATAAATGATTTTTTGATATCAATAAACATTTGATCAAAATATGATTATCTGATTTCAGAAAACCTTTTTTTAAATCAAGAATAAAAGTCGAATTTATGATATCAAAGAAGGATTTTTTTTTAACGGAATATGATGCCTCATTCTTAATATTCAGTAAAGAGTGTGACTCTGAATCAAATTCTCCAGTGTACTCAGTTCACGACCTGCTAAACGCCCCCCCCCCCCCCCAAAAAAAAAAAATAAAAATAGAAATCGTATATACTACTGCTTATCTTTAATCGTATCACGAGAAACATAGAAGAAACACGATTTAAAAAATCGTTATTTTTCCTCAGTTTTTAAAATGTCTCAATGTACATGTATTTATCTGATTGACACTGAAGAAGTTTTGACAAACTTTTATTTAATCATGGCTATAAAGTAATGGTTTTACATTAGAAAACGATTGTGCAGTCCATCTCTGTAAGCATGTGCTCAGTAGCTGATGTTTTTAAAGAACTTATAATTGTGAGTAGATGTCGGTCAGAGAAACATACTGTACCGTGGAAAAGCCACAGTATTTCTAAGTATTTTCTGAGAGACATAACTTGAACAAACAGTTATTTGTATAAATGTGTACACATAATCCAATGGAAGGTTCGGGAGATTTAATCCCCTATATTCTTAACATAATGCGGAACAGTAATTAATCATCGTTTGTTTAGGAATTCATTGGATACCTATATATATCAATGATTCTAAACATCTTCACAGTGGCATGATTTTAAAGACTGTAATAATAACAGACTGCACTAAATATATATCTTCTTGCCATTCAATTTCCAGGATAAATTTGCAAACTCAGTATCTGTATATCTGTCAACTCTAGTACTTTTCAAAATCGTAATTACGATGATATAACGATTATATTTATAAGCATATTCACATGATGTGGGTAAATTTTATCTACTCGTCATAAAATTCATACTTATACTGGTGTGATTGACTAATGATACGTACATATGTATTACTGACAAACGCTGATTCACATTTTGGTTGACATATCGATATTTATCTGCTGGTTAAGGAAAGCAACTACTAGATACATGTATACTCCCTTCTACTGAATCATAATTTGACTCAACAAAATTTAATATCAACCGAGATTTTATTGCATTTCATGTCATATAGCCTGAACAGTAAATTATATGATTGCATGATTTAGATAAAGTATATATCACAGACAAAGAAGAGAAACCCAAAAACGTGCTCTGTCACAGTAATGCAGGGCTCTAAAACAAGCCACCAAACACTAACAAACAGACAAACGGGACATACATGTACACAGAATATAGAAACACGTGTAACTGTACATGTAAGAACAGGCAAACGAGACATACACGTACACAGACTATAGAAACATGTTTTATTGTACATGTAAGAACCGGCAAACGGGACATACATGTGTACGACTAAACGACATGTACGACATGTGTGATTGTACATGTAAGAACAGGCAAACGGGACATCAAGCACAACACAGAATGACGAAGTATGTGTAAATTACATCATATATAATAATACATTATTCAACAGTTGTTGGTGCTAGCATTTTTTGTATACATAACATCCGTTCTAATGGCGTACTTCCGGCCCTCTTCCAAAATTGATCCCTCGTGAAGGATATCGTGCTGGAAAATCAGCACTGATCCTGTAAAAGATTAGAAAACGACCAAAATTTATCAACAGGCGATATACAGGGATATTGCTCGTCTTTCTCCTCTTACCCAATGTACTAAACAAACATGCTAAAGGATACAAAGTGTGCAGGTCTTAAACTCATTATTTAGCGTATAATCAAAGATACTACATGTACTTGTATACAAAGTTGCATTCGATTGATTCTAGAGGGTTTTTACAGTTTTTAAACTCGCTATTCAACTTAAACTAAGTTTCATTATTTTAAAAGACGTGTTCAAATGATTGTAAGTTGTAGTTTTAGCTTAAATAAACTATTTCAAAAGTAGGACGTGTTCGATTTGATTATTGATTGCATTACACGCTATATATATGTCTCATTTCTTGCCTGTTTTAGGAACAACCTCTAACCCGCCGTCCTTGCTGTCGAATTTGTTCAGAAACGTTGTACTGCCGCCTTTGAATCCCTTGGCGAGAGAAATAATTCAGATAACAATAAGACATTCTAGAGATTGATCAGATAACGACTCTATAAATATAGATGACTTACTTCGTTTAGGTAGATCTGGACAGTGATGTAACTTACATCCCCATTGGTCCTCATGTAAGAACCGTCAAAATGAGGTTTGAAGTATTCACCTGGGTTGTATCGCAAAAACCGCAACCTTTACAATCAAAGCGCAAGGAGTATCAATAATTTCAATAATTTGTTGGTGAAATAATAGCTATAAGATTAACTATCATATTTTTACTCGGGACAGAGGAAATATTAAACTGAAATTAATGTAAGTAAAGTTTTGTTTAATTCATGACGCAATACTGGGTCATTCCTTGAAGGATGGAAAGAACGTTAATGAAGTAAATTTTAAAAACACTCAATACATTTTCTCATCTTCGCTAGCCAAGGGGTTTCGGTCCACTTTGCTCCCCATAAACCCCTGTTTATGGGGAGCAAAGTAGACCGAAAACCCTTGGCTAGCGAAGATGACATTTTCTCAGCCATACCTTTCATTAAGTTCCACAAGCTTTCTTCCCTTCCACTCTTTGGGAAGGTAATCTTGGATTCTTTGAAGGATATTAGCGGCCTCCTCTCTGGAATCCCAGATGTTTCTGGCGTTGTTTCGCACGTCCGTGGCTTCCATTTGTCTGTGATTAAAGAATTAGAGAACTCCTCAGAACATAGTCTGTAAAGTTGGAATAAACTCCAAATTATACAGTCAAATATTTAACTATACATGTACTTATATATGGTCTGCAAAAACGAAGTTGTTTGAACCACGCGTAGAGTTCCCATTGATAGACAAGGTACCAAGCAAAAGTAAAAAATATACCGTACATTTCCAAAATTGATACCCTAATTTATTGTACAGGTAAATAGATCTTACATGAATATTTGTAACGTTAACTGTGCATAGATGTGTAGAAAGGCAGTAGTGGGAATGCACATACCTTCCTCCGCCGATATTGACCAGGGCCAGTTCGTAGCCCCGCCTCTCTGAGTCTTCAATGTACTTCTTACATTCCTGTCAAATTCAGACATGTCCAAGCAATAAGGAAGGCTCCATTTTGTTTTATTCACTGGCCAGTATAGATTCATTATTCTGTATATTGATTTATTTAATATAGAATTCTTCCCTTATTTAGAGATATCTTATTTTATGCATTACCGTGATATAGGCGTCAGCTAGCCCATCCCCTCCCAAATTGACAAAATGAACTTTTTTTTTATCTTGGGTTGTCATACTTCACGTTTGGTACAAGCCCCCCCCCCCCCCCCCCCCCCAAAAAAAAAAGGAATCTTAAACTGTATCGGAATCGTGATATATCATCAATCCATTGAGTCTGACAACATCTGACCATGAATTTTTTATCTATCTAAATATATCATTGTGCGCATCTCTATATACCTGCATCTCGTTTGTAATATCTACATGTACAATTCAAACTACATCATAACAGGGACGTATATACATGTACTAACCTGTTATATATGTTTCTGATCAATACGATATTTAAAATATACATCTATATCAAATTGTTGTTGTTACGGCAACTCACTTCTTCTGTGAACACGTCGTACAGGACAAAGGCCAGCTTTCCCTTGGAGTTTCCCGGAAGACTCAGCTCCTGCTTTGTGATCCCCATTGTCCTCCTATCTTAAAATTACACCATATAGTATGTCACTGTTTTAAATATAGATAACATATACATGTATGTGATAGGATCGTAAGTCTAGATCTGTCACTGTCTGAAATAACATACTTGTGATATAGGACAAGTATGATATAAAAGTAATATAAAAAGTAATATAAAATAAAAATATGACTCGGACCCTCCTTGACAAACATGGATATCCCCCCCCCTGACATTCTGGATCCGCGCATGATCTTCAAAGACAAAACCATATTTATAGATCATATAGATTTTTGATAAAAAAAAATCTTCTTTAAATGAAAAGAAATAAGACAAATATGTCGTTGATTGCCATAATGAATTATAGAGTACAGCTGAGAGGGAGGGAGGGAGGGAGAGAGAGAGTAGAGAGAGAGAGAGAGAGAGAGAGAGAGAGAGAGAGAGAGAGAGAGAATATTTACTCACCTAATTTTCAGGAATTGTCCAAATGACCAATTCGTAACTTTGCTTTCATTTTATATAGGAATATATGTAATTTCTATTTATAAGATATCTTCCGTAAAACAAAAATAACCTCAAAACAACAGTCATCTCATCTATAATTGTATAAATTGATTTAACAAACTGAATTACAGTACGCATTTTAAAAGTATTATTTATGGTGACATTAACGAATGTTTACTTAATATTTACTTAAAATAAACATACAATTTTACCATATCCCTACTTTTACCCCACCCTATGATGTTCTCCGATAGGGGTCGCACTAATTATAACTTCCGCTTTATGGTGTGGACATAATTTGTCTCTTGGCCTGGCTATTATTGTAAACAATATGGTGAATTGCATGCTGATAGAGGAGGGAAGCAAGATATGACAACTTTCTCTAATGTTTTGTTTATATCTGTGCTTTGGACATGTATGCATCATGGTAAATACGTCTATAGAGTATAGTGCAGTAAGATCTGTCATATTCAGATATTATCGATGACGATGTATTATCGTTTATATAGTAAATCTGATCTCTTCATTATAAATTGTCAGAGTTCACTTTGGCATTTTAAGTCTGGTATCATCTGGCTTTTTTTTTCAACTTCCCTGAATATAAACGATGAGCAGTAAAATGTTTTATTTATTTTACGTTTTTTGTGCATGAAATTTTCAGAATACATTTTTACTTGTTCTGTAAATGTGAAATTGGAATCTATATGCAATTAACACAGAATTGTGACTGCAATTCTGGTTACTGAAAATTTAATAGGTCAAAGAGAGCAGTAGCTTGAAATTTCTATTCATTGTTCGCACAGGCAAGCTTTTATGCTCGCTAATATACCAAAAGAAAAGAATATAACTTGTCTATTTTCCCTCTCTTTTTGAGCTCATTTAACTTTAAAGTTTTTGATTTGAATTTGTGTATTAATTGTTTACTGCTAACTTAGTATCATAAAACAATATTCTTTTTAAATTTATTACCATGCTTTATAATAATTCATAAGACATGCAGAGATTGAATTACCAAAAATTATGTAGATCAAATTGTTAGGGCAATACTTATCTGCTCTGTCTGTGTGCTTGTATAGTTGTACATCTATTTTGGTAAATTATAAGAAAGCTTAAAATTTCGGGTTGAAATATTATTGTGCTTATAAACCACATGTACATTTCTTTAAGTCATACTAAAACTACGGTCAGCTATTTCAAATAATCTTTATTTATTTGTTGTATCATTTTGATAGTGTCCACCCAGAGCTACCCAATCATCCACTCAAGTAAGAGCATTGAGGTAGAAGAAGGACATAACTTAGAAGTAAGGTGCAGTGTCAGTGCCAATGGGGGCCCCCCTAAAGCACTGTACTGGCGAGGGGTGTGGAAATCAGAGGATGAGATCCACCAAGAGTGGGCAGACAACTTCACCAGGACACTGATTATCAAGAATATCACTGGGAAAGATGCTGGCATCTACCAGTGTTTCTACAATAGCTCCACACTGCAAACAAAGAAAGGACTCTCCATACGAGTCATCTCAAAGTGTAAGTTTTTACTAGACCATGTAGACAGGAGTTCATCACTTTATGCCCATAAGATGAAAGGTTAGGTGGTATATTGATTATTTTTGTTAGTGATGTTACTATAATCCAACCCATGCTTCAGTTTGACATCTGTCTGTACAGTGAGCAGGTTTACAAAATAAAATCATTGTATTACAGCATTCAGAAAATATGATATTCAATAAAACCAAACAGCTTTAAGATGTTGTAGAAAATTAGAAAATAAACACATCTCGATGATTATACCCTGGATTCTTGATATGTATGTATATGTATGTATTCATTTTATTTCAGTGGCTACAGGTGCCAGGTGTCATAGTAAACAGTTTTTATGCGAGTCTGATAAAGTCTGTATTCCCATGGAACAACGTTGCAATAAACATCCAGACTGTATTGACGGATCAGATGAAAGAAACTGTCAGTACGGTGAGGCTGAGCTTGTTCTATTCTCAGGACACATTGTACACTGACATATAACTCCCTCATCAATCCTAATGATTGAAAATACACTCACAACAGATGAAAGTCAGTTTAGCTATTCTTGAGAAAAATGTGGTTATATAATTTATATAGATGTTTGCAGACTTTCAACATTCAACAGAGAATATTTGATAAAAAAAAAACCCAAAAGGTTTGTAATGTACTTGCATGTAGGTTTGGTATTAATAATTTAATTAATTCCTATTAATTTCTTTGTCTATTGCAGCCAAGTGTGAGGACATGTTTATTTGTCAGAACCAGCGGTGCATCAACAAGACGTTGGTGTGTGACAGCCAGCACATAGACCACTGTGGAGACTGGTCAGATGAGTATTGTCTCATCACAGATGACCAGTACCCCCAAACAGGTGATTAGCAATACCTAATGAACATGGAGAAGTGTGGACAATACTTCAAAGTGATCTCATCAGAAATACATATGGGTACACTTAGCTTTACATTAGGACAGACACTTCAACAAAACACTTGGATAGTCCTTCATCACTCATGTCCAGAAATTTTGCACAAATTTCAGTCAATTGGAGCTGTTAAAATATAGATATCTGTTTGCCTTTCCTGCTTCAATTTTGCAGCTCAAACATCCTTCAAATCATTTCTTAATATTAGAAGTACAATTCTTGCCATTACAGAGGGTAATTTTAACATTTTATCAATCTGGTTTTTTGTTTTGATGCTAACTGCATTTTTTGGACCTTTTAAATTGGAGCCATTAGAGTCATTTCTAAGCTTATTGTCTTTTTGGGCATCAGCATCAGACTTCAAAGGATGAAGGTAAAATTGGACACAAAATCAAACCATTTACACCAGCTAGATAAATTATAGAGATGCTACTGCTTTAAGATGAATATTTAATTGCAATTGATAATTAGAAGGATGATTTCCTGGCATGCATTTAAGAGATCGAGTTAGTGCATACATCAAGTAATAAAGCCGCTCTTTATTTGAAGTTTAATGGGGGGGGGGTGTAATATAACATGCATGTAAAAAGCAGTACATTTGTTTTATATACTACTGTTACTGACTACTGTATACCAGTTTATAGTGTTCCAGATTGTAAGTCATCCTGAGATGTTAAAGTTTGTGTTGATGCTTTTGTAGAGGTGATCAATGCCACATCAAACCTGCCCAGTGACAAGACACAGATGTCGTGGCTGAAGACCACGGTCTACGCTGTGATTGGGTGTACCGTCGGCACGGTTCTCCTGATATCCGTCATCGTGGTGATTGTATTCAGGTTCAGAATGAAGAGCTTCCCACGCTCTGCTGAAAGAATGTTACGACAGTACCATAGGACAGTCAGCAGTCAGAATCAACAAGACAATAATCAGAATGCCATAGAGATGGACCCTTTTCTGTCTGCGTCTTCTACTTACGGAAACATTATTGTGAATGTGAACAATGGCATTCAGTACATACCAAGGAGTGAGATTTCTCCCATTGGTGTGCCACCTTCATATTCTGATGTAGAAAGAGAGATAAATATGGGCAGAGGATCTCCCCCACCGCTATATAGTACCATAGACAGGAATCCTGCTCGTGAAGTGATTAATTTCAATAATTACATTATTCATGAATCTTCAATAGCCAGTGCGTGTGCCACTTGCTTGCCATCCTTATCTCGTGATTCTTCCATTTTATCAGAAGGAGAACTGTATGTTCAGCAAACACGACCCACCTCAAATACGTGTAGCGTTTCTGTTCAGACCTCTTCTGATGAACCAGAGGGTCGTACCAGGGAGAATTCTCGCTCCTGTCAATGCCAGTCTATAACAGTTCAAAACGGGGCCATATTACTAACAGATTTATGTTCTCCACATGAAAATTGTGAATCTCTTCAATCAGAATCCATTCAGACAGACAATGCGTCATGCGGTAGAGTGTGTCAGTTAAATGTTCATGACGGTGCCATAGTGTTGACCAGCGATACTGTTCACAGTAACCCACCTTGTGTGGATAGTCAAGAGATCCAACGAGAGAACCAGGACAATGTCAATGCATCTATCAGGGCTGAGGGCAATAATCATAATGAGGTCCAGGGCAATGTTAATAGTGAGATCCAGGGCAATAATAGCAGTGAAGAGTGCCCTTCCTCTATGGAGTCAGGCCCAGCCCAAATTCAAGTAGAGGGAGGGCAGATAGTGTTAAGAGGAAACATTGTCCCTACAGAGACTGTGTCTGTGTCACAGCAGACAGGGGGTTCAACCTCTTCACCCCCACATATTGCTATTCAGGAGGGACAGGTCGTCCTTCAATGAGTATAAACTATACTGGGGTGCGACCAGTTCTTGCCGAGTACCATTCTTGCCAGTACATTGTGAAGTCATTTTATCAAGACATAAAATTATAGACGTCACAATGTACTGGCGAGAAATGGTACTCGGTGAGAACTGGTCGCATGCCAGTACAGCGTAAAGAAGGAAGTTTAAAGATCTGTGTTTTAACTGTTTTTTTGTGAAAAATTTAGGAAATAGAAAAAAGGGAATTTAGAACTGCACAGTATCAATATCAATGTTTTGAAATATATTCTTAGAATGAATTTAATGTATATTAAGTAAACATTTTTGAAAAAATATGTAGATACATGTACACTTAAATAATTTTGAAAGAGCACATGAATTTTCATATACGTGTTTGTTTTTGGTTGTGTATAAAGAAAAGGTTGTTACATATGAGAGACTTTGGTTTGCATTAGATGAGAGTTGTTGTTCTTTGGACTTGTTATCCATTGCCAGTGTTTTCCAGTATTTCAATGTGCCAAAATATGGATGGTACAATACATAAGATAAAGAGAATTTATGTCAACTAATGATGTTATTGCATGTCTTTAAAAAAATCCAATCCTTTAATTAAGTTCATGTAATCTTATTTTATATACAAGTTTGGTGAAAGTTTTGTGGTTTATTTCACTTCTAACAAAAGGACATTTCTTGGGTGTATATTTTCAAAGTAAACACAATCATCACCTTGGAATCAATGTTTTGAATTCGGAAATCAAATGTATTTAAGAAATGAACTCAATGTCTACCCAAGTTATACGAGTATAACCTGGGTTAAAGCAATTTACAGTTTTTTATTATCCGCTTCGCGGATTATGAAGCGTAAACTGCCCCAACCCAGGTTATACTCGTTCATTAGTTATAATTTAATTTTCTGTAATTTACTGTACAAAGTGAGTGTGTTTTACTTTTAAAAATGATATTAATCTGTTCAAAATTCAAACATAACATCAAGCGGATTAGTATATTTTTGACATTGGTGCATTGTGACCTGTCTAATGAGGTGCAAACCAGGTTATACAAATTTAACTAAATTTTTCTATCCAATCAAATGCCGTGCTACATCCAGAATTAAATTATTGTTGATTATTTCAAGTACCTGCTTGTTTTTTTAGAACTCAACTTTTAGGTACCCTACCTACTATTTCCGCTATTTATTTTTAAGTTTTAACTGGCCGCTACAAGTATATGTCATTTTTCTCTCATTTTACTCTCTTAGATAATATGTGGATGAAATTATCAATTTGGAAGGGCATATGGTTATGTTATAACTGTAATTTGTCAAATAGTAATGTAGTTTGTGTTATCAAAACCCATGTTATGGTCAGTTTTGAATGAATCTGCCAGTAGCTCAACAAGTGCTGATCTATTAGGATTTGTAAGGCATTGAGTATTTATTATGTGTTTTTTTTTTTTTATTATTTTTATAATACATTATACAATAGACACATTTTGAAGATTAAGACCCATTTGTTATACAGCAATGCAATTTACACAACATATATTTTCACAGATGCTTCCATGTAATCTTCAAACACAAGATACAAACTATTGAAAATTATATACTCTACTTTGATTTTGTTATAATTTGAATTTTTTTTTTCAAATGAAAGATTGCTGCTGATGAGTTTTATAGATAGTTTAATAATTTATGCTTCGGTTTGATTTAAATGAATCAGAATTGAGTATGAAGAAAATTTTTGAATCTAATTTGATTGAAATCAATTAATTTTGGGTAGCAATCTAAGTTAAAAAGATCTACCATTGATTGTTATCATATTTACCCGTTACTATGAATTTTTATCAGTAACATTAACAACCCTCAGATCATGAAATTATTTGTTTTGGCAATTATCAAATGTAGCTCATAATTTAATCCATTATATATAGTACAGTGATATATGACAATATTGTCTACCTCAAAGTGTTTAATTTATACAAAGATGACAAGAGTGTCTGAATTTGCAGTGTTCTGTCGATATGTATTTTACAAACTAACTATTAGGTATTAAGAGAACTCTTAACCTTGGGGTATACTTTGTGGGAGTTTAACCTTAACCTTCATTTGAATATTGATCTTGACAATTATGTATGTGTTTCTTTTGAAGGTTTAAAAAAAAATTGTATGTCGCTCAGACAGTAATTTACGGGGCGTTGTATGCGTCTCATGTTTTAGGCCCAGTGGAGGTAAAATCACAAGAAGCTCCTCTGGTATTCATTTGGTTGTACGCTTTACCAATTTCAAACAAATTTAGCAATGTTAAAATAACATAAAACTATATGGTCAGACCTGTTGCTTTGTAACTGGACGTATGAATTTTGGTAAGGCAATTAAAATAAAATTTCAAGTAGGAATATATTGGAAGAATAAGAATTTGAACCCAAATCCTGACGAGGCTGTCTTGATGCTGAGGGCATTAATATTGCCATTAGGTCATATGTAGAATAAATAGACCTTTTATTCTCTATGTTATATCTCTGTTAGATTCAAGATTGAGATGCCTGGTAGTAGTGATGTTTCATTGTTAACACTTCATTATAAGAACTGTTTTATCTTGTTCCTGCAATGTCCTTTGTTATAGATCATGTCTCAGTTATAACATTTGAGTTGTGTTAATAACACTTTAATATAACGGCAATGATATAATTAAAATTAGAAACAAATTGTTGTTGTTTTTTGGTTGTTTAAAACTCTATATTTGAAAACCCTACCTAGTCCTCTATTACAGAATACAAACTTAGCCTACGTGCAGATATTTAGAAATTGGAACTGTAAATTCAGGTTCTAATGCAAATAAATATTAGTATATCTCTGTTTCATGGGGACGACTTATTAGACACACGTATCGAACTTATTAGACACACGTATCGGTCTGTGAAAGGATTTTGAAGTAGGGAACAAAACTACAAAAAGCTACCAGCATTCATTGATATATACTGCGGTAGATTTGATTTTGGGGGTCTGGAGCAGTGGTTCCCACCTAGTCCTGTAATGCGATGCTTGGACTTCTACCGAACCATTGTGTACCGAACAGGTCTTTTCCGTGTTCAACATGACATAGACAGGGGTTCCCCTGTTCAGCCTGACACTAACCAGGGTGTTCTGAAGACCCTACATGTTAGCTGTCAGTCTCCCGTCATTTTGTCCCTTTAATGCAGTTTTCTTCAAATGGGCGCGTAGTTGACAATTAAATGCAAGGGACCAGTGTTTGAAATAAACGCATTTGAAAAAGCCAGAAGTACGAGTTTTGTGAAGATGGAATCGTTTGGAGTCATTACTTTCATATTTTGTGTTGTTCTTATCTGCCTGATCTTCGATTTTGATAAGGATAGACTGTCTTTGACAGAAGCTGTTAATTCGCGTAAGCATATATTGCGTAATAATTTAAAAATGAAATGATAAGTGTTATGATTTTTTCAGGTTAATGTGATTTGGTGCAGTTTCTTGTTTCCTTTTGGTATAGAAGCCGATCTTCAGTTCACGCGACAGAGGAGACAGACCACCGCGGGGGACTATCTCTACACCCTGGAGGTCCTGTTTGTCGTGGACCCAGCGGTGGTCAGCTGGTGAGTATACCCCTCCCTCCCCCCCCCCCCCCCCAAAAAAAATCCCTTTACGACCCAGTGATAGTTGGTGGGTACCACCCCTCCGCCCAAAACCCAGTGATAGTTATATAAAGCTGGTAAGGACCCCCCTCCCACACATCTCCGTGGTGTCTCCTAACGTGACCCAGTGATTGTTAGCGGGTAAGTACATTTCTCCCCAATCCCCATTCCCTTTACGAAGATGTCGTGTTTCCATAACATCTGATTTCAGATATGTTTCAGGTTTAAATCTCAGAGTAGACCTGGATTAGATGAAAAGGTTCTCCTGGAAGCGACCAACAGAACGAAACTCCATTATCAGCGAATCTTTAAGGGCGTAAGTTTGTGAACATTACTAAATAAAAGTAGTTTAGCCATAACTTTAGTAAAAACTTACAAGTAATATTCAAATTTGTGCTGAACTTATGAACAAATTTAAGTTATAATAAAAAAATAAATAAGAATTTTCATGATTTATTTGCTATACATGCTGTGTCACCAATTACAATGTACATGTACAAATTTGTACTATCTTTGGAGCCAAAGATCACGTACTTTTTGATGGTTTCCTTATTGAGAAGAAAAATAGCTTATGTAATGCTTACATCAATTCCATGGGAATGTTTAAATTCGTTGGTGGGTGGTAAGGATGAATTTGGCAAGCATTGAGCCATATCGAATAAAGTCATCATTTTAATGTTCACATTAAAAATTTATAGCCATAGTACTACAGTACTGTTAAGGGTGTCTCATTTTCACTTCAGATTAAAACAAGGTTCACCACATCAACAGAGTTAAATCTGAACATAGTACTGGTAGACGTAATTATAGCGGAGGTGGGTGCCATCTATACTACAAACAAAATCTACTTCAACTTGAATTAGAGCTCTGTTATGATTTCAAAAATTTCAACATTCCGCATTCCTGAAATATATATATGTAGCAATATACTTTCCTTTTCCTTTTTCTAGAATCTAAGTTTTCCATCGCCGTTATCTTTTACGCCCAATCCCTAGGATCTTTGATCCCCGCCCCCTGAGGTCTTGGACACTTTCAGGAACTGGGTCAACTCAACGGAACTACCCAATCATGACCACGCTTTGCTTTTTACGGGGTTTGTGCCTTTTCAAGGTTTCTTATATAAGGTGCTTTGGTTATATGGTTATAACAGTGCTTTAATTGTTAATTAGCGATAGAAGAATTTTTTTATGATGTGAATTAAACCATTTCGGTTACTTTACAATGCGTTTCAATTATGTCAGTTGGCATCTCCATCTTTGCATTTTAGTTAGAGTTTTGGAGATTTTGCTGTGGAATTAATACGTTTAAGTACATATTCAATGTGCTATAAACTATTGTAGATGATGTATACTTAACATGCATATTAATCAATGGCGTTTTATGAGTTTAGGTTTCAATTTAACGTACGGAGGCTCGGCATCTTCAACGGGTTAGTTTTGTTTCACAGTACCATCAAATCATGCTTAAATTTCGCTACGAAAAGCAACCCTTCCAACCCTAGCTAATCCCAATACAGTTTTTGTATTTTCTCAATACCACTTTACGGATTTATCTTACTGTAAATTTTGAATTCATTGGGATTGTGTATAAATACATTAAATTAGAGAGCTCTAAAATATTACAATGGTCTCGGATGGCAGGGCTATCCTATCCCGATTCTGTCTGCACGGCCCTGGCGATGTCGGTGGTGGAAGATTTCTACGATGAACGGACAGCGATATTCGCCGCTCAGGAGCTTGGAAGAAGGTACAAAGTAAATATACAACATACCAATAATACTATATATTTACATTTAGCCGTATATTTATCTTAAACCTTTTTTTCCTCTAAGCCTCGGTTCCAGGTTGGACATGGATGGGAACTTTTGCCGAGCAACCAATCTAAACATCATGTCGACCAAGTTTGCTTTCAACAGCCCCAAGACGCCGAATCTTTGGAAGTTTTCACGTTGTTCCATATCATACATCAAAACTTTCCTTCAGAAGTCGGACAGGTACGACTATGTGCCGAGTGTCATCTGCATCTCCTTGTACTGACCAATGCTTGCTAACATACAACATTTAAGTTACATTTTAGTGAAAAAAGGTTATACCAATGTTTGGTTTTACAGTGACGGGACAGAATGCTTGAGGTCCCACACAGCCACCGGAGTGCCATTGTTATCAGAGGTGGCTAAATCCCCGGATGCAGACACCCAATGTAGGACTGCCTTTGGTCTGGAGTCGTTTTTATGCAGGGTAAGTGTAACTATCCAAATCAAAATTGGGAGAGGGTGGTCTAAGTTTTTGAAATTGTGCTCAATCCCAATTGTACTTTTTGTACAATAAAGATGTATTCAAATCAAATGTGAATTAATGCTGAAAGTAACTATGTTGGAATGACTGTACGTTGACAGGCCCTGACCGGTCCGGACTACAGCACCCTGTGCGGAGGAATGTCCTGTTATTCGCCCGAGTCCAACACGTGCTCCAGTATCCTGCCTCTAGACGGCACTATTTGTGGCAACTTCACGGTAGGAACCATTGTTAGGAATGTATTATTTATTTCTTTAAGATTTATTTCTGTTTACCACAGCTTCTAGTGTTAGATTTGAACATGAACTGTTTATAAACACTCTAGGTTTTATATTTCTAGACCTGCAATGGGGGTGAATGTGTGTTGTCGGATGAAGGTGAAAACGTACCAGGTAATGTCTTTTCTCCAAACTCTGTACTTTGATATTTTAGAATTTCAAAAAACAGTTGTTCAGAATTCACGTCACCAGTTGGGTGTATGTTGTAGACAGGTGCCCGTTTGGTGACCAGCCGGTGGTCCCGGGCGGCGTTGGGTGCGCCGACAGAGTTTACGGACGGCCGTACGACTGTTATCTCCCCTCGGTCAACGCTGCCTGTTGTTTGTCGTGTGAGGAGATCAAAACTGACATCACAGGCAAGTACTCTGACATTTCTAAAAGGCAAGATTCAAAGTTGTTGATGAAAACATCGTCCTACAAATACATACTAAGGAAATTTTCAATTTTGAAAATCGTGTTCGAGTGGCTAGCGTGATGCTGTTGTTTGATGATCATCGTTTTTCAAAATAGCATTTCAATGACAAAATACATTTTTTATAAAAGCGTAAGTGAGTTAGTTGTAATCAAAATTAAGTGCAGACTTTCCTATTGTAGTTGTATTTCATACTTGTATCCTGTGACTGAACCATTTATTAATAAGTGGGTCCATAAGTAGATATAATCCGTGTTTGATTTTGTCCTTTTGAAGGCTGTGAATACGGGGATCGAAGAGATGAGTGTCAGTTTTCCAAATGTCCCACCTACAACAACTTCACCCGTGAAAACCTCTGCTGTTTGACCTGTATAAACGGTAAATTGCCATACTCCGCTTCGACTGTCCTCCCGTTAACGTATACGTCATCGGAATCTGTTTTCAACGTCAATGATGATGCAATCACTACTGAGAATGGTTAGGGATTACCATAACTCATATCTCTATGTCTTGAGTAATTTACAATCAATCAAATAATAGAGTATAGGCTGTTGCCATGAAATAATTTCTTCTTGCTATAAATAACAACATAAATATTCAATAATTTAGGTACTTCACTCATAAGAACTACGACACCTTCTGAAAGATCGTCCTCCTTATCAATTTTATCCACAACTGATTCTACCCCAGTTACACAAACTTCGACAACGTCAGAACTTCAGACTTCAAGGATCTCATCAACAGGACCGGATATGTCCTCCGTGTTAAGTACTGGTAGAACAGCTGGATCCTCAACTTCTTTGGTTACTACGGAAACGGTTACAATTCGAACTAAAAACTCGACACCAACAAGCATAACATCTGCAATTCCATCTGACACCACGTTGCCCTCCACATCCACTTCAAAAGATATTACGTCATCAAGACTGACATCAGAAGCAACCACCGATTCATCAACGCTTCATACCACATTGCTAATCAGCACAAGGTAGTGATATCATACGATATGAAAGCAGTTCATGCAAATCAATACTCATAATCAGCTCAACGCGCATATATATATATATTATACTTGAAGCAGTGAATCAACTCATTCTGAGTCCACAACACCTCGGACTACGTCTGGAGTCACAACAACCCAGACAACTACGTCATCGGCCAGTGATGAAGAGAGTAGTTCTAGTGAAGATAGCAGCGAGAAAAAGAGAAGTACTAGTCAAATTTTAAATTATTGCAATACTCGATACCTTATCAGAAGATTATGCTTAAAGATTTTTATTACACTATCTATACTGTCATAAAATAGCACTTGGAACTCAAACTCTTCCATATTACGTTTTATTTTTCAACGATGATATTGCAACTAAATACCTAACTGACTGATTTGAATTTCAGAAAAAGAATGGAAGAAAAAGCAGAAACAGCTAGAGAAAGAGAGAAAGAGAAATGAAAAACGGATTAAGGCACTAAAGAAAAGATACGATAAGATGATGAAAAGACTGAGAAAGTATTTGGAGCTTCCATTTTTTAAAAATATCCTCTAATTTAATGTTACATCAACAGTGTTCATTTTCATTAAATTCCCATTGAACCCTTTTGGTATTTGGATTTTTTTTTAAACTATGATAGATTGTGTCTTCCTCTGGGACTTCACTATCTCTTGGTCAATACTGACTATTTCCCACAAGTGATTGACGGGACAAATGTGACACCCCCTCCCCTCAATATAAGCTTTTAAGGTCTTATAATTTTTTTCATGATTGGTATAATTTTGTAAAACGTTTGTATATTTCTGACTGGGGGTATAAATTAGATCAGAATTATGTCATTAAATGGTGCTTTATGAACAGAGAAGTGCCGAACCGTTGTACAGTAAGACACGCTTATAGCGAAGTGTCAGGGACATGCGATTTTACTTAAGGAATGAATTCAATTATATTTATTTGTTTTATACGATATAAAATAGTTTGGTGCAGTTTACGTTTTATAAACCGCGAATTTAAATGCCACCTTGGCATTGGCATATAATTATCCGGCACTGTGTTCCTGACTTAAATCTAAACATTTTAATGAAAAGATTTATATTCACGTGTAAATTTACTCGTGTTACGTAAAGCCTACAACCGACCCAGTAGAATACATGTACATGCATGGTAGTAGTGAATACAGATTAGTTGAAAATTCAACTGTGTTCTTGGGAGCAATAAAAAAGTATGTGCGCATGTAATGAATTTCAAAAGAAGAAAAGACGGTAACAATTATAACATCGAGTGAAACTGTACATATGAAGCTTTCAGATCAGAAAAAAAATTGGATGGGCGCCTCAGATTGTCCATATTTTTTTTTCAGACTGGGGGCTACAGACCTGCAGCTATACTCTGATAAAAGAAGAAACTAAATAGCAATAAAAGAACTATAGTCTGTCCCAAGTTATTGCTTCCATCACATTTTGTTGATTTTTAATGAAAAGTACACATACCTGTGAAAGAAGTACAGTTGAAATTGACGAAATGGAAAATATCCAAAATATCGTCATAGAACAATTATCCCTTTTCACTCATAAAAGTTTACAGGAACGAAAACAAATGTCTTACGGAGATTTATAATGAGAAATGTTTCCATCTTTTCTCCATTCGGACGTACTCTGGATACCTCGTGAAATTTTTCAACGTTATCATCCGGGCTTATTAATGGCTGACGCAATGCAAAATCCCCGTAGAATTTCTATTTTTGGATGTGTATTGAAACCTGAAGCGGTAGAGGGGGCGTTTCAAAACAGATAATCTGGACATTTTTCATATTAGTGGATGAACATAGTTTGAGCACAAAGGTATTTATTATTATCGAAATATTAAGCGAAAAGTGGTGGAAGCAAAAACTCGGGACAGAGTATAGTAATGGATCAAATATTTAATTTTTCTCTGTTGATGAATATCCACTGCATTTGATTTTGCCTATATAACTTCATTTTCAACCGTCAAATGCTGTAATTTATCCATTGAATAAAATGATACTCTTTCACACTGTTAATTCATGGTTTTGTAGTTGGATACGGAAGTTATCTCGTGATTTACTCCATGATTTACTCAGGATAATCTTTTTTTTAGATATTTTCACTCGCGCTCGATCCTCACTTGTGAAAATATAAAAGAGTACATTGGCGGATCCAGAGGGGGGTTCCGGGGGTCGGAACCCCCCCCCCCCCTTTCTCTGGGACATATGATTTTTTTTTGAAAACTTTTAATGCATGTTTAAAGACAATTTTTCCCATTTATAATATAAGTACTGTAATTATTTCAAATAAATGCTTTTAGAATTGCTTATCTAAAGATTTTCTCACAACGTACCATAATTTACATGTATATCTGATATGAAAAATCCTAACTATTTTTTTTTTCGAAAAAAGTACTCCCCTTTAGCATCCGGTGTTCACTTCGATAAGAAAACATACAGTTTGAACTGATAAGCCATCGAATAAAACGGCGTTCAAGTACGAGTACACACATTCGTTTTACTTTTAAAGCTGCTTTCAAATGTATTGTTTAGTTAACTTACATGTGAGTTATTATAATAAAAAAGTTACTTCGTTTCATACGAAAAAAAAAGGAGAAAAATACAGAGAAAATTAAGCCCGCTTATGCGGGTTATGCTATTTTTCTGGAATGGTAGATACCTTCATACCCACATGAAACACAAAAGAAAGCCTTTTTTGTTTTGTTTCCGAGAATCGGATATTATGTTTCAAAAATACCGTGTAAGGGGTTTATACATGTATGTAAACCATTATGAAAATGCAGAACTTTTCAAAACTTTCCTGAATATGATCGCATCTGTTCTAGTGCCGGGTGATTACAAAGGTCACATCATTAAGTTCCCTGGGACGACTATATTGCTTGTACAATTGTATTACACAGGTTCCGTCTATTCAGCAAATAAACTATCCCAATTTTATTTTTTGTCATAGCCTATCATTTAGACCTTTCTTTAAGAAGGCAATCGATAGAAATCAAAATCGATAAGTAGTTCAGAATTTACACATCAAAAACATAAAAAAATTACCAAAAATAATCCTTTTCATAATTATAGCTTGTCGTAATTAGTCTGGATTATTTTTTGTTTCTTGGTGTTTCTTTCTATTAAGCAAAGACGCGCGTTCTCATTGCTGTAGACTTGGTTTTTTTTTTAAAGCTAGAAATTATGCAAATCTTCCTTACCTAAATCTAAACGCTTAATAAATGAAGTGTACTCTGATATTAAAATAGATATGAAATAGATATTGACGAAATAACTGTTTATTAAATTTACGCACGGAGAACGTTCAAAAGGCCTTGTTTATTGAAAAATAATGATTTTGGACCCCCCCCCCCCCCCTTTTCCAAATTGCTGGATCCGCCTCTGGAGTATCCAACTACAAAACATTAAATATCCTCTATATACATGTATAGTTATAGCAAACAGAATGAGATCCCCACCCCCTGAAAAACAAAATAGAAAGCAAGTATTATCAATTAAATTCGTTTTGCGTCAACGCTGGGCATTGTATTTCCGGAAAATACTTTCAGTTTCGGTTTTTCCAGTTGTTGATCACGAAGAATGCAATCTTGATCATTTAAACGTTTGAAATCAATATTGTGAAAGATTCAAGATGTCGGGAGAGAAAAAAGGTAAATATTATTGTAGAATATACCCATTGTTCATCTTTTTTCTATTGATTTCATTTCATCTTAGGTGTTGAGGCAATATGATCGTAACATTTCGTAGAAGACTGTAAAATCGTACCATTGTTTTCCGCGCACCTGTGAACCAGTGAACTGTCATGTAAATAAAATCTATCCCAGTTATCGATAACTAGGGACGTATACACTATTATATACGTCCCTGCAATAACATGCGTTTGGTTTAGCACAGTAAATGAAAAAAATGATATTTAAATTACCACCATCTTCGTTCTATAATTTAGCTTTACAGGGTTTAACCAATTTTGGTTAGTTAATCAGTTGAAATTCAACTAACTCTCTCTCTCTCTCTCTCTCTCTCTCTCTCTCTCTCTCTCTCTCTCTTCTTGGTGTTTGATATGTTTTTCTGCTTTATATTATTTGTGTTATTTACAGCAAGGCTAAATCTTTATCATAATATGAATGTGAAGAAACAAGTCTTGAAATTTTGATATAAATTGAATATAGTCATGATAGTGATATTCTAATTTCAGTGTTTTTTAATAATGTACATTGTATTGAATATTGAAAAATCTGATTCTAGATTATAGAGATGAACCGCCCCCTCAGTATCAGCCCAGCGCGGGGTATGGATACCCTCCCCAGTACCCCCCTCAGCAGTACACAGACCACCCAGGGTTTCCTCCAGGAGGCTATTCCACTAACGCAGTCATTGTAAGTTATATCCATTATCCATAAACCAAAATTCACATTTTTGATCAAACTATTAAACCTATTTTATTGTACGGACCGGAAATTTGGGGTATTTATCCATTTGCCAAAAAAAAAATCCAGATCCCTGGTTGTGCAATGGACAAAATTCATTCCAACACACTTTGTAACAAATTGCATTTAAAGTTTTGCAAATCAATACTTGATGTGCATAAATCTGCAACAAACTTGAAAAAATTCTTCACACATGTACTCTGTTTAGAGACCCTATAAACACACCTTTTGTACAGTTCATACTGAAAATTACAGTTGACGTAACGATTCTTTAACTATTATGATGTTATGATAGGTTGCCCCTGGACCAATGACCATGAATGAGCCACCTCCCCCTGACTACATGAACAGAGCTATCTTCGTGACCATTTGCTGTTTCTGGCCCACTGGAATATTTGCTATCATGAAAGCCAGTGAGGTATGTAAAACTTCTATTTTAAAAGATTTCATCAAACACATTTTATAGTGAAAAAATGAACATTCTATCTATGCATAAATGTAGATATTTGAAAATGTATTTACCCTACCGGTACTTACAGGTATTAAATCTTTAAAATGTACATATACTCTACCAGATACAGATCCTAGAATTATTGAATGATAATTTTGACTCCTGTATATTTCTCAATGGTAATTTTACTTTTTCACCTACCCTGATGAAACTTGCAATTCAGACAGGACTATGAAAAGCTCACTGCACTGGCTATAATAATTTTTTATTTGTTTTTACAGTACATTATAGCAATAAATAAACTGGATTTAATTCATAGACAGTGTTTCAATACATACATGTATTTTCCTTTTTCCAGTCGCGAAGTGCGTATGCTAGAGGAGACGTGCAATCTGCGCGCAGTAACTCCAACTCGGCTCGACAGCTGTCCAACATATCGATAATGGCTGGTGTGGCTTCCATCCTTGTGGCCGTCATCTTTGTTGGGGTGTATGTGGGTCTGGTTTTGAGGAGTATTACCTAGAATGGACCCAGAACCCCTGAATGGCTCTCTGAGATGCAGAAATTGAAGAAAATTCTACAGCAGAAATATTTGGGTTTTTTTATATAACTTTATAAAACAGCATCAATTTATCAGTCAGTCAGAAACATGTATTTTATTAGGGAATCTTATACATGTACCTTTTATACAGTTATATGATAAAGATCAAATATATATTTTGTAACCTTTGCATTTACCAGGGCACATTCATATTTTTGATATACGCAGATTGTTCAATGAAATGGACTGAATTTGGATAAAACAAGTTATTAATGTCATGGAAATCGTTGTTTTGATGTTAAATTATCATCGTGTTGTGTACAGTTCATTAGCATTTGATTTCTTTTGAATTCGAAAATTTAACATAATTTTTTTTTTTTAACTCTATTTGTTATAAATTGATATTTAATGTTAAACAATACCTGTTTCAGGGATATATATATATACACACATATCAGTAGCCTTCTGTTTCATTATCTCATCTTAATATTTTATACATCATTTAAGATAGAACTCTTGCCATTAGTTTGCTGATAAATACGATGAAAGATGGGGGGGGGGAGATTCTCTTCTGGGCTTTTCATTATTATCAATCAAAATTGAAATGTTATTCACGTGTTGTGCATTCTTTATTTTACATAGGGATGGGGGCTGTTATTACATAGGGATGGGGGCTGTTATTACATAGGGATGGGGCTGTTTTTCCGAACTGTTTCGTGTTTTTATTGTGATATATACACAAAAAGTTATTCTATCAGGGGAAGAAATTTCATGCATTAATGATATCCTATATAATTTGGATTGAAAAAATGTTCCAGTTTGTGAAGTTAACATTTACAAAAGAAAACAGAATGTATTATTTTACAATGGTTTTATTTCTCACCCATGTTTTATATAAAATTATGTATATGGTGTTTTATCTTCAGTGTACATACCACTACATTGTGTAGTTGTTGTTAAAATAAACAATCAAATTAACAAAAATACTCACTTTTCATTGACCACTGTATGGACCAATAACTCTTTACAATACCATGTGTCGTAGGAATTTCGACCTATAACAACCACTTTTGACACGTATTCATCTGAAAATGAGTTGAAAATTCACAATGTGTCCGTTATTTGTAGGAATAAAATTTAAAAAGAAAAATCGATTTCCAAGTTATTTACAATCTGAATGGAGTTGGTTGTATCATAATTGGAATTTTCTTCTGACATTAGTATGAAATTTTTGTTTGTAAAGTTGACTATATGACAACAACAACCCCCCCCCCCCCCCCCCCCCCCCCCGCTTGAATAAAAAAATGTGAACTTTGCATCTGTGAAAAAAATTAATCAAGAGAAACGTCTAAGTTATTAACTTTCTCAGCTTCGATCATTGTCTTTTTATTGTATTAAAATCGACACTTCCAAGCAAGATAATAGATAGGAACTCATCATCAAAAATACCTTTACACAGTATGTCAAAACATAAAAATAAAGTGTGACAATGTCTTTGTCAGCTGTTTATCTACCAGACGGATTCACTGACACGTGACGCTATTTCATCTATTTACGTGTTCACGGACCATTGAGCACGCACCTTCTATTTTGAGGAAGGGACAAACGTTGAAGATGTAGAGGAAAACCATGGGTAAATAACACGCTATACATGCTATAATGAACAGTTATTTTGTTTCGCATAAGTGGAATGCATATTAGCTATGGACCAACAGCTGATCTGGTGGACGGATGTGGATGACACTGTTAACTATATATGTGTGAAGTCCCCTTTACCAGGAATAGCTTCGTAATAGTTAATATACATGTATACTTCTGCACACCTCCTTGAATATTGGTTATTTTACATCGGTCAAAAATAATTAAAGAGATATTGATACAGCTTCATTCCTCCAATGTCAAACTTTGTAAATTTACATAATCATGTAATTATCTATTTGGTTGACATTCTTACAAAAACATATAATGAAAGTTTTGTTTGAAAAGAAGTCCTGTCAATAAACCCTGACGGATTTATCATTTTCTTTTAAAGTAAAACGAGGAAGATAAATTCCCCATATGAAAAAAAATAAGAAAATATTATTACACTATTCCTAGATCACTTCGGAGATGAACCACCCCCGCCGTACCAACCCCGCCCGGGGAACGGAAACGCCCCGTACTACCCCCCGCCAAAGTACACCGACCAGCCATGCGTCGCTTCGGAACAAAGTTTTACAAATCCATCCATTGTAAGAATTAACATCCTCTTTATGTTTTTCACTGTTTACATGTTTAATAAAATTGAAAAAAAAATGTATGGCGATAACCATATATAATCATGTGGACATGTAATGCCGGATTTGAAATGGTATATATATGTTGAACATATAATGTTCCCTATATATCAATGTTGTATCGCTATATGTTCTTCGAAATTTTGAGATCCAAACCCTTTTCAATGGTATAAAATTTTAGTTTGAAATTTGTATGTAATTTTACACTTGATCATACATTGATTTCATCAATGTTTATCGAAGGCTTAGTCTACACACTAGTAATCACCAACATGATAATATACATGTAGCTAAAATTACATTGTACATGTATGATGACGGAATAAAAAAAAGTTTTAGTAACACGGATAATTATATTTCATCATTTTGGTGGTATTTATGGGTAGCGTTTTAGATCTGTCTTTCAAGAGCCTGATGCAATTAGTACCAATTAACTTACTCGTTTCGAAAATTTAAGAAAATAAAATATTCTTTTATCACCATAGTCATATATTTATATGAGATGTAATGATAATAGGTTGCCCCCGGGCCAGTGAGGATGAATGAGCCCCCACCTCCCCCTGACTACATGAACAGAGCTATTTTTGTGACCATGTGCTGTTTCTGGCCAACAGGAATTTTTGCTATCATGAAAGCCAGTGAGGTATGAGTTACCGATCAAATACATCATTGTAATAATGATTTGATTATTACTTGATGTAATCAAACTCAATATTTCAACCCTCCTGAAACGTCTAGTATTATGTTTTGTTATACTTTCATGTTAAATACTGAAATCTGATTGGTTAAGACGCAGTTAATAATATTTTCTATTACCCTCAGCGTTAGCAACGCACTTAGCAACGGGTAACATGAAAAAATGTTACATGCGCGAAAATTATGCGCGTACGGTTCGCTGTATAATTCACGTTATTCCTATATAAAAGCAGTAACATTTTCTTAAAAATTAAGACATTCAGTATAACAAAATAAATGGTGCCTGTTTGGGAGGATAACAGTTGAAATTGACACCCCGAGAAAACCATTGTCAACCGACGCGAAGCGTCAATTTCAACTGTTACCCTCCCAAACAGGCACTATTTATATAGAATCATGCATTGCATGAAATAGTCTCTGAAGCATTAAACATGATACGTACAACTATTCACGTCTCTCAATGATAAGAAAATAGCAACCACGGGACTAATAACTAGATATTGTCCAAAACACATTTTTTAAAGATAATTTCTTTAAGGTATGCTGAAATTATTTATGCTTAACTGGTTATTTTTTATATTTCTATAAGACCACAAAAAATAGTTACGCGAGTACACTCAGGTTGGCGAACCTTTATAATATTCAATAATTTGCTATACCGGAAGTTCCATCACTTGCTTGTTTACCATTTCCAGTCACGCAGTGCCACTGCTAGAGGAGACATGGAATCAGCCCGGAGCCATTCCAGCACTGCCCGGCAGCTGTCCAATATCTCCGTGATAGCTGGGGTGGCCTTTTTGCTGGTGGGCATGCTGATTGCGGGTCTGTACTGGTTCTTTGGAGTGATTCCGAACATGTCATCCGGCCCCCAGGAATATCAAGACTGATCGGTATTGGAAATCTGTCGAGAAACCAAACAATGCAAAAATGATTTACTTTTTATTAGGTTGTTCCTAACCTTTAAACTTGTTTATGTTTCTGCTGCTCGTAATTTTGCACTATTGGCTGCGATAGTTCATTAGTTTTCCTTTCAGTATATAAGTGGTTAATATTTACTTAATACTAACAGAAATACATTGGAATTTCTATTAATCTAATCTTTACACTAATGGTATTTATTTTAAATTAAATTCATGCACATTTTATCGGTATTTCACGGTCATTATTTTATAGTCAGTATTATTCTTATTCCAGTAATACAATCTTAATACCTTTGATAGTGCATACGTACTTAGACTAAATTAATCGTTACTGTCTTTCAGTATAACAGCTTTTTCAAAGATCAGAATTCAGTTTATGATTAACACCAGAACTTTAGCATTACTAACTTAGCACCAGAACTATAGCATTGCTAATGTAGCATCAGAACTATAGCATTTCTAATGTAGCTTCAACGACATTTTTGTTATACGTCCTAATTTGTCTACCCAGCACCATATTTCATTGTTATTTGCTTATGTCCTACAAAGCTCCACCAACTTTACTCAGGGAATTAACATTTTGTTTTGACAATATTTATGTATGATTTGTATAATGTTTATTTTAGTTTTATTATGATATACCGATACGCTATTACAATGTAACATGTATTTTTATTATAGGGCAGTATGTTTAATTTCTGAAGTTTAAATTTAATGTTTGATTTATTCATTTATGCAGTGTCATTTTGTTTATCGTATTTTATTACATGGAGTTCAGTTACAATTTGAGATACATGTATCTAAATTATTATTTTTCTCTAACACACATGTACTAATTGTGTGAATTACTGCAAACATGTTTTTCATAATAAAACTCTTGAGAAGAGGTCTTCGTAATACCGTATTTTACAATCAATATTTCATTATAATAATGAATTAAGACTAAAGCTTTCAACAATATACTACAATCCTATAACAGAAGATTTTTGATAGCACATGTTTTAGGGGTAAGGGGAAATGTTAACGAACCAAAGGGTGCTATTAATTTGAAGAAAAAGCGCCATAACTGTAAACTCCCAGCGAAAATTTTTAATTTCAAACACTAATTTAAGAAATAAAACAAGGCGTCTGATTTAATTCACGAATGTTATAGACTTACAATTGGAAATGCACCGAGTGACAATAGAGTTTTCTTCTTAAAGGACTCAAAAGATAGCGGCAACTGCGCAGTATTTAAAAACCGTAATTGATATCTCAGGGCGCTGGATTTAGTGAAACAGAACGCAGATATCTGTACATGTTTACGTGTTTAAGGGCCACAGAGCATTAACCCCCTAGAATCCGGAAGAACTTTTGGAGTTTTCTACAAGAAAGGACAACCACAGAAGATATTGGGAGAGATAATGGGTAAGATTCTTGAATGACATATATAAAGAAATAAATGTACAATATACAAAACAATTGAACTGGAGATCCCAGAGTGACCTTACAAGGATAAATCTAGGCCACGAGTATATAAGGTACGTGTTTTTCGTCTTATAAGGGTGGGACTTGGTGTTTTACTCTCTTATATGTGTATATTATGTGTATTACAAATTAGAATGAATTCGTAGGAGAGGGTCATGACAGTCGACATGAATACGTTTTCTTAAATCCAGACACCTTATTTACATACTAGTATACGTGCATTCAAAATCTGCCAAAGAGAATATTTTAACAGGCACGTAATAAAACTAACAATCTCTATCTCTGGGCGAGTGAATGTATATAAACCCATTAATATAACCCCCCTCCCCCCAACCACCCCACCCCGCCAAAAAAACCGCTCCAGAACAATTTGAATTTAAAATTAACAGTTATTTTATAACAGATCATTGATCGTGTGTGCTGATTTAAGGGACAAAATAAAGGTAAGAACCCAGGAAAAGACTTTTTTGTACACAATATGTACTAGTTTACGCTTGTTTTGTTTTCATTGGGTCGCACTGAAATTCTCTTGTCGTCCATGAAACTTTTTTTCAAACCACTGTTTTTCAAATCTGCGACTATATCGTGCATTACACTAGGTGATCAACGCATATTAAGAACAGACGAGATGTTCCTCAGTTTTATATAATTTTCCTTGATATTTTATTCCTTATTTATTAACAATTAAACATGTTAATTCCCCAAAATGCAGGGTACATTACCAGGTTCGTTTCGGAGCTAGAATATTTCAAATTTTCCTTAAAATAACACACAAAATGCATTTGAATGCTTAAAAGTAAAGTCATACTATACATTTTCAATTAAACACTTTATATCTAAATGAAAAAAAAGGAATCATATTTCATAAAAACATAATTGTGAAATTACGAAGTGGAAATCTTTACATTGTGGAGATTGGAAAAAATAGAAAAAATGGAAAATAGATCGCGTCTGACTTTAAATGATAATCAAACAATGTTAAAATATCCAGTCTTGTGATCCTTTTTTTTAAGGACAATTCATTAACGTGGAATATTGATTAGTTTTTTGGGCGGTTACTACAGCATGTCAGTAACCAATGATGAAATGTATATAAAATTGAGAAACATTCAATTGTAGATGATGAAGATAAACCAAACTCAGAGTACCAAAGCAATCCAAGTGTATGGACAACCTCTCCAGCAGCTTTACCACAGAAATTGGGAGAATTTAAAGCGAACTCAAACCAGCAATTGAGAGATTTTGAAGCAAAATCAAACCAGCAATTAAGAGATTTCGAGGCTAGATCAATTCAGCAATTACGAGATTTCGAAGCGAGTTCAAATCTGCTATTGAGAGGTTCCGAGACAAATTCAAAGCAGCAATCGGGAAGATTCGAAGCGAATCCAACACATCAATCACCAATAATAAAAAATAAAACTGAGAAACATACAATTGTAGATGATGAGGATAAACCATACTCAGAGTACCAAAGCAATCCAAATGTATGGACAACCTCTTCAGCTCCTTTACAACAAATTACAGTCCATCAGGAATTTAGTGGATTCGAAGGAAATACAAAGCAGCAATGGGACAGATCTGAAGAGAATTCAAACCAGCAACTGAGTGGATTCAAAGAGTATCCTCAAAACCAGCAATTGGACGGGTTCATAGCGAATCCTCAAAACCCATACATGGTACGAATAACATATAAGCTGTACGTTCTTTCTCACTAAAATAAATCTATACCACTTAAAAGTTTTATTTTCACATCACATAGTTACATATTCTTCATAATATTTAAAATATATGATGTATTTTATCATACAAAGAGATGAACAAAGGACCTAACTTCTAATAGATTGACATCTATTTCAAATTTGATCGTATAATTTTGGAGATTCAAAACATTGATACTTTTAATCAAATCACTACTTATATACATTACTAATCCTATCTTTTAACCATTTTAATAACTTTTTAGGTATTAGATAAAACTTTACTGGTACTACTGAAGTAAGTTTTTAGTGTCTGTTAAATTCTAGTAAGATAATTGATTTTTCATGAATTGATTTTACATGAATAAACATATGTTTACGTGTTGTCCGACCTTTTGCTCAACTGCTTGGTTTTTTCTCAGTAATCTTTCTGATTTTATTATATCAAAACGGATATCATCGTTAAGAAAATAAAACAAAATGCTTGATAAACGCCATAATCAGCATCTTGAGATGTTTAAAGAGATTAGTCATACGTCCAATGCGAATATTGGTCAACATCATAACAAGCTAACCATTCGTCCAAGAGTAACACATTTTCTTTAGACAGTCTGCATTTACTAGGATACCATTAAGTTTTCGTATAATTCATGAAATAGAGTTCAGCCAGTCACTGAAAGAATCCTTTATTGTTTGTTATAGTTAATCCATTTCTATTTGTTCTTTTAAAAAGACAAAGTTGCCTTATTTACTTTACACCAGGTTGCTCCAGAACAAATGACAATGGACGAGCGACCACCCCATGACTTTATGCATAGAGCTATTTGTGTGACCATTTGCTGTTTCTGGCCCACCGGTATAGTTGCAATTTTGAAAGCCAGTGAGGTATGGACTATTTTTAATTGTATTTTTATCTAAGAATTTATTTGCTTAAATTAGAATATACTAGTAATTTTAGACAATTCCCAGAAACAGTTGTGTTGTTTTTTACGGTATTACATTGTTTGTAAAGCATGTAAAGCCGATTTGAATTTGATTAAATGGATATAGGCCTAAAATCTAATGGTGTTACGGAAGTTCCCCCATATTTTTGCCTCTTCCAGGCTCGAAATGCCTATGCTAGAGGGGATATCGAAGCTGCCAAGAGGAGTACACACGAGGCTCACCAAATGTCCAACATCTCCATATTAATAGGGCTGGCCTCATTTCTACTAGTCTTGATCATTGTGGGTATTTTAATCGGTACTGGTAACTGAAAGTGACTCCACTCGGGTTCTGAGGAAAACTGCGGCCCATATAATCATCTAAATTAAATATAATTACAGGATTGAGGAGAAAAGTGATATATATATATATATATATATATATATATATATATATATATATATATATATATATATATATATATATATATATATATTTCTCCGATTATTAAATGGATATAAAGTAGACAGTATCACTAAGAGACATGGATCTGAAAAAAAACTACAGAACAATAAAAAGCCTACTGTTATGCCTTAGGAGTGAATAAGATTTAAATACTTTTGCTAATTTTTCTTTTCACAAAGCCTTACAATTATATGATATAAAATATTTTAATGGGAATATGATCTACAGATCTTGAGAATGTGGAAAAATGGTGCATTTTTGTTATTATTGATAACAATTCTTATACCTTTAGATAATATTAATGGTTACTTATGAATAGAATGACAAGAAAATATTATCAATCATTTAAGTGTTAATGCTAATTATTTCAACAGCTCTCATAAAGAATATGTAGCATTAAATGACATTGAACTGTATTTTCTTGACACCAGTGGATATTTTAATGCATTGTTGTAATTTCAAATAGAACAAACAGTTGCCAGGACTACCTCTAAATTTTGTTATTGTTATAAGTTTTAAAGTATGTATGTGAAATGTTGAAAGCATTACTTGTTTTATATTGTTTTGTTAACGTTCTATTGTATAGAATTTTAAGATAAATTGGACGATCCATTTAATGCTTTTCATACCCCCGATCCGAAGAAGAGTGGGTATACTGTTTTACCCTTGTGTGTTTGTCTGTCTGTCCGTCCGTCCTTTCTGTCCGTCTCAGCAACTACTAATCGCAGATGCTTGAAATTTTACGACACTCTTTGTTTAGGCATAACATACGTATGATGGGATGTTTTTCTTTCCGTTAATTGACGATTTTTGATTATTTTAGCCTATATTTTCAAAGAAATTTTCGTCAGAGATTACTCAGCAGCTGTTTATTGCATATGCTTGAAATTTCATCACACTCTTTGTTTAGACATGCCATATGTTGGGAATTATTTTTGTTCCAATCAGACGTCAACTTTCTGTTAAATGATGACTTTGTTATACTTTAGCTTCTTATTATCAAAGAAATTTTCGTCAAAGATTTGGCATTTTGGACAACAACTATCAGTTGCAGATGCTTGAAATTTTATCACAATCTTTATATAATTTGGATGTCAACTTCCTATAAAATGTAGACTTTGCTTATTTTGTATATTCACATCATTGCGGGGTTATCACTAGTGAGCATCTTGCTATTTTATGTTATTGCCAGTAATTTATATGTGTTATATCATTTGCTAATCAATGTTCACAGAATTGTGTATTCTTTTAATTAGATGACGTATTTTGCCATATAATAAAAAGAAATAAATTATTTAATTACCTGTGTTAATTATCTACCCAAAATGAAGGTTTTCTTATATATACAAAGTTTATATATATCCACTGTTCATCGAGTAAATAGGAGGATTGGGCCTATGATAAATAAATAGCAATAGGGAGTAAAATCATCGATTGAGAAACAACCACAACACACAAAATCAAAAACAAGAATAGAGACTTTGATAATTATTACACAGATTAAAGCTTTCAATAGACACGTTACATCTATTTGTTATGTAGCTACCTTCATATTTGGGCTTCTTGGAGTGGGGGGTAATTATTTTTATTCCAATAAAGTTGTATGAAAATAATGAAATTAAACTGCATAGGTATACAGTGTACTCGGTTTTCAGTTTCGGTTCTTTATTAACTTTAAGCTGTACAGCTTATCAGTGCAATAAATCTTGTCTAATGTTCAAGCTAAAGTGAATAAAGTTTACCAAATTACATAGTTCTTTTACATTTTCAACAAAAATTTGGACATTGAAGGTTTTTTCCAGTCATAGAGCTTAATGCATTTTTTGCGATCGCCTTCGTGTATGGGACATATCAAAATAAAATGAAATTCATTTTCAATAGAATTTAAACATAGAAAACAATTTCTATTATGTCTTTCAGTATCATAAAATCGACCTCTTTGTTTTGCTTATTGAAGCGAAGACAACCTTAATCTTGAAATACATGATATTTTATTTGAATAGGTTTTCTTAAATAAAGTTGTAAATTATGAGTTGCAATTAAGTATTAAAAAAAGCATTTACTAAAACTATCTAGTTGAGAAAAAATATTCTGTGTAGCTTGGTCAAATATACGTTGTTTAACAACAAAAAGATATGAAGCACTTATATTTTGTTTTCCCCACAATTTAAACATACCCAGATTGCATAAAAATCATTGCATTATGTTTTTCGACTCAGTCATAATTGTATTATTATGGTACAGTATTTTTTCCAGAACTTAACTATGTTCAACATTCTTTGGTACAACAGAGGAAAGCGTCCTAATTCTGAATAAACTGTTACATAAGTTGACCTTTAACACCAAAGATATGTATACAGAAATCAAGATGAAGTTTCTCAATATAAGGTGCTTTGAGTGAACCCCCTACCTTAGAGGCATAGTTAATAACACTGCCAACAAAACAATCAAACAATAATAGCAAAGTATTATGATAAAAATACGTGTTTCTAATATTTTTTCACTACAAAAATTGACGTCTTACCTTGCCCAGCAAGTTGTTTCTCAACTCTAGAGAATTTATTATTGTAATAAAATACTAATACTCGCACACAGCAAGTTGAGCTGAAAAAACACCTACAGCATTGTTTATTTGAGACCTTTTTGACCTTATTTTAAATGTATTGTTTGATCTAAAATTCATGTACGTGCATTTAAGACGCTCGCTATTTCAGGTTACCTCGATCAAAGTATAACGTTGTAGTTGTACTAAAATACTGATGTGTTTTACAGAAATCGTAATTGGCAGAAATCATAATTTTATAAATTTAGGATTGTCATCAAATGAATATTTTTGCATAATTTCCTGCAAATGCTTTATTTAAACAACAAATTATTTTCTTTGGTAATTTATGCGGGATATGAAGGTATAATCTTTTTGTCGTTGTTATATCTCCCTACTATCACGGATGTTCCCCTCCAGTCTTGGTTTCCATAGATGCAGAAGGAACTCTCTGTCCATTTATTATTGTGACTTTTTAATTGTTATACCACGTCAAATGTGCTAGTACTCATTTATAGATAATAAAATCAAATACTTTAAAAAGGATTATCTGGTTATCTTTATAAAGCCTCTTTTAACGAAAATCCTTGCAAAGCTATTGAAACTTCTTTTTAAAAAATCTTTACAGCTATGAAGATAAGGTTTTTCTTTTCTTTTTTCTTTAAGAAAAATGACAAGCACAATAATAAGAATTAAATACAAATCCAAATTGAATAAAGAAATCATTTAGACATATACAAACATCGAAATGGCGGTATTATATTATTATTTTTTCAATTAAATATCACCAGATATTTTTAAAAATATCATATTAGAAATGTTTGTTTCGTCAAGTTCATCAGTTGTTGGTCGAATTTACATAAAATTTAAACCAACCTTAAGTTTTTCTATATAATTTTTATATAATTTAAGGCGGATATTTGCATTTTGACAGACAAGCAGATATTTAGATAATTATATAAAACATGTATTGGCTGACTTCCTATAATCTTAAAGAAATAAATTGCTAACGATTCAAGTCTTTTCTAATTTCGGGAGGACTTTTATAGTTTGATTAAATTAATGATCAATGAATAGATTTATTTGTGTACCTTGTTTTTACTGTATATGTTCATTGAATCAGGATTTGCCGTGATAAAGTTTGGCGTCAATATTAAAAGGGAGTGTTACTGTGTGAAATAAATATGTAGTGTACTTAAACTGCATACTAATTTCTCCCCAACATGAATCTAAGGAGATTAACACAAACCCGTTTAAAGATGTGGTTTTTCCTTTCACCATCACATGTTGAACTTCAGTGACACCACAGCAGATCTATTAACAGCCTATGAACGGATAGCACTCACTGATGTCTTCCTTGTTGACTTCCGCTGTACGCCGAGTATATAATGCTACTCCTTCCTTCTTTATTGAGCAAGAAAAGAAAAAAAATGAATTTATGCACACAAGTTTGAACTGTTCATATTAGTTTAAACGTAATCGCATATATGTAGTAGTGGATTTAGTTTCTTGTTCATATTATCAACTCATTTACTACAGTGTGTATAATGGTCATACCTTTACCAAAACCTTTAGTGATTGCAGCCGAATTATCGGTGTACATCCCATTCCACCTCTGGAGAATGATTTACATCTATTCAGCTGACAGAGAATTTCTTCGTGGTTCGCAGCATGAGAAGAAACCTCATCTTTATGGAGGTTGAGGTAGGAGAATTATTTTTGAAGGTCTGAAAACTGCAGTGTTATGAATGGCATGATAAGCTGTAAGATTTTAATCAATGCAAGGAGAAGTAAAGATATATAGGGGTTATTTTGAAGTAGGAAATTTGTATCCTTATAGTGTGCGTTTTTCTTGGACAATAAAGTCCCGCGTAAGGTAAAAATAATTTTTGGAAAGTGGGTGGGGTAAGTTTAATACCAAAAACAACAGTGTTTTCTGCACTTTCTGTGTAACATTGCACGATTAAAAAAAATGTTGTATGATTAATCAGTTGACAGAAAATTAATTCGTGTTTACACCTTTGGACATATCTTAGCTTCGTGTGGTGATAAAAAAATCAAAGTACTGAAGAACTGACGGGAGTTGATTTTGTCGATGTTTATTTATTTTAGAATCAATGATATGTTATTTTGCATAACAAGTATACGTAGTTTCTAATTTGTATTTGAATTACGCACATTTTTATAATATGAAGTTTTGGACTTTTTCGACAAGAATGTCGAGATACCCCCATATGAATCATGTTAAATAATATTTAAAGATAAAATTAATTCAATCAAACTATGTATCACTAATAGAAATATTTCTCGAAAATTGTATGGATCCAAGCAACATTGAACTAGCTCTAGTCTCGTTCAACCAAACGCTCTGCTGACACCGTAAATCTCCGACAAGCAAGAGAGACTCTCTGCTTGTCGGAGATTTACGGAGACAGCTGAGTGTCGAGTTAAACGAGACTATATTGAGCTATGGCGTTGGAATACATACGACTACAAAAATATCTAAATTGTTCGTATCATTTAAATTCTGACTATTTTTCAAGGTATTTATAAATAAGTTTTATTGAAAAACAATGATTTAGCATACATTACTTCGAATTTATCAATTGTTTTCGAGAACTTAGTCTTGTCAGTAGTGATGATTTGTGCTGAGGTCCAAACACTGTTTCACTTTCGGTTTGTCCGAGTAACTGCATAGGAGAGTTGATTAAAATCAACTCCAAAAAAGTGGCCTGTGCTACATTGTTAAAGTAATACAAATTGAAGGATGGGTACATGTATTAATTTTGAAGTTCTTATCTTTTATAAATGCACTCTATTATTTTCCTATATATATATATATATATATATATATATATATATATATATATATATATATATATATATATATATATATATATATATATATATATATGTGTGTGTGTTAGGTCCATCATAATTGATTCCTCACCGAAGTCATCGAAGTGCATTTCAAAAATCATCTAATTTTGTGTAACTTCGGAGTAAGTGAAACAATATTTCAATTTTTAGAAAATGATAAACAGATGTAAAATTGCGTGAATCAGATTTGAAGGATTTAAAAAAAACCTGTGATATATAATTCTGTCATTGAAATATTAACTTGTAACAAAAATGTAATAATGAATTGATATTGTATGTTATATGTTATACTAGACTAAGTATATAAAGAAATAATTACCTTTTTTGAGGGCAGTAAACATCCATGTGCACTTGCAATCGTCATAAAATACGTTAATTAATTTCATTTCAATAACATACATTATCCCACGTTTATTTTAACAACAGTTGTACAAGTACATTGTATAATCATGTTTTTATCTTATATCTCTTAACAAATATCACCTGATATAAAATAAAAATATCTTTGTGATGTTGACATACTAACTGTCGAAAAAATCTGATGTAATGATTTCTTTTTACTCTTTTATACATATGCATGGGAGCTTTAGGAAACATAGTCTATTGTTTCATTTGCAATCTGAAGTTTAATTTTTCTAAATTCTGTCCATCATACAAAAACGGACTCGTTCGCATAACTTTACATTTTAACAAGAATACGCATTATTCATTTCTTTGTTTAGACATTCGGAGCATTTTAGATTGGTAATTGAAGAATATCCCTTAAAAGAATAATTAAATTGCATACAATAGTTGACTTGAACGATTTTTAAAGATCGTCGCTGTTCAAGTGATTCAGAATTTATCGATCGCGGGCGGTTCAGTACCTACATATTGACCTACATCGGGAAGAAAGTTTGGGTATTTTAAAGACGGAGTTTTAATATTGTCAACGGGCTTGTAATACAGGACTTCAAATCAACATGGCAGGTAAAAAACCGAGTATGAAAATGTTAATGTTGTTAAGCTATTTTTTCAATTTAAGAACAAATAAATGTTTATTTTGTAAAATCATTTAATAATTTAGAGTTTCCTGATAATTTTGTTTGTTAACAAATCGTATTTATCAATGCACTGCTTAGTTAACCTGATTTCACTATATGCCAGTACTAGACAAAAACGTTGTCACAAATTAAAAGAACGTTTAGCATTAATGTTGTATAGAATTTTCAAAAATTGAAAATAAACGAAGTTAAACGAGCCATTATCAAATATTGTACCGACATACGATGTCAAATACGTCATTAACAACTCATATAGTACATACACTTAATGTAAACACACGCTGTTGAATGAAATTGATGTCAAAAACATCATACAAATCATTGTTAAGTAAGGTAATGCCTACATAATGTCATTAATTTGATAAGATGTGTCGAAGAGGATTTCAATATATCGTTATCCAACATTTCGAAATACGAATTTCTTAATCAAGGTTCAATTTAAATCGTTTTGACAATGATTTATTAGTGTCTGGGCCATTACACACTCAGGGTATTTAATCCTAATATTAGCTGAAATGATATGGAAATAGTCATCTTAAAATATTGGTTAAAAAGATAAGTAAAGAACAAAGTAAATAATGCACAGACATTGATTGTAAATCGGAACTCGGTTTATTTTTTTAAAATAAAAAATATGATTAAAACTATTATTATTTATATCGATTGATATGAATTATGAATCATATTACATGTAGTTATGACGTAGGCATGAAGTAGCTAATCCCTTTTTCCTGTTATACGTGCAGAATCTCTTTTTAGCTCACTTGAGCTGACAGGTAGTGTAGATTCCAGTTTCTTTAGTATGATTCCCGGGGGTAAGGTGAAGCCCATAGAGGTCAAATCTTTACATAGGAATGTATGAAGAAAAATCTACTTTTCGAAAATCAATTTACCAGAAAAGCTGTAATTTGTGTGTTAGTATCTTTAGGAAGTGTAATATATAAAGCGAAATCTTTAAGGAAAAAAATTGACATAGTAAATAAATTTGATCGTTCTAAAACAAATTGTATATAGTATAACTAATATATTGAAGCAAATTAACAACTGCTTATTTTCAATTGTTTAAATTGTGGCCCTTGATAAGTCTTGGGCCACACACAAGTGGTTCAAAGTTTGTTGTAAGTTTATTTTTATATGAACAGTTATTAATGATCTTTCTGAGAATGTCAATGCTCAATACATATGATATATATAAACATCAGCTAGTTACAAAAGGGGCTCAACATAAGAACATCTGGAATTTAAAAAGAAAAATCTTCCAATGCAGGATTTTGTTATATATTCATTGTTCCGTTATTTTGAATATGACTTCCTTAAACTGATTTTATTATGTTTATTGTTGCTCAGTTTAGCTTTGTGGCCCATGGGCCTTTTGTTAATTTTTATCACAGTCTTACGTTTTAAAAAGGTCTGTTTCATATAAAAGAAAGAAACAAGTTCATGTATCTGTATGGACTTTTTTTTATATGTAGAATCTCTCTTTTAGGCATTTCTATCTAATATCTGTAATCTTGTATGCCCTCTGGGCCCAAAATTGGAAATGAACTATTATTATTATTATCATTATAATTATTATTATTATATAAAAGAAAGGTGAGATATAAATCAAAACCCAGCTCGTTCAAATTAAATAGCATCATACCATTTTTCTAACTTTTTCTTATTAAGAAAAAAAAAAGAGCAATAAAGATAAAAGATTAAAAAAATCATCGTGTTTCTTTTATTATTTTTTTTCTATATTTAATTGTTGTTTCAGGTTATGGAACTGGACAATCTCCACAGTATACAACATGGTCAACGAATGTTGTATGTACCTTAATCTTCCATTTACTCTTCATCTTTATGTTTAATTGTTCTATAATAGTATAAATATTTCAGGTTTGTTCCCGTTTTGCACACATTTAAAAATCTATTACAGAAAAAATCTGTGCAAAATTGGAATTTGTCCAGGTATGTTAATTACTTAACTGTTAAAGTCTGTATCATAGTAAATAGTTAGATTTTAGTTCAATACCAGTTCAAGAGCTACAAAACGCAAGGAAAATTTGATTTGTCAATATATTCATGATGTACCTATTTTTGGTCTTAAGTTAATTTGATGTGTCAGTGCCAGGGATTAGTATGTTTCAGAAGCTGAATATAGCAATATTATTGTTTCATAAAATGAATTCAAATGAACAGTGTAAAGAATTAAGATATTTTAAATCATCGATCTTAAAAAAGTTCATCACTAGGTTACATGTGCATAATACACTTAACTCTTCTTTGAAATGCATTTGAAAAATACAGGTAAAATAAAACCAGACTAAAAGTGTTATCTAAACACAATTCACTTCTATTATGTTTTACCTAATATCAAATGTGTGCAATATGGGAATACACGAATACACGTAATATTATGATACAAATGCAAGTTGTGTGCTCTTTGTGAACAGATGCACAGTGTCACTGTAATAATGGCGTGTGTGTATTGTACAATTGGTATCTGCGATATCTAACTAGAAATAATATAAAAAAAATTAATTTTTTCATTACGTTTAACTATATTGTCTAATTTTGACTGCAGGTTGCTCCACAGGCAATGACGATGACCCACGTGCCCCCACCCCCCGAAGACTACACAGGTAGAGCATTGTTTGCTTTACTCTGCTGTTTCTGGCCTCTGGGGTTGTGCGCCTTATTAAAAGCGTCAGAGGTATGTTAGTTATACCAAACAAAGCAGCACATTGGTAAAAAATAAAATTAAGAAAGAACTGAAATCATTTTTTGTGCTTTTTCTACATATCTTGATCTAATCGAAACATTTGGTGGTCACATTTGATTTTTTAAAATTTTGGGTTTTTCTTTCTTATATTTAAATAACTAAAAAAAACTTTTACCGATTATATATGTAAAAAACCTTGGTAACAAATGATACCAAAACTATCTCTTGTCATTACATCTTTTTTTTAAATGCGGTTCTTATATATGAATTAAAATTACGTGAATTTCAGGCAAAAAAGAGCTATCAAATGGGAGACAGTGAGACGGCTCGATCTCAAGCTGACCAAGCACGACAATTGTCCAACATTTCGATCGCAGTGGGAGGCGTTTCTTTTGTCGTCCTGTTTATATTCATCATTATCTACTACGTCGTTATTATCAGTTCATTGTCTGACTGAGGTTCATGAACGAACTGCCCAATATGTTATCATGATACGCAATATTACCACTATAGTAATTTATTCATGATATTTTTAGTTCATTACAATTGAGATCAATGTTTATGAACGTTAACGTATCGTGAACATGTTTGCATGATACATTAGTAACCATTGTTGACATCAAACTGCATTTGCACTTGCCTGTAACAGATCAGGTTTTGTGGGTGTAAAAGCTTTGAGACATGTTTTTTATGTTGAACAAAAACGTTCAGTACCTTACTATTCACAACTAGGCATTCGTCGGAATCCTAAGTATATGTTGATACAATCATGTAACGACTATTATTTGCATGTATTTGTTATTCTATCTAACTTGTCTTTGACTTATCAATGTATATTTACTTGTTTTTGTTGGCACAGTCATTGTGTATATACAACGTATATGGTGTAATAAAACCATTTTTGAAACAGTTATTGTTTTGTGAGTTTTCTAACGAAATTTATGTTTTGTAGGGCAAATATAAGTATTAGATTATGCTTAAGGTGGACTAATCATACATCAGCAGTTGCTTACCTTAACTAATTTGCGACATGTATTGATGATACCTATTGACAAGTTGTACGCCATTAAACTTGATAATATTTAATACACTAGTTTTATTGTGTACTCTTATTAATATAATGACTTCATTTGTGATAAGTTTGTAAATACGATCGGTAATAGATCTTCTGATTTTTAATTTCTTCACTAGAATATTGAAAATCGGAGGGAAATGAACGATTTTCATTTGTTATATCTGATTTCCTCTAAATGTCTTAATTAAGAGTCATTGTTTACATGCCAAATGAAAATGAAGACATGTCTACAGAGCTAGCTTTTTAGGAATAGCCCAAAATATGTAATCACATTTTAATTTCATTTTCTAGATGAAACAGATGCGCCTTCAACTGAATTCAATCTTCAGAAAGAGTAAAGGTTTTGAAATATATAAAAAATACATTAAAAATTGGGTTACAGGAAAAATTGACAGAAAATGTTCAGTTCGTTAAGAAACGTCCGCATGCTTTTTTCAAGGCAATATCAGCCCCGTTTTATTTTCCCCTTTCGCCCTCGCTGTCAGCCGGCGAATTTTAGACTGGTCGACTTCCAATATATCATATTATCTCTCTCTAACAAACAATCGTGTCTGAGCGAATTCAAGACGGGGCGAAACTTTTTGCAAATGTAAAACGGCGAAAATTACACTGGGAAAAATAACCCTGCATACAGTATATATACATGTACTTAACCTTAACGTTTATCATAGAAGATACATGTATCACATTGCAATCTGTGTGAAATTTGGGCGCAAGCGTATGGTCAAGGTTTGAAATAAGCGAAGCACTTGAATTTACAACTTTTCATTCTTGTTTAGCAATGTAATGTTTCAAACTCATATTCATTTTAGAATAATCATCAAAATATTTCTAATAATGTATGAATGTACTAATGTTAACAGAAAGGTTTAATTACATATTTCACCTGAGAAAAAAATCAATTTTTATGTGACTGTGCGAAAATTGCAAAACTTTTAAAGTTGTTTCTTGTCATGATGGGATGATATGCTTGCCAGTGCTTCAGTTTTATCCTTAAGACCATGTCTTTCTGAAAATTAATGTATGGTTTACTGGGTACTTGGTACTCAATAAAAGAGAATGACTTCTACTACTACTCTGCTAATTCTGTATAAAATATTAATAAAATTCCCAAGTTCATTCTTTTTTATAACCACCACATCTCACCTAACCTCTTCTAGCCCGCTGGCACCAAAGGCCCGCTTGGGTGACCGTAATCATAAAGGTTTTACACTGCCTGTTGATTAGCCATGCAGCACCCCCTGGACTTGGAGGGCCGGTGGTTTTCTGTTGGGGTTTCCTTCCCCTGTCTACATGTTCCAGCTATATAAAGGCGTCGAAGGCTCGCCTCTCACCACTGTCACTCAGCTACCGGAGTATTTCCAGAGTCACCAGCGAGGAGGTGTGACAAGTGATATGCTGGCAGAACCTGTGTGAGACAGTTGGGCATTAACTCAAGGTTTTAAATGGTAAGACATAAGTAACATAAGTATAACCCCTTGTGTAAGCCTTCTGTCTTACGGATCCTATTGAGGGTCAGCTCAAACTTAGTGATGACAAGTCCAGTATTTCTTTCTCAAGCGGTTTTATTAAGCGTGATCGTATAGTTACAATTACATCAGCTAATAGCAGCCCAAATCAAGAGTCTGCTCAATCTCATTTCATATGGGTATATATAAGGTTTTACTTATGATGGACAGTTTTGACGAGTTCGGCCCATATACGACGATCATAAGTGAACATTTAGTGTTCAAAATTAAGATTAATATTTTATTCCTAAATAAAGTAACAAAACCGTCAAACTGCTTATCAAAGAGTCTGGATGCAGGATGTGAGTCTCCGAGTCCTGGGTCTCGGAGTCCCCCACCTAGTATGAGGCATCACTTACTCATAATATGTTCATTCATACACGGCATAAAAGGTTACAAAGGTTAATATATAGAATACACAATACATGAGTCAATATAGAGTACTAGAGCTATCGTTGCAGACACAGATTCGCCAAATATGACACTTGTTTTTAAACTCTCAATTTGGATATTATTATGCCCGTATTATTCGCCTGGTTTTATAACATCATTTAGGAATACTACGCAGTGCTACAAGATTCACAGAGTTCATTCTATTAATTACCCTTAGCACCATTCAGTGCGCAGCACCTAGGTACACTCAAATATCATAGTGACCATTATTTATTACGAGCAATTTAAGGTCATAGCATGGCTATCTGTTTACACTTGAAACCATCACCAGCTTTTTATCCCCTCTGTTTTATGCCTATATGATATTTTCATTTTTATTGCTTATACTAAATATTAACTTTCTTAGGCATGAAGTGTCTAGAAGAATCAAGAAAATCACACTAAGGTTGTAGTAAATGTAATATACATGCTAGCTTCATGAATCACCTCAAAACCACAAACATTTTTTGTGTGGGGTTCAAATGCAGAAATAAGTTTTAGCATTGTGTAAAAAAATTTTCTCTCTATCAAGAATTATTTATCAAATAGGACTTACGGTAGATTTGAAAGAGAAAGATTGATATCCCCATGAAGTCAAAGAAAATTTTATAATTTCTTATATTTTTTTTATTAAAAATTTTATAAAAAGGCAATGAAGTCTGCAAAATGTACCTGTGAATGTATTAGAAGGATAAATAATAAGAATGAAAGGATGTTTTAAAAATCATCAAGAATCAATGGAACAGTAATCTGTATATTTATATTGGCTTCCTATATATGATTGATTCAAGTTTGTTAAAATATAAAAAAATATGATCCGACGGGTATATTATTAGAGAAACAAATAAAAAAAACCCTTTGAAATCGTCTTTTAATGAGTAGAATGATTTGAGCTAGTGAAATAATAGCAGAATATAATAACAAAAGGTAATACTAGAATATACAAGTAGAAGTTTTTGATTTGTTTTTGCCATGGGGTCATATTTGGGTCAACATTATGAAAAAAGTCCATTTTCACCAAAACAAAAGTTCTTCTAAAGGAAATGGAGGCTTTGGTTTGTAAAAACAAACATAAAATAAAAGATAGAACAGTGATCAAATTCATTGATATATACCAGAAAAAATATGCTTTTATTAGTGATTTGATTCTTTAAATTATAAAATGCACACTGTAGGTGAATCATCATTAGCATCACGTCTTAAGGTATTTTGCATAGATTAAAATCTGATAAAACTGATTTAAATACACATACATGTACTTTTAAATTTTTAAACTAATAGTTTTGTGTTCTAAAGCATATTATTTAAAATCTAAATCAAAATTTTACAGTTGATGTACTCTCTCTCTCTCTCTCTCTCTCTCTCTCTCCCTCTCTCCCCCTCTCTCTCTCTCTCTCTCTCTCTCTCTCTCTCTCTCTCTCTCTCTGAAGATATCCACGTTACTAGTAATTCAATGGAGACTGAGCATATTAGGTTTAATTTTAAATTTTAATCATTTGTCTTTACATTTTATAGCAATGACATCATTCTAGTCTTCCATATTACATTGACATTCTGATGGATTAATTTTGACATTAAAAGTTGGTAAAATATCAGTCAAACGTAAGCTTTTGCTGTTATAAGGTATTAGGAACTACATGTAGCTTTTTCCCATTGTTTACACCGGAAAAAGGATAAAATATATTGGTGACTTATGTAAAGTTTAGTAGACAAGCAATTTTATTCATGTTATTGCATGGACCCTGAGGTCCACGCAGAAAATATATAAGCGAGGTTAAACTGGATGCTATGGGGAAAATTCAGCCTGCGCATGAGCTAGCCTGGTTCCTGTGCGTAATGGGTAGCTCAGGGAACCAGGCTAACACACATTTATCTGAATCGGGATCGGGACACATATGCACACATAAGTTCAAAGGCGCTGTAAAGTTGTCGGTAAACAGTACAGAAACAAAGTATTTCTTTTAAAGAAATGATTGGTATGTGATATGAACTATCAGAATTACGAAATAAGCCGAAACTACAACATGCATCAAATAGCATAATTAGCAATGTTTTGTTGTTTTTCCGAATACACATGTAACTTAACTTTACTTTTATAGAAGGCGAAGCTAGGGTACTTCCTGATTAAATTTTTTTAAGCATTAAAGTATGATTGAATAATTATGTCCCTGTATAAAAGTTAAAATCTCAAGAAAAATGCATCAAAATATGAAATTTTTAATTTACAAAAAGCTGTCTCTGCATAGTTAACAAAGTAGTGCGAATCATAATGTGTGCGCATATACTAAAATTCACCGAATGCCTGATACTATACATGCAAACTTCATTCATAGATAGATCATAATTATTTTTAGTAGTATGAATCCTTTAAATTCTGAGATAAAAAGTCAGGGCTATAAATATATGTATACGTAATACAACGTACAAATTTAGTGATTAAAAGCAGAGGGCTAGAGTCGGTGGAATCTCTGATAGTCTTAAGGCTTTCACGTTTTCGTTGGAAACACATGCAAATGGTCCACGTATTGTAGTCCTTTTTTAAAGGACAGCAACTTGTAATTTTCATATTACTATTAAGACGTATTTATTTATACAACAATAAGTTTCAATTGTATTCAGTGGACGGTGTTGGTGGACATAACATACCACGACATACTGAGCAAAGTCCAACAAATCCTAATGTTAAAAAAAAAGAAGTTATAGCAGGCAAAGAAATCATTTAAAGAAACAAGAGGTCCCCAAGGGCCACATCGCTCACCTGAGCAACACTGGCTTTAAATGGGCGTTCAAAGGATATTGTGCCATGTGCCCCCTCGGTAGATTAACCAAAAATGAATATCCGAATTTTCACATATTTTTGCATATCTTTGGCATATTTACCTTCATGAATACCATTTTAACCGAAAATAAGATCATATGCAATATAAATAACTAAATTTTCAGTTGGTGTTCACGGTTAACTTCCAGTTCCCTTTATTTTAGCCCCCCCCCCTCCCCCGATCACTTTATAAAACGATTAAAATACATGAGAGCATAAAGGTACATTTTCTCCCTCCACTACTTGCTAGTTATTGAATTTAAAAAAATTCTATATGTGAAAGAAGAAAAGTGTACCTCAATGCACCAGAATGAATGTGCTCAATTCCTCAAATCAAAAACATTGAAAAATTTAATCTGCCTTCTCCATTATAGACGATTGTCATTTACCAGGCATGAATTCATTTCGTATGACCTTTCATAGCCTTACTCGCTTGATTGAAGAAAATAAACTTAACTGAAAATGTTGTCACATATGTTAAAAAGCTATAATTCAAATTAATGTATTGGCAGGCATGTCGCTCTATTGTACCAAGGCCCTTCCATTATTTTCATCTTTATTAAAAAACAACAAATGTGTACAAAATGATGATTTTCCATTGCAATAATTTTTTAAGAACACCGATAATGCTTTGATCCTCAGGCCTATGAAAACTGTTTAAAAGGCATTGTTTTCATTTACTTGTGTTCGAAAAACTATCAAAAATTTGTGTAGAGTTTATGCAATTCATCGTTGAAGAAGAGGCAACAGAAAGTAATTACAGTATATCATCCTTTTAGCAAGACATTTCTATTGATCAACCAAAATTTCAGTGTCGATCGTAGAATCATAAGCAAGATTCATAGCTTGTTTTGAGTCATGTTTTTGTTCACATGAGTTTACCGTATCACATTAAACTTAAGAATTTTAAACTTGGTATTTCCTATTCAGCATAGCTGCATTTAGAAATATAAACAAACTAAAGCATGACCTCAGCTTTGTGTACAAACAAATAGTAGAATTGTGCGCTAAGCTCTGTATCTTGCTTATAACTCGAAGCTTGACTCTCAGGTTAGTAAAATTATAGGAATTTGTAAACAATTAAAACAAGAGAAAACTGCACTAAAACAAAGAGAAAACTCAATTTATTTTTCATCATATATATATATATTATATATATATATATATATATATATATATATATATATATATATATATATATATATATATATATATATATATATATATATACTTTAGTTATATATTTCTAGCAGCGTGAATAATCTCCATTTAGATTGAAATTGTTGAACATCTTAATAGAACATATTGATTAATCAACTATTACGTAAAGATAATACCGAATTACACGCACCACCATAATTTGACCCCCATGATGCCCCCCCCCCCCATCCCCTGAAATTATGGTTTGAAAAAACTAGAATGAATCAACACTACCTGAGGATGCTTCCACACAAGTTACAACTTTACTGGCCGATTGGTTTTTGAGAAGAAATTTTTTTAAAGGTTTTTCGCTATGTGTTCCGTTGTAAAATTCGACCCACCCACTGTGGCCGCACCCTACCCCGGGGATCATGGTTTGAACAAATTTGAATCTACACTACCTGAGGATGCTTCCAAACAAGTTACAGCTTTTATGGCCTACTGGTATTTGTTGAGAAGATTTTTCTCTATGTATTCCTATGTAAAAATTTCGACCCCCCATTGTGGCCCCACCTTATCCCCGGGGATCGTGATTTGAAAAAAATTTGAATCTACACTACCTTTCACAGTTCCAGCTTTTCTGGCTAACTGGTTTTTGCAAAGAAGATTTTAATGACTTTTCTCTATACACTGGTATCTAAAAATTTGATCCCCCGTTGGAGCCCCACCGCACCCCCGGGGATCATGGTTTGGACAAGCTTGAATCTACACTACTTGAGGATGCTTCCACACAAGTTACAGCTTTTCTGGCCGATTGAGTTTTGAGAAGATATTCATCTGTGTATTTCACCTTAGGTGAGCTAACAATTATTTATGTTTCTGCTACATGTACACACACTTAGTATTTCCATCAGCAATATTAATCTCCGTTTAGACTGCATAGACGAGAAAAGACGGACGACGGACAAAATGTTATCAGAATAGCTCACTTGAGCTTTCAGCTCAGGTGAGCTAAAAACAGATGGACAAACATGCAAAGATAGTTTTTGGCTCAAAGTATGTGTTTTGATGGACAATGTCGCACTACTAGAAACAAAAACGAGAGGAGCAAGCGTCAGTGTTGGTGAAAAGAACTTAGTTGCCGCCGTTTTTGTTATTAAAATAACAACAGCAACGGCGGCAACGAAGTTCTTTAACTATAAACATGTTTGTACAACGATTTATCTAGGAAGATAATAAGATTTATGTTGGAAGAACAGATTCGTGTATTTGATTTATTAGCTTTATAGCTTGTTTATTTCTCTGATTTTACTTTACATTATGAAACATAAGTTATAAGTTTATCATGACTTCAAATATTGTCCAGTTTTTGTATGAAAATTGTATTTGTTTGTATTGGTTGGTGTTTGCAAGAAAGAATTGTTGACTTTTGCAGTCGACGGTAATCTCTATCATTGAAATCTGCGGTACGTACATTCAGGTTATCGAAAATAGTCTTCCATTACAATACGTTAGTCAAACTAAACAACATTCTAAGGTAGCAAGGGTAAGTTTCGGTTAAAGTACCCGGTCAATATTTTTGTAAAATTGAGAATTGCTGTACTTGAAGGCTTATGAGTGTTGCTAAAATTCATGAAATGATTTTTGGGAGTTGATTTTAATCGACTCTCCTATGCAGTTACTCTGGCAAACCGAAAGTGAAACAGTGTTTGGACCTAATTACAAATCATCACCGCTGACAAGACGTAGATCTTGAAAATAATAGATAAATTCGGTGTACTGTACACTGTACCATTGTTTTTCAAAAGAAACTTATTTATAAATACCTTGAAAATAGTAAGATTTTATTTAGTACGAACAATTTAATTGTTTTTTGTAGTTATATGCATCCCTACGCCAGAATTCAATATAGTCTCGTTCAACCAGACGCTCGGCTGTCTCCGTAAATCTCCGACAAGCAGAGAGTCTCTCTTGGTAGTCGGAGAAAAACGGAGACAGCCGAGCGTCTGGATGAACGAGACTAGAGTTCAATATTGCTTGGATCCAGACGTGTACAATTTTTAGACACATTTCGATAACTGATACACAGTTTGATGGAATTAATTCTATAATTAAATATTACACAACATGATTCATATGGGGTTTTCTCGAAATTCTTGTCGGAAAAGTTCGAGAATTCATATTATAAAAATTTGCGTAATTCAAATACAGATTAGAAACAACTTGCCAGGCTAAATAATATATCGTTGATTTTAAAATTGATAATAATCAATAAAATCAACTCCCGACAGTACTTCAGTACTTTGATTAAAGATTATCATTGGTTAGAGGAATGTCTCTTGGTAAAATTAATATGCAGTATGAAAGCCCCATATGTTAAGTACATGAGAATCAGAAGTACAATGCGAAACCTGACTGTTGTGCTGACTTTACACAGTGAAATTTCAAGTTACAGACGGGAGGGTAAATAACACGAAAAGTAGGTGGATAGGGACAATGTAAACTATACACCGGTAAGTTTCTGACATGTGATGGTGCAACTTGCACATGGTACGGAAGGTCAACCCTTTGCAGGGCATTGGCTGGGGGAGGTTTAAAAAGCTGAAAAATCATGCAAAATATGAAAGGGTCATAAAAACCAGTATGTAGAAAATTTTACAGGTTTTGACTTGTAATTTTCTTCAGAAATTGGTGACTGCCCTTATAAAGAGTGAATTAAAGGTATTTGTGCTGGATGGGAACTGAGGAAATTCTAGTTACAGAGCTCCGAAGACGCGCATACCCTGACTACAATGAAAATTATCCAAAAAAAAAAAACACCCCTGTCCCCTGCCACCTAATATTGTCCTAATGGTAAAGTTGGCAGTTGGCTGTAAAAGAACGTAATTTCATCACGTCGTGCTACGGCTGATACTGTAGCAACAGAAACATGGTGTAGGGACTGGGTTGTAGCACATGATGACGACCCCAAAATTAACGTTTGTCGAATTTATTATATTATAGCACTAATTATGAAATTCCTCTTTAGCTGATCTATCTTGGTCCTGTATTATTTTATTTTAAGCATATGCATACATAAACACATGGAGATATACTTACAGTGTTTTAACCTAATTGACACTTTAATTGCCTTTAATTTATTCCAAATAAAAATCTTGAATATTGTTTGATTACTATATATCAGGTTATATAATTTATTGGCTTAACTTTACATATACCACGATCTATTTTAGTCAAGAATCTCTATTTATTTTTTCATCCTTTTCATAATTTTTATTATTAATTAATTTTTTAAAAAGTTTTTACATGACCTCACATATATGAGTCCGGTCATAATCAAATAGTACCATTGCCAACTGACTTGGTACACAGGTGGTCCTCATTTATTTAAACTCTTTTATTTTCAAACTGCAGGACTACCCATATGTCATCTATGGAGCATTATTGTGTACTTCGTCACATCTTAACTGCAGTGTGGCAATGCATTTAAAAGGTGTAGCTGGTATAACGGCTACACTATACTATATAAAAACAAACAGAGTGTTATTTTTTTCAAAGTGCATTGCGATACTGCCAACATATGATTTGTAATTGTGGATCCAACTTCATGACCGAAAAATGTTTTATAATTACAGAAAAGTACTCGAACCTTGAACCTTTGGAAATCATCTTAACTAATTAAAGCTGTTCTAAAAGTGCTACAAATTGCAGGATGGTTATCAATATTTAGATTGTTATATTTTGTAATGCACTCAATTATTTGTCTTCATGCTAGTTTTATCATTATTCATTCATCACCGAAGTCATCAAAGTGCTTCAAAATATTTTTAAATTTGTATAGCTTCGAAGTAATGGAAATGATATTTTATCTTTATATAAGATAATAAAATTCATGAAATTGCGTGGATGTAAATTGAAGGGTAAAAAACTTGTAATATGTGATTCTGTCATTAAAATAATAATAAGTCGTGAAAATATAATAATGGATTGATATTGTATGCGACTGTTATGTTTATAAAGAGATAATTGCGTTTTAGAGTGTATCGATCATCCATGTGCATTTGCACTTGTAATGAAATAAACAAATTAATTTCAATAACATATAACATACCACATTTTCCTACAACGATTGTACAAGTGCAGTGATTTCATATTAATCATCCAACTTATAAAATCTTATATATTAAATAGTCTTTTTATGTTGCTGCCATCCTATAAATACTGTCAAAACAATTGCTTGTCAGTTTTTTCTTAAACGGCAATGTAATAAAAAAGAAATTTACTTCTTTTACAATCATGCATGGCAAATTTATTTAAGAAACAAACCAAATCACGGTTATCGTTTTCTATTCATTTGCAATCTGAAGTTTGAATATTTGAGTTTTGTGGGGGCATTTTCTAGTGTTCATTTAAGCACAGCGTTGAGAAGATAATTACCATAGATGATTGAAATATACATTACTTCACTTCTATAAATAAAAAGGTCGTCGAATGACATTGAATGTCTCCAAAGGAGTGCATCATGCTTAATTTAAACTTATCTTTAAGAAGCATCGTTGTTTCCAAGTGATTAATTATTTATCGGTCGCAGTTCATTACCTATTTGTTTTAACTGGAGGAGAATTTGGGTATTTAAAGAAAGGGATTGAATATTGTCATTAGTTGCGTCGTTGTCTTGTATTAGAGGATTTAAAATCAACATGGCAGGTAAAAAAATTAGTACCGAAATTATTAATAATGTTAACAAAATTTATGTTGTTAACGAAAATTTTATTTTTGAACTGTAAATTTTATAACATAATAATTAGATTATTTTTAAAAAAAAATAAATAAATGGTAATGAAGAGTTACGTGTAAAATTATTTGTCAATATTTTTTTTTCGCTTTCTTTTACACATCAACCATAAGATGTGTTCTACAACTTATAATTGTTTTATATATTTTGATATGCACTACATCCTACCCCCCCCCTTTTACCTCAAAAAAATTCAAAAGAAGTAAGTAATGCGTAGTTTTTGACTGTATATGAGCTCTGTTGTTTGTTGTAATTTAAAAAAAAAATGATTTATATCATAAATATTAAAACAGTAGTAAGCCATGACGAAGCGATTATTTTTCTTGATAAACATGGAAAAGGGTTAACATTGATAAAGAATTCAAACAAACTTAAGGGTATTGTGCCACAAAGCTAACGTTCTCTTTTTAATTTTGTACACCAATTTTGAAAAGTGTCTACAACAAAAAAATCAAACCAAGCTCTATAAATTTTAATAGACTTGCAATTTTTAAAATAAAGATAAAAATACGCGGGGGTGTTAAGGAAGCATATGGAATCTGAGTTACATGTAATTCCGTGAAATCACAAATCTTAGTTATTATGTACATATTCAAATATATAAGCAACGAAACGTAGACCAAAAACAAATAAAAAATACTGAAGACAATTTTTGCCAGAAATTAGTTTGTATTACGTAGATTTACACATTCATGACGTCATGACTAAAAGTTGAATGTCGTGTGAATTTGATCGGAAAGCATTGTAAACATATTCAAAATGTAACTAATCTAAGAACTCTAATAAAGTATTGTGGTGTGATTTATTGAGAATTGAACATAAGGATACTGGAGGAGATGTTAGTTTTATCAATCATTCGCTATAAGGTATGTAAATTTGCTTTTATTTCTCGGCCAGGCTTTCCTCTGTCGTTGTTTACAATATAAAAATCCGACTAGAACAACACTACCCCGTGTATCTTGAACTTGAAATTTTATACGTATCGTTAGTTTGATCAATGCTTAAATTGAAAAGTGCTGCTAGAATCCCATGGTGTGTGTTGTTTTAATGCAATTTGCCGTTTTACGTGCAAACTTTATAAAAGTTGGGAAGGTTTTACGAGAACCGGATGAATAACTTTTTAATAAGGAAAGACCTAGGATTCTAGCAGCGGTTTTGATAAAACTGAGATGTTTTGCTTTCACTTGGTATGTTTCCTTTATTTTGGAAACCGCGGGGTAGTGTTGTTCTATCTCATTTTATGTTAAGGAATATACGTAAGCTATTTATAGTTGTCACGTGATAATGTACCAATGTGGCAATGATGTACTACCCGATTTTATTGCACTGGCATCTATTTTAAAGGATAATACTAAGTTTTTGATCTTATTTAAAATATTTATTTAATTTCACGATTTTTAATACAACAGTCAAAATATGACGGCATATTGCCCATATGCTTCCTTAACACCCCTGCGTAGCAATTTACATGCGAGTTTGAAAAAAAATGACCATGTGAAAAAAGTTATTTTATTGTTGTTGTAAAGGTAATGGAAATGGACAATCTAGCTGGTCAACCAATGTGGTACGTATCTTAATCCTGCATTTAATCTCTGTCTTGATGTTTAATTGCACTATAAAAGTAAATAAATTCAAATGTAAGTTTTAAAATTGTATACTGTAAATTGCTTATTATTCGCGAGGAATTAATTCCTCGCGAATTTTAAAATCTCGCTTTTATTTTTCAGACAGTTTTGAACTATATGAATGAAAAGAAAATATTGGTGCTTTCGATTTAATATTCTCGCGATTTGATGCATAACAACGGAATCGCAAAATTAAGTACTCGCGTAAAATAAGAACTTACAGCACTAGATTAATAGTCACATATTCTAACGGAATTATGATTCGCAATCAGTAGTCTTAATTTGATATTCATCATTTAAAAAATAAACAGCAAGTTAAAACGTTCAATGGAATATTAACTTGGTTGGTTACGTGACGTGAACCAATCGTGTGAAGCCCGAAGGGCTTCTCAGAAGATTTGATTACGTACCAACCAAATTGGTTAAAATTGCTGTTTATTAAGAAATAAACAAAGGTTATTTAGTGAACATGGCGTTATGAATAGCAATTGCTCTGCTGGCATATTCCATGATGCGCGCTAGCGCATCATGGAAAATATGCCAGCAGAGCAGTTGCTATTCATAACGCCATGTTCACTAAATAATCTTTGTTTATTACTTATATTTGCATTTTACCACTCGCAAATACCCTGCATTAGCCTAAACCTTGACATTTAGCTGTTCCATCAAAAATAAACGTTCAGACTATAATGTATTTTTGTTTACTTCACATAGATTTGTTAACAAAATCAATGTTATGTTATAATAACAGTAATTCCTTTAAAATGTTGATATAAGACATGTTTTAAATACATCAATTTTAGGGAGTTTGAGAAAAACACATGATGTATCGTATATAACGTCATTGAACAGTATATGACGTCACACCTTTATGACGTCATAGTACGTCAACAGTTAGGTACATAAATCATGGTATGGTTAGGAAGAGTTATCTTTCCTTATACATTGAATTTTGTACATGAAAATATAAAAATCAAACACTTTCGTTTTATTTAGGCACATTTTTATTATGCAATAATAAATAACATTCATAATTGATTTAAATTAAATATGAATAAAACTTAAAAACCTTGTATTTTATTTTAAACTTTAGATAATTTATATTAAGCACCACATATTTTTTTTTTATTAGAAATATCCACTATATATATAATTAAAAACCAATATTGTTTGTTGAGAATTCGCTACCTGAAAGTCTATGGGGGCAATTGCGCATACAGTCAGAGCAATTGCGATTAAAGAGTGATGAATGCAGCTCCTCGGTATGGGCATACAGTGGGAAAGAACAATAGATATGCAAATATTTACTTATATTAACGTTTGAAAATAAACAAATCGTTCAGGACTGCGTTTTACAAAAGAACTTGCGACTTACGACCAAATCAATGAATGTTAATTAATTACTAACTTTTCAATTTTTTATTTTGATTGTTTTAAAATATAACTATAGAAACCAAAATAGTTGTGAATAATGTCCTCGTATACAGGGCAATTTTTGCCTCGTGTTTATTTGCCCTCCTACTCTTGCAAAAGTTTTGGCTTTGAATTCACCGAGACATAGAATAGAAATAGATAGTCTTTCTAATTAACACAGCTGTTTAAAAATTGTTTTAAATTCGACTAGTCTTAAATTCTTCCACTAAAAACAAGAATGAAAGGGCAAAAGATTAAAAGGGGCGAATTTTTCCTGTACACAGTATTTATAAATGAAAGAGTCAATCACATGTGTCAGACCCAGACCCTGTTTACTTGCTTTGCTTTTGTACACCGCTAACAATAAAAGTCATTGCACTCCTATAAATCATACAAATACATGCTGTGTCTGTGTGAACAGGTGTACAATGTCTTTGTTGAAATAATGGCGCGTGCGTGTGTGTTGTACAATACGAATGTGTATTTACAATATCAAAATATTACTATTAAAAAGCCATATATTCTATATTACGTTTATCAAGATTGTCAAACTTTGACTTCAGGTTGCCCCACAAGCAATGACGATGACCCACGTACCCCCACCCCCCGAAGACTACACCTTCAGAGCGCTGATTGTCACGTTCTTGTGTTTCTGGCCCCTGGGGCTGTACGCCTATCTAAAAGCATCGGAGGTAAAGAAAGAATTGAAATAGGATTTTGAATGTTAAAAGGAATTCCAGGTTAACACAAAAAAAAAAATTTGACAAAAGTTGAGAACTGTTTATTGATGTTCAAAACGAATTAACAGATATAGATATCAGCTTGAAAAAAAAAACCCTTTAACCGGCATATCGAACCTATGTAAACAAAAGCATGGCACGAGCCTTGTTTACAAAATAAAGAATTGTGAGCTCTGTATCTTTAAGTTACTTCAAACTCTATGACTGATATTCACTCAGTTGTGATTGATCATTAGAAATGCATTAATTAAGCGTTGTAAACAACAAAAATAGAAAAATAAAATTCGAGAAAACCATGACCACCCCCTTTAAAGGCATAAGCAATGTTCCTGGTTCCTGTACAAAAATTCTTTAAGTGATTATGTTGTGAATTTATTTGTGTCTATAAAGGCATCTACAGACACTACAGCCCCCCTTTTCCCATCCTAATATTAAAAATGAATCCAAATATATATATCGCAATATTTAACATTGATATCAATGTACATGTAATTAAAAAGATAAATCAATAATTAATATTTTAAAGGATATTTTTTAAAATTATTGAGATCTGTGATTATGAATTAGAAGATACTCATTATTTGTAAATGAATTGAGATAGGCTATGTAAATTTCAGGCAAAAAAGAGCTACCATATGGGAGACAATGAGACGGCCCACGCTCTGGCTGACCAGGCGCGACAGTTTACCAATTTTTCGATCATCGTGGGAATCGTTTCCTATGTCTTTCTGTTTATCTTTCTCATTATTTACTACATATCTTATTTTAATTTTAATTTGTTTCAACAATTTTTATTTTTATTGTTTTTATTAGTGCAGTCATTGTGTATATACAATGTACATGTATATGAAAAACTAAAATCATTTTTCAAAAAAAAGTTTTTGTTTTGTAAATTGTCTAAAGGAGTTCAATTTTTGTAAGGCAATTAGATATCAGCTGTTGCTTACCTAAATTGATTTGCGAAATTTATTGATACATTGTATTAATAACATCATTACTGTGGTTTCATTCATATTCAAGGGTGTTTTCACAGTTTCAAGGATACGTAAATTCGTGGGTAATGACCCTATCAATACAAATTATTAACAGAAATTGCACTTCAATGAACATTTAATTTCATGGATAAACTGAACAACGAAATCCACGAAAATTAGTATTCAACGAATATTGATTAAACCACAGTATGAAGGAAAGTTTGTTAAACTTGATTTCATTCAATACACTTGTTTTGATTGTCTACTCTTTTAGATATAAGAGCTACGTTTGTATTGAGTTCGTAAATATGATTCAGTAATGGGTCGTCCTGCTTTTTACCTTTCTTGTTGCTTTTACTTACTGTCCGTGACATCTTTGGTGTCTAGGGTAGTAAGAAATTTTACAATACAACTAGATTTTCCTGGTGTTTTTTTTGCGATATACAGAGAGAGAGAGAGAGAGAGAGAGAGAGAGAGAGAGAGAGAGAGAGAGAGAGAGAGAGAGAGAGAGAGAGAGAGCTATTATTATTATAGCCTTTTCAATCTTTATGAGACCATACACAGTATATGAATGAAACGCTAAAAAAATAATGTTTTAAGGAAATCGCTGTTTGAATTCTATATTTACAAACCATCCTGGTTTAAAGGTTTAAATGCCCCTTAGTGTTTCAAATGCATTTATTTACATATGTAGCTTCGATTTTTTACTATGCATATTTAATAAATGGACCTCAAGACCGTTCGTATTTCAATATGGTTGTGTGCTGTTAAACTGGATCTAAAATGAACCAAAAATCAGGTAAAAATTATTCATTATTGACCACTTTGGAATATTCCAAGCAATATGTGTGTTTTCATTTGATCATCAGGAATAAATAACTTTAATAATGTCAACCTGATCTGAACGTTTTATATAATTTTGCAATACATTCAATGTGCCAATAATTTCCTTAAATATAAGTATTTGTGTCAAATTGAAAACGTTTGTAGAAATGTATTATAAGAGTTTGTAGAAGAACCGTATTTCAATGTTTTTATGACCATTGGAGTTATTGATTACTAGTACATGATTGTTCGATCTTGACCTTCAATTGTAAACTATGTTTAATTGTTGAGTTGCAAGCGAATAAAACGCTTTCTAAAGTTGAACAAAACCCCAAACAATCCAGAAAAATCACAGCAGGTGTATTTTGTTGTTGAAACAATTACATATAGTTACACTTACATCAAGAATCAAAACACACATGTAACTCAGCATCGCCTGGTCTATTGAGAGAAACGTCAATATTGGGAAGTATTATAAAAATCAATACATTTTCCAAAGGTTTTGTCTGCGGTGACGTGCACACCTATTTCTGTTGCTTAAGAATTTTATTATGGATCTCCGTTTGCATGATGCAGCCATTTTTCTTTATTCATTTCAAAGACGACTTTCTAAAAATCGTCAGTGCTCTCTCTCTCTCTCTCTCTCTCTCTCTCTCTCTCTCTCTCTCTCTCTCTCTCTCTCTCTCTCTCTCTCTCTATTTTGCATTTCACAATTGCCGGATTTCGCAAGTTATTTGAAGCAACCATTGATCATATGTTAATAGAATATACATTAAATTCATGAACATAGGGATATTGCTGTTTAAAACGAGCTACAATTCGAATTAACAAAACAAAATATTTGCTATTAATAACCAAGTACTATAGTATATCTATAAACAATATTGTCTTTCCATAAAAGTGTATACAATAATAAATGTTGGTGTTATGGCTAGCAATTCTCATGAAGAGACATAAATATTTAGAGCGCATCAAATATCTGATTTTTGACGCCGGATTATATAAAACATGTTAGGCAAACCAGAATGAAATGCTAAAAAAATGTTTTTCTTAATAACAAAAGACGATCCTTATCCGTGGGATTATTGCTCAAGTTTAACTTAAACTGTATACAATAACTTTAAATATACACTAACAGTGTTAAAAATTACCGTATTTATCAAGTAATGCAAGAAAACACTTTATTGTACCTTTGCCATTTCTCGTTCTAGGTAATCACCCACCCCCGGAGTACCGTCCTCCGCTGGGGCTGGGGTTCGAGTACTCCAATTTCGCCACTCAACAGAATCCGCAGTTACCGAACCAACCACCCCCAAACTACTCATCTCTCCAGAACCCCGGGATGTCGAACCAATACCCACCACTTGGTGGGCAACCAAGCTCGTCCACCATGATCTGGTCAAGCAATGTGGTAAGCTTTACATATTATGTAAATGTCGTTTGAAAACGACACAGTCACTGAAGACGGAACAAATTACAAGCGGGGTGGGGGGGGGGGGGGGGGCAGACGGACAAACATTACACTACTATACTTGTTTTACATGTAATGTGTCCATTTACATGTAATTGTTGTCGTCTGTGTCAGGTGGCGCCAGCTCCAATGTCCATGAACGAACCCCCTCCACAAGATTATACAAAAAGAGCACTCTTTGCAACCCTATGCTGTTGTTTCCCAATCGGACTATGCGCTCTAATGAACGCAAATGCGGTATGTACATGTATTAACACTCATGACTGCAAGTGCGGTACATAAAGCTTTCTCTAACATACGCAAATACCGTACATAAAGAAAAGTATCTTAATTAAATTACCGAACGATAGGTATTTGTTGAGACAATTACCGTTTTTTGTGTTTTAGTCGAAGAAGGCCCTGGCAAGAGGAGACCTAAACGCGGCTCGAAATAGCGCCAACTCAGCGCGCACCTTGTCTACAGTGGCCTTTATAGTGGGAATAGTCACCATCCTCGGCACTGCTGTCGTAGTGGGCGTGTACATGTACTTTATTCTGTCCATCACCAGCACAAATGATGAATATTAAACAGTGTGGTGTATTTGATAGTTGATTGGATCAAAACTTTTAATTGCATCACCATGTTATTAATACATATATAAATTCAGGCACGTAGCATTGGGGGGGGGGGGGGGGGGCAGGGGGGCCAGGCCCCTCCCCCCACTTTTTCTCGCAGCAACAATTTTTTAAAAATTTAGATATTAAAAATTGAATTAACATGGAGTTGCCCCCCCCCCCCCCACTTTTTTTGAAGTATGTTAAAAATTGATATGAAAATAAGGAAATGAGGAGTGAAATTGAAGTTATTTACTTCGCCCCCCCCCCCCCTCGGATTAGAATTTTTTTTTGCTTGTCAAGATTTTTTGGATGAGTCTGGTCGTCTGCCCCCCCCCCCCCCCCCCCCCTCTGCCCCCCCCCCCCCAACTTTCAAAAACGATGCTACGTGTCTGAAATTTATAGCGGTCAGCCACCTACTGTTGAAAAAAATTAAACAGTGTGGTGTTCTGAACGCGTAAAAGAGGATATCGAAGTCATTTGATAGAGCTCAGAGCTTGAGCTAATATAGCAACAAGATATCAATTTACAGATTGCCACTACTCACTGCTGATTAATAAAGGGTATGGTGTCCCAGTGGTAACAGTGGGGTATATTAAATCAAACCTTTAACTACATGTTATCAAAACAGTTCTCATAGACTACTACTAGTATTTTGCATGTATAATGCTTGTCTATCGAGCACTCACCTTTTAATGTAAACATATGTCTGTTGTTTTACGGGTTCCTTACCTTCACAGAACATGGTAGCGTATAAATTGATTGGACACAATCATTATTCTTAGACGGTTGACCTATGATTCTTGACCTGCACTCTTTTATTGTAGGATGAAAAATTATCGCTGATGTACCTCTTTATTTATCTTGTTTTGTTGTGTGTTAAGTTTGAAGCTGAATAAATCTGTTCTAAAATTTGTTTCCTTTTCTTCATTTTAAAGATTCTACATATTGAAGTTATTCGTGCATGCCAACTTCATTATAGACATGGGTCGAGTTGCAAACAAGAGGCCTTCAGGCCTTGACGGTCACGTGAGTCCCATATCCTTCAGACTGACATGTCAGAGAGTCCCAATTTTGCATTTTAAGCGTCATTTTGAAGTCTCAATTATCCTTACCTGAGATTCCGCTGACTGTTACTCTGCTTATATTAAAATTCACAAAAAGGGCAGGGAAGGGGGTAGTCAAGAGTAGGGGGAATCTTGGATTATCTATACCTTAGCTTCAGGGGCCAACAATTTGAAACTTTTTGTAATAAGAGACCTGCAGGTCTTTAATGGTCAATCTTTTATCATACTCATTGTTTCCGATTTATAATGCACACAAAATGCATACCGCTTATTTCTACAAGAATACAATGTACAGGATATTGAACTAGATTCCTAAAAAAGAATAAATACATGTATGTTGTCAAGTGACAATTAACCAAATAGCTTTCAAGATGAAGTTCAAATTGTTAATGTTTGACACACAGCAATTACCCTAAGTAAAAATACATGTTCAATATATGGCCATATTTACCCCCCTCCGATAAAAAGCCTCAACTTCTGCCCCATGGCCTGGGCAGTGAATTTCACAATTTAACAGCAAGACATTATGAACATACTTAATAACAATTATATAACTTTATCTCACATGACTGTGATTGTGCAGAAAAAAAATTAAAATCAATACATTTTCACTATTCCTACATTGGCCCCGTCCTAGGGCCTGAACCCCTGACGCAGGAGCCATAAATTTCACAATTGATGTAAAGGACTTCATGGACATCATAACCATGCAATAAGTTTTTCACAAACATGTATTGGAGAAGAGACGAAGATTTTTAAAGACCTAATATATTTACACTTTTCGGCCGCTATATTGGCCCCGCCATAGGGTCTGAATCCCTGACCCAGGGGTCATGAATATCACAATTTTGGTCGAGGGCCTCATGATCATGGACATCATTATCATGCATTTAGTTTTCCTCATACATACATTGGATTAGAGAAGAAAATTTTCTAAGATTTAATAAATTTTACTGTATGGCCATATTTGTCCAACCCCAGAGCTTGAAACCCTGATCTAGGGGCCATGAATTTCATAATTTTGGTAAAGAGGGCTTCATGGACATCATATGCATGCATTTAGTTTTTTCCCACATGTGTGGGGGTAAAGAGGAAGATTTTTTAAAAATGTTGCTTTTTTGCATAGTAGGCCCCGCCTATGGCGCCCTGAGGGTGGTAAAGCCATGAATTTCACAAATTAGATTCCTCTAGCCAAAGAGATGCTTTTTTTCCACCAAAAATGGTAACAATTAGCCGAGTGTAGTTTTTAAGAAGATATCATAAATGTAAAATTATAAATGCACGATCGACGATGTACTATTACTACGAAAATATTTTTGATAAAAGGACACATCATAAGCAGAGAAAATGAACTAGGGAGGAGGACACGGTCTTTTTTGATCGGTTTCGGCATTTGTTGCGCCATTTGCAACGTTTGGTATCATCCTCATTGCGAGAGTTTGAACCTGCAAGAGTTTGAGATGTTTAAAATTTCAAATTCCCTTAAATATACGTGCTTTGGCTGTTTTTCCGGAGAAAACGACCCATATTCTTTTACAGCAGCTTTGTTGAGATTGGATGATGTATGTACAAAACTATTTATGATAAGTTATCTTTTACAGTAAATATCATTTGAAATTCTGAAGTCTAAATCAGCGCGGTAACATGTAAAAATACATGGCAAATAAACTTTATAATTGTTTCGATAAAAAATATTGATAAAAATGAAAATAAATAATTGTTTAATTTTTTAAATCTCTTTAAAATACCCCCCCCCCAAAAAAAAAGTAATATAAACAAAGCCGACATCGGACTCTCTTTTTGTGAAACCATACATCAAAAACGGATCCATCAAGTAAAATTTTGGTGTGTCAAGGAACCTTAATAACATACACATTTTTTATATGTTCGTTAGAATTAAACGAATTATTGCCTGACGTCATAACGTCAGGCATATCTAAGGTTTAAAAGTTGCAATCTCCGAAACAGTGCAGACAATGGGACAAGCAATATCATGATATTTCACAAAAAAGATTAACCGATGCATGTTTAAAATGTCAGCATTTACGTTCATAATTGATGAACATGTTATATGGCATGTAATAACAACAGCGAGCAAGAGTTTTCAAGTAAAAGGGACGGTCACCATGCAGAGCAAATGTGTGTAATCCTGCTTTAAAAATAGATCAGCATTCCACCATATTTGAACGGTGAAAAAGGGGGAGGGGGTCATCGCAACAAGTTGTAGTATATTGTCTATTACGGTACAATGTAAGAAATAATTGGTGTTGGATTATCATTATAACAAGAGAGTCATCAGTGTGGATTAAAACAAATATATATTTATACAGCTGGGATGTTTACTGGAGGAACTAAATCGCCAAAGCGGGGTGTGACCCCATTTTCGTTTAGTTGGGCGATTTCATCAATCTTGAAAAGGGAACATAACTCGCGTGTCTTACTAAATGTACATTACCACATTTAAAAATTACTATTCAAGTGTGTTTCTTAATTCGATAGATTTCTTCCAAAACATCCGATCCAAAGTATAATACACATATATGCAGCTGTTACAAAACAAATATCAAAAAATTCATCTAACCCCCCCCCCCCCCCCCCCCCCCACCATGGATCTCTGCCAATGGATGAGTTCATTCGTAAAGCAGGAATTCGCGCCAAAATGTCTCATTCATAGTTTTTGTGCGTCAATTAGTTAACGAGTCTGTTGGGATCATGCAAATACCCCAGAGCACACCATGTGTTTACATCACAGGCACGTAGCATCGGGGGTTGGGTGAGGGAGGCTGCTTCCCCTCCCCTCTTTTTTGAAAGCTGGCACTTTCTTAACTTTATAGGATAAAAGGAAATATCATGGATTTGCCCCCCCCCCCCCCCCCACTTTTGTAGGAGCATGCAATAATAAAAAGTTCTGCAAATGAGGAATTCTAATTGAATTGGAGTTACAGTTAGGGTTTTTTCATGAATTTGAGAATTCACCCTTTTTTAATTGCTTGTCAAGATGATTTTAATGAAACTGCCCACACACATTCAAACACAATACGTGTTTGTATACCCTCTCATATTTCATAAGGTTGGAATTTTTAAAAAATGCCTTTCAGTTGATTTTGCAATTAATATGACAAATACAATTTGAAAAAACGACTATTTACTCTCCAGCTTTCAAACTTACATGTACTTATATGATATGTGTGCATTCCTAAAAAAATGAATTAATAAAATAAATGAATTTTAAGTGATATATATGTACATGTTCTAGATCGAAGAAAAGACTAACATTTCGTCTTAAATTTGCACGTTCCATTTATAAATTTATGATCAGCAGCGAAAATAAAAATTCATTTCTGATAAGATAGCCTAATTGATACATGCATGCTTCCATTGAATAATTTTGTTTAGTCAGGCAAGCTTTTTGGAAAGCTATTACTTGTAGCTAACTTTATTTTTTCTCTATTTTTAACGACTTGACTCCTATATCTTAATGCATTAATTGTAATTCAGGCTTCAAGGGGGAGTCTAGACAACTTACAGTTTGTATGCAGGAGAGAACTGAAAATTCTACCTAAAATTGAAATCCGCCATCGTGCCTCGGATGACCAACTTTCAGCTTGTACTAAAGACTTCGTTTCCGAAGCTATACTGGGGCGATGTGGAATGACAGATAGAGGTAAATATAATTTATCATAAATTGATTTAAAGATAATTTTAACAATATGAAATGTGGTACAAATTATTGCCATGTTTATTTTAAACTTACTGCCACCCGATATATATGTGTATAATATTGGACACGAAAATTTCAAGTCAGCCACGTTGCTTGGAATACAAAGAGTGCTGAGGAAAAGGACGCACTGATGAAGAAATTTCAAAGATTCACCTTTAGGAAGGAAAAAGAAATCTCATCATCAGATGGAAACCTTAAGATCCCTAAAACGCCAACTACTGCCAGAAAGCCAAACCAGAAGAAGCGGATACGAAGTACCAAGACCACTACAATTAAATTTGAGTGACGTTCCACTAAGGTATGTAAACAATTTATTGTATATAGTGTAATGTTTGTAGATATTTATATTAAAATAAAGCAACTTATTACAAATTCCATTTATTGTATATAATGAAATGTTTGTAAATAAATGTATTCATATTAAAATAACGCGACTTACTTCAAATTCAATGAAGTTTGTACATAATATGTCTAATAAACGTTTTATTTTCAAATTAAGTGTTTTTTAATTTTTATTCAATGATTTAGTTAATTATATAAAATATAACGATTTTTTTTTCAATTTATATAATAGCAAGCCTTATTTTTTTCCTATTTTTCATAGATCAACGTTTTATTCTCTATTTTTAGTCCTAATTTTTAAATCATCTTTATTTCTTTAAAATTATTTGGTTTTATTTTAATTTTTGTAAAATTATATTTTTTTAACTGGTATTTAGAAAATATTTTATTTATCCAAAGCAATCTTTGGCTTTAATATTTTTTTATTCAAAATTATGGCTCTTAACGAGGCGGCCTCCACGTGGCAAGAGCTAGGCAACGGTATCTAAATTAAAATCTTGTTTTAAAAAATGTAAACAGATACCGGCAAACAACTTCATCCCTAGATTAAAATTGTTTGTAACGTTTTTTGTTAATGTAAAATTTCCATGAGACATTGGGGTATTTCTGCTAGCCGTGTATATTTTTATACTTGAATTATCGTTCTTCTTTCGCTCACTTCGTTACATAATGTAAGCAAATGTGAAATAATAGTAATTTCTTAACATATTTCTTTTAAACTAACATAAATAATCTCCCGGGCGCCTATTTTTGCTCCTCGGGCGCTATTATTACTTATTAGGTTAGTTACTGACTCACTACGGAAATATTTTGGGTTGATCAATCTCATAGAAGGCTCGCCTTCTATGAGATTGATCAACCCAATATATTTCCGTAGTGAGTCAGTAACTAACCTAATAAGTGTTTTGTTTTCTCGAGGACTTTCAAGCGACATATTTATTCACAAATAGCGATGTTCTACGCAAAGCCATGTACAAGATGCCTTACATATCGTCCAATTTAACTCATTTAAACTCTTCAAAATTTTCAATCTCACCTTACAAATACTCTTTCAAAATCTTTGCTTAACCCATGTTTACTTACAATGTTTTGTTGCTATTCAATTTTAAATATTTTCTCCCTTCCCTCTGCAGAGATATGAGTAAATTTCGACGCTGCCATTTTTTTCTGCTCCAGACAAAACAATGTGACGTCAATATTCTAAGGGCAACTACTCTAATTTTAAAGAATTTCAAAGGGCAACTACTCCAAATACTTTAAGAACTTACGGCATGCAGTTTATGTATAAAATACTATGAAATGTCGAAATGAGTAAGCAAAGCTTCGACCAATGACGGCCATATTGCCTAATTTAATTTCTCACAGAACAAATATATAGATATATGAGGCAATCACGTGCTATGTTTAAACCAATGAAAATGTGACATTTCAGTCCAAGGGAAAACAATTTATTATCCCGGGCGCTCTCGGGCGCTTTTTAGTGAGACCCTATTTGTGTCCGTATGAGGCATTCAGCAAATTTCAGTATCTGCACACACGTGCATCGCGCCTTATGATTGTACTACTTTGTAAAGCAGTGACAGCTAGCTTCATGTAAAATAATATTCATTTACATGTTCAGTACTATAAGAAACACCCTTTTTATGCATTTGTCTTCAAAATTTTCCTTAACATGCGTATGCCATTGAATTAATTGACTTTGCCTACTAAAAGTAAAACATTAATTTTATGATATTAACAAATGATACCATAAATGATGTCGATCATTCTTTGCTATCTGCTCCTCTTTGAACTGAAACGAGTGATGACGTACATGTACAGGCACGTAGCATCGATTTTGAAAAAAAAAGGGGGGGGGGGGGCTCGTCCAAAAAATCTTGTCAAAACCAGATCAACTTGTAACTTCCCTTTCACTGTTCGTTTCCTTATTTTTACGTCAATTATTCACCTGGTCTCAAAAAAGTGGGGGACAACTCCTTGATAATTCACTTTTAAGAAAAATCTTTGCTGCGACAAAAATGGGGGGGGGTAGGGGTGTGGGAGATAGCCCCCCCCCCGGGTTAATTCAAAATGGTTTTCATTGCTTTACGTTTAAAAGTATGATTGTATAAGTTTAAGTTGAAATTCGTTTTCATTTTTAAAAGACCAAAACTATACAGTACACGAACCTGGAAAGGAGATGCTTTGGTGAATTTTCAAGATTTAATGCCGAAACTGCTCACCATACCCGTAGCCCTATCGGGGAAATTGAAAGGTGGGTTTGCATTGGAAAGTAATAGCATGCACAAACATGCAAACTGTAACACTGTATTATATACTATCATAAGATGCGGTTTTAAATATATTTACTGATTCAGTTTAACGTTCATTACAGTATTTATTTGAACAAGGTCGAAAGCGAAAGTAGATAGGGATATGGCGCAAATAGCATAATTATGCCTCTGAATTTCTATCAATAAACCGTTCAATATATTGGAAGACATATATATATAAACCCTATCTATATATAAATACACCAGGTGTATATATAGATACTCGAGTAGGGAATATATCTCTCTTCCCGTACATTTATTGATACAAAATTCAGAGGCCTGTGCTTTGTCGATGTATTAAAATACTGAAATTTTCTAAAAGAATGAAAGTAATTTCTTTATTAACAGTTAGACTATGTTAAAATCAGACTGATCACAAATGGTATGCATTACAAATATTTGAAGATCAAATGCAAACGAATTTTAAGGTAGTTTAAAACGGTATATTTACATTCTACTGTGTTTTTCCATTAAATTCCGTGATGTTTAAATGCCTCTAAATGCAACAAGTAGTCAAAGGTCAAATTGACGAGTTTTATTATGACGTCACAAACGTTGAACGCTGTAAACTGCAACGTCACAAGCGAAAATCAGAGTTCACGCTTATGGCTGTTACTGTTGCTCTTCCATTAATATTAACTTACCCTTAGGATAAGATAGGAATTTTAAGGTATGAATCACATTTGCAGACAAGGCAAGAAGTTAAAGAAAATGTAAATATAAGCATTAAATCATGATTTTTTGAAGTATACACTCTCATAACTGCAGCGGTGTGTGCATACAAATTTTCATAATGCGCTAACGCGAGTTACTCAATTTGTATGCACACACCGCTGCAGTTATGAGAGTGTATACTTCAAAAAATCATGATTCAATGCTATAGTATACTGCAGGTATTTTAAGTCTATAATTATCAGAATTAACACTCACTTACAGTGATCAATCTAAGGCCCATACAGTATATATGTATGTATTATAAACAGGTCCAGTACAATCACTAGACTTAGCTAATTTGTACCTTGAATTACTTGCATAGCTTTATTTACATACCTGAAGTATGTTTAATTCAAAGCTACAGTAGTTGGCCATAAATGAGTTCGCAAAATGGCCATGTTTACTCAGACTTCTCAAAAACTATTAGGCCAGAAAGCTCAAATTTGAATGGAAGCATCCTCAGGTAGTGTAGATTCAAGTTTGTTCAAATCATGGTCCCTGGGGGTAAGGTGGGGCCACAATTGGGGGATCAAGTTTTACATAGGAATATATAGAGAAAATCTTTAAAAATCTTCTTCTCAAAAACTATATGACCAAGAAAGCTCAAATTGGCGGGTAACCATCCTCAGAAAATGTAGATTCAAGTTTATTCAAATCATGGTCCCTGAGGGTAGGGTGGGGCCACAATGGGGGATATATTTTTATACATAGAGAAAATCTCCAAAAAAAAATCTTCTTCTCAAAACTATTAGGCCAGGAAAGCCCAAATCTGAGTGGAAGCATTTCCAAATTGTATAGATTCAAGTTTGTTAAAATAATAGTCCAGTGGTATGGTGAGGCCACAGTGGGGGATGAATTTTTACATAGGTATATATAGAGAAAATCTTTAAAAATCTTCTTTTTAAAGACCATTTGGCCAGAAAAGCCCTAACTTGTGTAGAGGCATCCTCGGGTATTGTAAATTCAAAATCAGACTCCCTAGTGGTAGGGCGGGGCCGTGATGGCAGTTTGAATTTTTACATATATAGAGAAAATCTTTAAAAATATTCTGGGAAAGTTTTTCGGTCCAAAACTCAGTACTTAGTGTGAAAGCACAGGTTATGCACATATAAGTTTAAAAGTGGGGCAACAAAATTGGGGGGGGGGGGGGGGGGGGGGTATATAGGAAAAGAGAAAAATCATCTTACAGGTACAACAAGAAAAGGGGCTTGGTATTTACCAAAAGAAAGAGGTGGATAAAAATTGGCAGATTTTCAATTTTTTTAGCAAGATCTACTGTACTTAGTTGTCAAGATATTTTGATACTGTAATGCTAATTTGATCAGAATTAAGGCAATTGTTGCTCAGGTGAGCAATGTGGCCCCTGGGCCTCTTGTTTATTTAAAACATTAACAGACAAAAAGTGGCATGGTCAAGGAACTAGCTGCCAACCTATATTTGTACTGTGTAATTTTGAATAAGCAACCCAGAAGGATTGTAGTTATAAAACAACACTGCATTTCTGCAAACATGCATTTCTAACATTATTGTTTGGGTATGCACAGGTGTCTGCAGTCTTATCAATAAATGAGAAATAAGGTCAAAACCTAGCCATTAGTTTTGCTCACAAAGTGAGGTTGTGGGTGAAACTCATGGCTAGGTTTTACTTATCTTGACTTGATTTCTCATTCTCATTTATTGATTGATATATTGAAGTTGAAAATTGCTGCATTTTTAAAGTGCAACTTTTTGTACCTGCAATGCTCAATTAAAAAAAGGTATGATTGAGTAGGTAAATAAGCCTTCTTCAGGAGGTACAAGTCTGTAATTAAAGCTGTGTAGGTAATTCAAGCTACATAGCTAAACCCAATGATTGCATTGGACCTGATAAATGCATGTATATATGCAGCTTGATGAATGAAATGTACTCAAAATGTCAACATAACATTATTTTTCCAGTTCAACTTATTTATGATGACTGAGTTGCACCGTCCCATGACAGTTTCTGAAAACTATCAGCATACTGTACCAACATACTTAATATATATAAGTAACATGTACTCGCTGATTTGATTCATTTGACTAACTAAAGGTATGTTTTATTTCAAACAATCAGATCTTTATATTAGTTACTGTGCATGGGAATAGAATATTATTGATATATTTTTAGACAATAAGAACCTTTAATTGCAAAATTGTTTTGATTTATATGCTCATCAAATAAACTTTTTTTAACCTAACTCTCTCTCTCTCTCTCTCTCTCTCTCTCCAAGGCAATTTATTAAAGTACGTAGTAAAATTTCTAGAACTAATATCCTAAAATAAATCAATAAATATTTGGGTTAAATTATTTATTACTTTGTATTTAATATGTACTAGCTACATATAAAAGACATGTATATACATGACTGAAAGATATGTTACTGTACAAAATCCAGTATTAAACATGAAATAGGGACATTCAATGTTGATTGAGTAATTGTCTTTCTTCCGATTTCAGTTCTTGTTCATTCATTTGGATCATTTGTTTGCTGTATTTGTACCAGCTGATTTAATATTCAAGTGAGTAAGGTCTTGTACTTAATTGCAATTTGGATAACATTTATTGATCAGTCTATTTAGATCTGAAAAATGCATGAATAAAATTAATATAATTATATATTCATGATATTAGGGATGACAATTTTACTAAGTTGGCTTATAGTCGTTAATTGGAGCCTTTGGTCGAGCGATAGTGGAGTGCTCATTGATTTATTTGAAACTCTGTGTACTTTTTAAAATCAAATAATGCTACTGTCACATACACCATATCTCAAACTCATCACCATTTAAAAACTAATGATAATAAGCATTAGAAGTATCTGATTTCAAATAAATAAAAGAAATATAACCAGGTATATTTAAATATCCGTTATCTAATATCTGAGCTTTTTCTTTCCCTTGTGTCTCTTAATTAAGCTCCATATCATCTTATCAAAATCAGCAAATCAAATGTGACATGTTTCATGGTAAGTAATTGTCCCATGCCAAATCAACATTCAAATTTAATGATTATAAAAACAAACGCTTATAGATGATTACTGATTTGATTAAACTTTTGATTATACAAACATCTAATTTAATAAAAAAAACTCATTATAAGAACCACAAATTGATCTCTTCATAAATATGTCAGCCTAAGTACATGTACTTCTATTCAGAATAATAATTTGATCTACAACATCTAAAGAGATAAATTTTTAGCTGCGTAAAATAGCACCAGGGACACCCATTTGATGGAATAGAGAGTGTAACATGATAAAAAATGCCAAGAGGAGAAAATTATACTTTTCATTTGAAGCCAAAAAGTACCGCATGAAGATAAAGATTATTTTGAATATTTTTCTTCAATTTATAACAAGTAATCGACTAAGAAAATTTTAATTAATGATCGATGTGGCCGAGCAATAGTCAAGTACTCATCGAGTATTCGTTGACATCCCTAATAAATATACTATTACAGTAAAACTCGTTTAGTAAGAACATGGATATACAGTAAAACACAGTTATAACAAAGTGCCGGGGACAGGCGATTTTGCTTCATTATAAGCGTAATTCGTTATATCCATCAAGTTTTGTTTTACTTAGCGAATTCTAGGATAAAGCATAGTTTTTCTTAATCCCTGGTAAAAATTTTTGCAAAATTTTACGGTTATAACGAATTTGGATATTACGAATTTACTGATATAGCGAACTGATTTAGAGTACCGTAGAGTTGAATAGTAACAAAATTTAACACTTTTTAGCTCACCTGAGCTGAAAGCTCAAGTGAGCTATTCTGATCACATTTTGTCTGTCGTCCGTCTGTCCGTCCGTCCGTCCGTAAACTTTTCACATTTTCAACATCTTCTCAAGAACTACTCAGCCAATTTCAACCAAACTTGGCACAAATCATCCTTAGGCAAAGGACATTCAAAGTTGTGAAAATTAAGGGCCACACTTGTTTTCAAGGGGAGATAATTAGAAATTAATGAAAAATTTCGAGAATTTTTCAAAAATCTTCTTCTCAAGAACCAGAAAGCCAGAAAAGCTGAAACTTGTGTGGAAGCATCCTCAGGTAGTGTAGATTCAAAGTTGTGAAATTCATGACCCCCGGGGTAGGGTGGGGCCCACAATGGGGGGTCGAAGTTTAACATAGGAATATATAGAGTAAATCTTTAAAAATCTTCTTCTCAGAAACTAATCAGCCAGGAAAGCTGAAACTTGCGTGGAAGCATCCTCAGGTAGTGTAGATTCAAAGTTGTGAAAATAATGACCCCCGGGGGTAGGGTGGGCCACAATGGGGGGTCGAAGTTTTACATAGGAATATATAGAGTAAATCTTTAAAAATCTTCTTCTCAGAAACTAATCAGCCAGGAAAGCTGAAACTTGTTTGGAAGCATCCTCAGGTAATGTAGATTCAAAGTTGTGAAAATCATGACCCCTGGGGGTAGGGTGGGGCCACAGTTGGGGGGTCGAAGTTTTACATAGGAATATATAGAGTAAATCTTTAAAAATCTTCTTCTCAGAAACTAATCAGCCAGGAAAGCTGAAACTTGTGTGGAAGCATCCTCAGAAAGCTGAAACTTGTGTGGAAGCATCCTCAGGTAGTGTAGATTCAAAGTTGTGAAAATCATGATCCCTGGGGGTAGGGTGGAGCCACAGTTGGGGGGGGGGGTCGAAGTTTTACATAGGAATTTATATAGAGTAAATCTTTAAAAATCTTCTCCTCAGAAACTAATCAGCTAGGAAAGCTGAAACTTGTGTGGAAGCATCCTCAGGTAGTGTAGATTCAAAATTGTGAAAATCATGACCCCCGGGGGTAGGGTGAGGCCACATTGGGGGGTCGAAGTTTTACATAGGAATTTATATAAAGAGTAAATCTTTAAAAATCTTCTGCTCAGAAACTAATCAGCCTGGAAAATTGAAACTTGTGTGGAAGCATCCTCAGGTAGTGTAGATTCAAAGTTGTGAAATTCATGACCCCCGGGGGTAGGGTGGGGCCACAATGGGGGGTCGAAGTTTTACATAGGAATTTATATAAAGAGTAAATCTTTAGAAATCTTCTTCTCAGAAACTAATCAGCCAGGAAAGCTGAAACTTCTGTGGAAGCATCCTCAGGTAGTGTAGATTCAGAATTGTGAAAATCATGATTGCTGGGGGTAGGGTGGGCCACAATGGGGGGTCGAAGTTTTACATAGGAATATATAGAGTAAATATTAAGAAATCTTCTTCTCAGAAACTAATCAGCCAGGAAAGCTGAAACTTGTGTGGAAGTATCCTCAGGTAGTGTAGATTCAAAGTTGTGAAAATCATGATCCCTGGGGGTAGGGTGAGGCCACATGGGGGTGTTGGGTGTTAGAGTTTTACATAGGAATATATAAAGTAAATCTTTAAAAATTTTCTTCTCTGAAACTAATCAGCCAGATGATTTTTTATAATTGTTAAGACTTTGGCTCCAGGACAATTCTTCAGCCTCACAAGAAGGTTCAGAGTTTGATGTAGCTTTATATCCCATATATAAACAATTGTTTAAGGATCTTTTTGAGAACTGCAATACTCAACATGTGATATGACTATAAAATCATCCTGTTAGAAAAGGGACTAATGATTATAAACATAAGAATATGCAGGGGGAAAAATGGATTTTATTTATACAGTCTCTACATGTATTATTGTACATTGTCCAGATTGTTTGTATTATGAGTCCATTAAGCTGATTTTATCATGATACCTATTGTTCCTCAGGTGAGCGATGTGGCCCATGGGCCTCTTGTTTAATGATTTTCTTTACAGTTTTAAAGGTTTGCAATACCATTTAGCATAATAGTTTGAATGAATTTATTTTTGCATAAATTCCTCAATTTAAGGTGGAATATCACATCATCACAAAATGGCTGACCGCTGATCGAAACGACATTTTGTTTTATCAAAAGCAATTTATGAACTGAATCGTAACTTATTCCATAGCCGAGTGGATAAAGTGTCAGACTTGTGATCCGTACGTCCCGAGTTCGAATCCCGCAGTGGCTGTTGTTGTTACTTACTAGAATAATTATTTTAGATATTAATTTTTTATCCCTAAACTGCAAATTTTTGCTTATTTGACATTTGTACAGTTTATTTAATATCATTATATCTTTCATTATTAAAAACTTTTCTGTTAATTTGAGTGACTTTTTCCAGGTGTGTTATTCAACCTTAAGATTCGATTTTTAAATGTATCAATGTATTTTCCTTCTAAGCCTCAATTAGCAAAAATTGTATTCTGGATAAATGAAACTTGTATACAGTGAATTCGCTATAGTTATTATTAAGAATTCGTTTTATGGATATAACGAATTACAAAAATATAATGACGTAAATCCATTGGTCCCTTGGACTTCGCTATAACCGAGTTTTATTGTATATACATATGTATATATGGTTTCAGGAATCTTTTCTGTTCATTGCATGTCCCAGTGAATATGGACAGAGGGTTGTATTGGTTCACCTTTGTAATTGTGACATCATTGACTTATGATGTCACAGTATCCCTCCAGTGCCCCACTTCTGCAGATGCTTGGGAAAGGGCCTCACTGGCACTACAATGTAAATTACCAAACTCCTACCATTGTCTGAAGGATGAAAAAAATGTGATAACAGAACAATGTCTGGCCAAAGTATGGATAGAAGGAGGTATGGATAAGTCTCATTAGAATGTAGAAAGAGATCTAGAATATGTAGAATTGCATGTTTCCTCTTTAAATTTGAAATCCAACTTTTCCAAATTTATTGGAACAGATTAAAACAAACCGTCCGGGATCCATCAACCCAATGTATTAAAGGTCATATAAACATGATGCATGTTCCTTGTAAAAACACTGTTAATGAAAATATGTTATCACTTCCTTAAAGTTTTGAGAAAAAATGTGTTAAATGTGTTTCTGGCCAGTAATTAGTTTTGTGTATTCTTATCAGTTTTTAGGTCTAATAATTTTAATACCGTTTATCATGATTCTTGCAGAAATGTGCCCTGTATACAGTTCCCGGATGTCCAAAATTGACGTGATTGAGTGTTCAACACCCTCTTGTCCACAATCTACTTACTGGTCCAACTCTGTGTTCCTATGTAAGACAGCCAAATAAGGGCTCCACTTGTTGAAGAACTTTTAATATGATATGAAACTCAGAATATTGTGTAGGAATAAGATAAAGTTACAAACATCTCAAAAGCTGTAAAAATGTCATGATACAGTTCTGGAATAAAAATAAGATAATGGTCATCATTCAAACTTAACAAACACATGGAACTGCATAAATCTTTTTTTCTGAAATATTGTAGATCCAGTTTGTTTTGAAACAAAAATGGAAACACTGCCAACAACAACACTAAGGTGAATTATAGTTCTCTCCCTTTGCCTGTGTGCATTTTACATATCTTATAATCTTGTTGCAATGTGACATAGCATTAATTTACTTGTAAAGAATACTGTATTTAATTATTTCAGAGCAACTATCATTGAGCAAGCATTAACAACAGATTACAGTATGCCATTCATTTATAGCCCCAAAAACAAGACAGAAGGAAATAAAACAACTGTCAGTGACACCACGTCAATGAAGGGCAGTGGAGAGGGTGCGGACCGTGGCAACACAACGATGATATACATCATCATGGGAATCTCTGCAGCCTTGTTACTGATTTTAGGAATCACTTTATTTGTAGTCTGCAAAAGGAGAAAGCAGCGTCAATCACGTAACCAGGGTAAGAAGAAGACAGTCATCCCTATTTACTGATGGTTATGATGACCATGCATACATTTTTGATCTTTAACTTAAATAATAATACCTTAATACAGTTGAACTTTAATATCACGAACACTGATATCTCGAATACAATGAATATGTAGACTGAAGTGATTTGTAAGTCCCAACCACTGATTTTTTAAAGTATTTTAACCTTGATATCCCAAATACTTGGATATCTTTAAGTTTTTAAACAGTCCCATCTACTTCGAGATGAAGAAGTTTGACTATTTAGAAATGGGTAAGGAGGATTTGGACAATACAGATGATACAAAATTACTGTAGTGTGGAATCCCAAGAGTTCATGGTGGCTCAGTTTACATGGTATTTTGTGGGTACCCCTTCCCTACGAATTTACATCCTTGATGATAACAAATCAAGGAAGAGTTTTCTTTTATACTGGAACTTAAAACCGACAAATCCGCAAAATTACATCCCCACAAATAAGGAAACAAAACACAATCCACGAAAATTGCCCCCACGAATTTAAGTGATTCCATAGTAGTTAACAGTATGTCTGTTTTCACTTGTATTAGTGTATTTATATCTTAATTTTAATTAAATCATTACTTTTTTTAAACTCAGATGTATAGTATATGATGAAAGTTTTGATGGAAAATTCAAATAGCAAACAAAGGAGTCTCTGGCAAAAGTTTAATGCAATTGCATATGAGAAAGATGCTCAAAAGAAACTCAATTTGTGTTTTGATTCGACAGGTTGAGATATTTCCTAGAGAGTAAGAAAATCTGACTACTGATTTAGTCCTCGATTTTGATATGCATGATATGAATTTCAAGATATAAAAATTTTACATGTGTAGGGTGTTTAATATGTAGAATGAACAGGCTTTGCTATTGCTCCTTTAGACACACTGAATATTAATAAACACTTGCACATTTAACTGATTCTCGATGAAATCTATCTATTAAAAATGACTTATAATGAAATCTATCTATTAATATACATGCACATGTACTTAAGAAGGCTTGATGGTCAGGGCCATTTTTAGACTATATTTACCTCCTTTAGACATAGAGCTCTGTATAAAAATATAGAAAAGTGTTCAAATTATAAAGCTCAAGTATTTGGTTTTTTCTTTACTAAATGATAGTTTATGGCCAAAAAAATCGTGCTTACAAATTTAAGGCGGATCTGATGGTTAATCTGTAGACCATACAGCCTTCTTAAACTACTTAAACATTTCAAAGAACTACTTAAAATGGTATCTTCAAAATTTATTGTGATTCATAAAAAATCAGCCATATTTCTCTCTGTAAGTGGAAGTAAAGAAAACAGAACCTCACTCATATATTTTTATTTTCTGAATTTTTTTATATTAAAAATTTGTAATTGTCTTGTATGTTTAAAGTGAAATTTAAAGTCTTGTCATCACTCTGACAATCAAAGTGCATTTTACCATTATACATGTAGATTGGCATCTTTTCAATCTTAAATCATTGACATTCTTTTCATCAGCCAACTTGAATATCTACGCTCTATTATTTCATCCTTTTTTAATTCAGTTTTTTTTAAAGTATGTTTTTGTGATTTAAAAGTAGTTTTTTTTTGTAAAGTCACTTAGAACTGCAAAAATAACTGCCAGACTTGTGTGAAGCAGTTGAAGTGTTGTGAATCACAAATGTAAATGTTATATATTATCATTCAAAACTACTTTTTAAAGCAATATGAGCTGCATTTTTCATGTTGAATTTTTTACTAAAATGTCAAAAAAGATGACAAAAATATCATGGTTTTTAAATTTCTGTTAGCCATATTTTTGTGGAAAAGGCCGTTAAGAAGCCTTATTTGGACCAAAATTGAATTATTGTCGTCCTGTACAAAAATGGATTTGCTATATATTCCTTAGAAGAGAAATATTTCCTTTGACAAAAACTAATGATTTTTTCAATTCTTATTTATCATAAAAGTTTAAGTTACATGTATATGCAGTATTATCACACTAGCAGGTTTTAGCAGCAAAATAAAATTCTAAAAAATACAGCTCATATTGCTTTAAAATATAATAAATATTGGTTTTCATTAAATATTTCTTTATTTGTACATTCTTTTTACTTTTATTCCTTTTAGACATGTTAGAAAATTATATGAATGATCGTGTTGAACAAAAGGTTAACATAAATCGAGAACAAGAAGTTCTAGGTGAGTACAATATTTAATTATTCATATATTATTGTTTTAAAGTAATAGAGGGTGCGAAAACCCCCCATACCAAAAAATATTTTCAAAAAATTCCCACATAATGTATCTCCTATAGACAAAGATTTCAGTAATTTGCTATGACATTGACCTCAAGTTATGAAGTTTAAGATTACTGGTACTGTACGTCCTTTACCCACCAGATGAGGGTAAAGGTGACAACCTGGTAGGTCATATGAATTGAAAAGCAAAGAGGGTTCAATATATCCCAGCCAAAATAATTTCAACAACCCCTCCACTTAAATATTGATAATCATATGTACGGTTATTAATTATATTTATTGATTGATTTTTCATTTATATGTCTTCAGAGTCATTGTTTACAAGCCAAATAAAAATAGTTACAGGTCTACATGTCTAGCTATTTACACAATGCCAGAGACATTAAATAATAAATGTTATTATGTAATTGCATTTTGATTCCATTTTCTAGTTAATAAAGATTATGAAAATACTCCTTTAGATGAATTCAGTCTAAAAAATGAGTAAATATTTGTGACATTGTTTTATAGTAATTTAAAAAAAAATTGTATGCGTGAAAAATTTCAGATATACCGGTAGTTTTTTAAAAACTATTGCACCTCCTGATAAAATAATGAACTTGCATTGAAAACCTTTATCAAATTTTGAAAAGCTTTATAGTTATTTTATATCAAAAGGTATAAAAGTAAAGATCTTAATGTTCTACACACATGCATGCAGGTTTTAAAGCTTTAATTTCTTACTATTTAATGAGCGGAAGAGGTTATTTATGTTGCCTCCTTCTGATTTTGTGTCATTTACTTTTTTTCAGATGAGAAAGTTGAAAACGCTTCTACAGAAAAGTCTAGCCTTATGAGTGAGTAATTTTTGTGCCAAATTTACACATGTATAAAACATTCAAAATTTTTTTCTTAGTTTTCTTTCCCATGGTTATTAGACATAATAAATGATAAATGGTACATATACATTTCTCGCTATCACATGTCACTGTACTGACTGTGTACTGTATATGTACCTATATCATAGTTTATGTTTCATTGCACATATTCAATATTTATATTTTTTAGGCAAGGAGTGTTCTGAAGAATCAAGAAAACCACATTTGGAAGACACTAAAGGTAATGCTAGCCATCATCTCACATCGGTGTGTGTTGTTAAAATGCTTTAAAAAAATCTAAAGATATGAGAATTTAAAAGGTCTGTGTGATTAATTTCAATTATGATTTTTTTTAGCAATCTAAAGGGATGTATGACAGATTTAATCACAAACTGGCTATTAACATTCTGTCATGTTGTAAATTTTGTATTTACACCCACCAAGTAAATTCAAAATTTACAACATGACAATTCCTCCAGAAAAGTTTAGGAATGATTCCTTACTGCTTCCATTTAAATTACTATGATTATTTTTTGAATTTATTATACAATTACACATGTAATTGGTATTGACATTTCATATTTTGGTTGTCTAATACTATGCAAAATTAATGCTGCTTGTGTGCCTTACATGTAGTTTACATCATTTGACACACGAATGTTTTCATGTAATGTAGACTTTGCATTATCACTCATACAGTGCAATCACATGATGTTATTGAACACGCCCCCTTTCAGGCCACATGCCAACTATGGTTCTAGTTAAAATTATATTTGATGTACAATGTATGTATCGATCATCATGACAAAGACAGTGAAAAATCCCATTTTTTCCATAGAGATGAATCATAATTTGGATGTGTGTTACATTTTGTGTGTGGTTTGATTTGACAGGTAGTAGCATATTTGAAGAGGAAATAAAGTCTGCAAAATGTACATGTGAAGGTAATTATCATGATAATTCAGGAAAATAATCTTTTAGTATCAGCTGATAAAAACTTCATTAAATTAATTTTGAAAATCCAGTATTTGTACATTAAAAAAAATGCACAGTAACTGTTGTAATGACTTGAGTAGCGGTAGGAGTCCATGGATAAAGGTCCTATCTACTTAAAATATATAGAAATTGCTGTCATTTTTCCTTATGCTATGAAAATATGATTCCTTGATCAGCGTAACAGTGAAGGTATTTAAAATTGGTGTTTAAAATAAGTGAAGAAACCACAGTTTACATGTATAATTCTTATGAGTCCATTATTTACTAGTTAGCAATAAAATAATGAATTTTAACAAGAATTCTTGAGTCTTGAAGCTTAACTTAGCTGGACACTGATGCCTATATGTGTTTAATTATACCCCTGCTCTGAAGGAGAAGGGGGTATACGGTATACCCTTGTGTGTCTGTGTCTGTCTGTCCGTCTGTCTGTCCGTCCGTAACAAATAATTCTCTCGCATTTTTCTTAGCAACTATTTATCGCAGATGCTTGAAATTTTAACACACTATTTGTTTAGGCATGCCATATCAAGGGATATATTTTTGTACCAATCGGACGTCAACGACTTTGTTTATTTTTAGCCAAAATTTTCAAACAAATTTTTGTTAAAGATTTCTCAGCAACTATTTATCGCAAATGCTTGAAATTTAACACACTATTTGTTCAGACATGCCATATCGTGGGATATATTTTTGTACCAATCGGAAGTAAACTTCCTGTGAAATGAAGACTCTGCTTATTTCGCATATTTACATCAGAGCAGGGGTATTACTAGTCAGCATTGGCTCACAGAGTCTGTAAACTTCTTACCTTTTTTATTTTCCTGAACCACCTACATGTAAGATTAAAAACATGGCCATGATTCGTATCAACGATAAATAATCATATAAGAATGAAAACAGTCTGACAGTTTAAAAAATGTTTTTTTCAAAACCCAGTTATGTAGTAATTATATTTTTTTTTAAATAACAAAGAAAGCTTTCTTGCAAAAAATTAGGGTACCTTACCTGCAATTTGTTCAAAATACTAGAAAATGCAACTTCCTATATAATCTTATTGAAAATGCACTTGAATTGCTCATATAAAAATTTCGGGCAAATACAAATAATTTTTTAAAATTTTAATCATTTTAGAAATGATGATAAATAACTTTTTTATTTGGTATATTATCAGGCCGTTGAAAATTTGAAAAATAATTATCATTTTACCGTAAGCTAATTTTTTTCTTTATTAATTCATGTTTTATGGATTGAAATATAATATCTAAAATGTTATGGTCGATCTTTTTGGTAATTTGTTGACAATCTAGCCTCCTTAAACTACAATTAACACAACGAATGACTGGACGTGCTATGATAAATCACTTTTGTGATTACCCAAGCTGACCTTATACACACCAGTATTTTTCTTAGCTGCTAACACACACTTATCATAAACTGAAACTGTTAATTATTTTCTACCCATTGTTTACTGGAACGCCTGTTACTTAAGCGGAACTTAGTCCAAAAATGTAACTTAAGCCAGAGAAAGTCTAAACGGGCGTACGGTTTTGAGTGAAAGAGGCCCCAGAAGAGTAATGTGAGCCATATATGAAAAAAATTAAGGTTTTGGTCTTTGATAGTGCAAGACGTAATAATTCATAGAATGTAACTCAATTGTATTCTAGTCTATGTTGCTAGTGGACCTAACCTACCACGAAAGGCTGAACAAAGTGATGCTCCACAGATACTACTGTTAGTGCGAAAGAACCCTTTAGAGAAAAAACAGATTGACGAACATGCTAAGAGAGTTTTTGGCCGTAAGTATGTGTTTTGTTGGAAAATGTCGCATTACCAGCAACATAAACAAGAGGAGCAAGCGTCCATGCTGGTGAAAGACTTCGATTTTAAGTCTGCTAGTGTAGAGGAGATTCTGAAGAAGTTACATGCCGTTGTTGCTGCAGTTGATACTAGAGTGGCATTTGTTGTGGCTGTACCTCTGGAGACATGGTCACTCAATAGAGAAAATATTTCACAAGTTGAAGGCGGCGATAAAATGTTTATCTGTAAGACAGAGTTTGTCCAGTGATTCAAGTTTTTATTACAGTAGAGTTATGTACATGTAAGTTTTGTAACAAGTGTTGTTCAATATACATGTATATTTCTTAACAATTGTGTTCAGTTGTGACATAAACGTAATACATGTATATTTCTAAATGTTTGGAAATCAAAATTTTTTATATGTACAGTTTCTGAACGTGAGTTTTACATAAATTCTGAAGTATCTTGAGTTTTATGTAGGATGAAGATGAGTTTCATGTGTTCAATTTTAAGTTCTATAACTTGTCTGTTTTTCTCTGATTTTACATTACATTTTCGTATATATGGTTAGTTAATTTACCATGACCTCAAATATTGTTCACTTTCTGTATATAAAAGTGTTTTTATCTTTTTATCGTACTAGTGGATGTTTGCAATAAATTTTGACTTTTGCTGTCGAAGGATACCTACGTCATTTTAATCTTTTTTTTTATTTACAGAGTCATGAAATCGATAATAACCAGTCTCACTATAGAACTGTCGTATATTGACCTAATGTAAAAGTCTGCACTTTTTACGTAAAAAGTAGTTATTGAGTTTTACATGTATGTCATATATTGATGTTTAATTCTTTTATGAGTTTATATTTGCGCCTTAAATGTTTTTAGGTCAGAAAATAAACCTGTGAAAATATTATTCGGTGCTTTGTTTAAAATGCTTGAGATCGTAATGGAGGCATTTTGTCAACTGTTCATTAACAATCAGCCCACGTTACATAAAATTATATATACAGCAAAATGTGACACATAAACTTGAGGTTTTTGTTTAAGTTCATAGAATACAAACTCAAACACACTCAATGACACAATGTTTTAAATATTTGATTTGTGTTCCAAATATATTTATATATCAGGTAATATTTACATCTACCAAGTATTTTTCTCCGCTATTTTTAAAGAAAACCAATTAATTGTGATTTAAAGCTCTCTAGAAACTGACAGGGCTGAAATCTACACGATCCAGTTTAAATCAGGTTTTCGATCGATTAAAAACATCAACAACTCAAGAAAATTCATGGACTGCATGAAATAATCATGATACCAGACTCAAACTTTCATACGAGACAACTTTTCGATTTCTTTTCTCTTACGTGCTGATGAACCGAAACAATAATTTTGTTACTTTTATTTATTTACTATTTACGATCAATTTATTAATTTTTTAAGAAAGATGTAAATAATCAAACAAATACTTTCTTTGATGAGTCTTCGATGCGGGTTATGAAGGTAGCAATCATTAATGGCAAAATTACATGAACTGCTAACGCAGGTCTTGACTTTTTCTGCAATGTCGCTATCTTTATATCCCGCATGAATAACTAACGAAAGCATGTTTTAGTTTAATTGTGGACACAAACTGGGTCATCAGCAGGTGTTTAGCAACATTTTCCTAACTAACGTTGGACAACTTAGCTTATACTGTCGGTACAGCTCTCAATTGCCCGGTTTATCTAAAAAGTGGACAAAATTCCCCCCTAGTCTCGTCGGCAACCATGTACGATTTCAGATAACAGGAGCGTAGTGGATGCTTGATATACAACTTTGTTGCCTATGATGTTCTCGCTATGAGAAAAAATACTTGTGAAATTATTTAATATCACTCTTATGCGTCTTTTTTCAGGCAATTGTTGGTTAAATAGGTGCATAATCAACACAAAGGCTCTTCTTTGTAGGCTAGAGGTGAAACTAAAAATTAATATATAAGACCTTTCCCAAACCCAGGTGGCAGCATTCATCAATTTGTTAATTCTTTCACCCGGTGTATTTCCCTTTGTATTCTTTTAAAGCATAACGCGTTGCATTTTAATAATTGTGTAACTGTTATTGTATATATTGAGTATTGTTTTTTCTTTAAAACTTCCATCAATTTTAAAATAATTAAAAAAGAACTTGATTATCTCTGCCAACAGTAATGTTGATCGTATAATATAACATCATAACATACAGAAGACTTGTTAATAGTACAGTTGCCATCTTATTGACTTTGTGATTTTTATTTTGCCTCTGCTTAAATTAAATATCAACGGATGTTGACATAATATCACATAACAGTCGTAGAGTCTCGATACTGCGGGTTAAGTAAACGCCTGCATGCATAGATACCAACCTATGTTATACGTAGTTAAGCGTTGACATTGGATTTAGTTTTGTATTCGAAAATTGATAATATGCTGCCATAGTTGATTCTGAAATTCCTTTTTCTAGTTTCAGCAACAAGTTAAAATTTATGCTTAATTTAGGTTTATTTTATGTGACCTCATCAAGGTAACGTAAATATTTCCTTCAATATGCCGTTGTTTGTGTTTATAGGTTTTGTTGGTTGATTTAACTAAATTCATTCGATTGGTGCAAGTTTTATCAACGGTATTTCATTCTAGTCATATGATTTAGTTTAATGATTTTCTATTTTTGTCGAGGACCGTATATACATGTACATGTATTCTAATTATCATAACAAAGATATTATTATCATCGATTTAAGAAAATTTTTCTGCTTCGGTTTGTATCGATTTTGTAAAGATTTCATTAGTTAATAATTTAAAAATGTATGCATTAGCATTCAGGAAATCAAAGAGAAGATTTTTTATAGACACAATTTAAAGAGACAAAAATAAGATATGTATTAATCTTTTATATTCATGATTAACTAGTATGTTGAAAATAGGTATAATTGAATATTTATTTTTTACAGGCCCGGCATAAATCAAAATCATGTTAATCTTTTGTAAACACATAAACAGGAATGTTCATTTGTGCATATATATGCCGTTACTCTATCTCGCTGCGTATGCCCAAGCTGCAATTGAATGTGCACACACTTCAAATGATTGGAATAAGGCAAGTGCATATATGCAGTGCCAGAAGCCAAAATATTATCATTGCCTGATAGACGAATATGGACGTTTGATTCAAAAGTGTTTTCAAAGAATATTAGTCCCGAAAGGTAAATCATAATGTATCATAAAACGTAGTATGAATAAAATTGTAAGTGACACGAATATGTGATAGGGATTGCATTTTACAAACCCTTGCTATGATTTCTTATTTATAAAATCATTTTTCAATTCAATGTACCATATCATGTAAAATATTTTCCTATATCTCCTGCAAATTACAAAAAAAAAGACTTTTGACACACAGACGATCAGATGTTCCACTGAGATTTAATTTAATGTCATCAGTACCAATGTAGCATATTTTGCGATGTAAATGTTTTCTTTGCCTATATTTTAAAATAAAAGGAAAGTGTCCAACGTTCAACAGTAAATCCGGACAGATGGATGTGTATGAATGCCAATCTAGTCAAAACGATTGCCCATCTACCTATTTTTGTCGAATGAAGTACATAATTGTATGTATAATTAGATTTCTATTTAATTAGATATATATCTTTTGGTATAACGTTTTCCTCGATTATTAAGTAATTATTATAGTATTTGAAGAGATTTTTTATTTTCATGTGTATGAATACTATATAAATATTAAATTTTGCAGATCAGGGTTGTATTAGTACTTCTAGATCACCAACACTAGAGAATGTCACATTACCAACAACATTGTGAGTTCGAGGCTATTTCTTCTCGTATTTGTCTTATATAAAGTATTCTTTCAGTTAATCATCGATCCTTTACTTTTTTTACAGGTTCCTCACATCAACAACATCAAGGGTTCGCGGCATCTCCCGTTTTTTTGGTGGCATCTTCGATATTTCAACCATATTGACAATAGTGATATCAATCGCTGCAGTTTTATGTGTCGCTATTTTGATCAGGATGGTGATGTTTCAAAGACGAGAATAACATAAGAACCAAGTTTAAATAATTCTTATATGTTACTAGTATTTGAAAAGCCATCGAGATGAAAATGTCATTTCATAAACCAAAAAAAAAAAACGGCAAAGATTTCCTTGCAAGTCATAAAAATTAGCCTTTAGCCTTGCCTTAGACACGTTTTACGAATAGACAAACCATACTTTTTCTGTATAACCATACATATTTACATTTAAAGAATTCTACTATTACTGGTTACATTTACATACGGTTGTGGTTTTAAAACCGAAGCCCTCGGTTAAGCTTATAATTGGTCTAGTACCTGTGTAATGAAGTGATACTTCCTATCTAAAAACTGGCTATATAGTGAGCATGCATTCCTCTGTCGTCCCCCTTAACCGAATAGATTAAGCTTAACATGCTCGGCTTGAGTTTTATTTAACTAGATAAGTTAGAAATTGATTTTTAAATAAAACCAGACAAACTTTAAAAAATGTGATACATGGTATATCATGAAATAAACTTTTGCAGTGTAATTTGGATTGGACTTTATTAAAAAATGATATGTTTAAAATTTCAAGGAATTTGCTTTAGTGGTTTAGTAAAGAGAACATTTTAAAGTATGCTGACTTTTTTCTGCAATGCCTATTATTTCTATAGTATACATAGTAGCTTTGGGTTTAATTTTTTACAAAGACCAGATACGTGTTAGCAAGATATGTGTGTAATATATTCATTTATATGATAAACTATCTATTTCATATTAAAATTCCATGGGCTCTATTACTAAAAGATGTTTACAACTGTCTAAACAATAGGAGTTTAATCCTTAAGATTATCTCCCTTTGTGGAACTCTTCTGAAGTAGAAACAAGATTCCGTCCATTAAAAATGGCAGACGACTTTCAACCAAATTATGCATTTAAAAACAAATGCAGTTTTTCTGCATTTTCGAACATCACATGCGGATTATCAGCGTTTTTCCCATCTGAAAGGGAATTTGTTCAAATTTCTGACTGTTCAAAAGATGTAAGCGGGCATCTTAGGTCTTTAAAACTTGGACAGGACAGCATTCCATCTGAGGGACATTTACTTCTGCGCAGCACAGTTAAGGCTGTCAATAAACTCCGTTCAGACAAAAAGTACGGGAAATGTGCATTATGACATCACAGTATATTACAAACCTCGAAAGTACTTATTAATCTATTAATAAATAATTTAATTCTGGTTGTAACGCGATTTCTGATTGGCTAAAAAATTATTTTATTTTGTATAAAGAATGTTGCCAACGTCATAGTAAGACTAACGTCAAAAACGTATCACTACGCCTGACGTTACGTTTGAATTTTGTACAATTTTACGTCATTTTAAAGGTCAAATGACCGTTTTTATCTTCAAACAAAAGTAAAAAAAATTAAACTATAAGCAATGAATTCAATATCTATTAGTTTTATACGATATAAAATGGTTTGAAACAGTTTACGCTTTTTTATAAACCGCTTCGCGGTTTATAAAGCGTAAACTGCCCCAAACCATTTTATATCGTATAAAACAAATAAATATTGAATTCATTCCTTAAGTAAAATTCACTTATACTAATCTTTTAATTAAAAACAACAAATGCTATTACTTACAATTTTGATGTCCGTTATATCGTACACACTGAAAAATAAGCGAGATGTCGTTCTCGCTGTACTACAAAATATGACGTCATATGCTTTAAAATGACGCATTAAGTTAAATCATTGAAGGCTATCGTGCAGTTTTATAGCGAAGAAAAATAAATGTCATACATTAACGGAAAAGTATAAATGAATATTTTGTATAAAATTATTATTAGTAGAATGCTACCTATATAGTCTTATTTTCATTTTGTTAAAAGTATGCATCGTATAAAGAAGCCACCTCGGTTTTGTATAAAATATCGTATATCTAAATTCTGAGTACCTAAATAAATCACTTAATTGCAAGGGCATACACTTACCTGATCCCGACAAACTTTTACATGTGAATTTGAAATATGCTATGTAACTTAAAAACTTCTACGATCCTTGTTAAATCTTACAAATTAATTATTTTTTAATTAAATTAACCCTGTGACCTTCAAAATTATTCAACATATGCATTATAAATTACGGTTTCTACTAACAAATATTCTTATCTTAAAAAGTTCGCACCGTTTTTCGAAATCTACGATATAACATCAAGTTATTTCATAATTCAGTTGTGAATTTTGACATGATTATGCCCTTGCAACATTGAATTTTTTAAATGACATCTGCTTGTACCATGCGACTGCCATATCACGTGACCACTATGAACATAAAATATTGTACTGTTATATATATATTTTAGAAATATATTGCATTTGAGTGACTGTTATTGATTTTAAAAAGGACATGCCAGTTTAACTAAAGTATACGTGTTTTCATCACAAAAATTTGCCCATATTTTTATTGACCGCCTTAACTGTACTGCGTGCTCAGAATTGGATTCTTTTCACCTGTTCTGAATAATTTTAATATATGCCCTAATCATTGAGCAAAACTCGGCGTAAAATGGAAAAGACACAGTGTGAAGTGTTCATATCCACAATGGAAAGATGGAACGGCCAGTGACACCACAAATGTCTAGATTCATCCTTGAGCACAAAGGAGAGTTAGTGCCTGTTGGATCAGGTTAGTTTCAGGATAATTCACTCTCAATTAAAAAAAAAAGTGATGTTCTTTTGATATTACCAGGATCAAATCCTCCAGGGGGTCAATTTTTTAAAACTCTCAACAGTGTTCAAGATAAAATATTAATTCTAAAAATTGTTTTCACTAAATTAAATGAAGGGCTTTCAAGATTAATTTGTGCAGATTGTGTTAAGATTAATAATAGATGTATAGTGTTATGTAAATATTGTTGTTATTTCAAAAAATGCTGTAATATGCTCTCAATATAATTATTTACATTTACTTATATCTTTCTAAAAAAAATTTTAACCTTTAATTTAATAAGCATTTTGCCATTAAATTAACTTCAAAGTATTTTTTACTGTCCAGGCATTTGTCGGAGATGTAGATTTGAATTGTACAGCTTCTTGGTTCTTGATATGCATGATTTGAACAAAGCTTGATTAGATTAGTCGATTTTTCGACTTTGAAAGTTAAAAAAAAAGTTTAGTTTGCCTTTGCGGATTCTCTATAAAAGCTCTATATACAGTCTTTGACAATGACACCATCGAGATGATTTGAAAGTTTTCTTGCATAGAAAAACTATATCTGACTTTAAACTCAGACCTCAGCGAAACCCACATCGAAAATAATTGTGATTATTCATGAATAATTTAATTCTGGTTGTAACGCGGCATTTGATTGGATAGAAAAATTTAGTTAAATTTGTATAACCTGGTTTGCACGTCACAAGACACGTCACAATGCACCAACGTACTATAATTCACTTGACGTTACGTTTGAATTTTGAACAGATTTATATCATTTTTAAAAGTAAAACGGACTCAATTTGTACAGCAAATTCCAGAAAATTAAATTATAAGGAATGAACTCAATATCTACCCAAGTTATACTCGTATAACCTGGGTTGGAGCAATTAACGCTTTTTTATAATCCGCTTCGCGGATTATAAAGCGTAAATTGCCCCAACCCAGGTTATACGAGTATAACTTGGGTAGACATTGAGTTCATTTCTTAAATAATCCGTTAGATTAAAAGATGAATTTTAAGGCTTTATACAAATTTGCAATGTTTTAGGGATTACTACACAGATATGAATTGTTAAGAAATGATTTTATCTACTGTAAACAAACTTTTATTCGCGACGATTTAATACTGCAACTGACCATAATTAAACTGATTAGCGGCGAGGGAATTTCACAATGAAGCTTAATCCACTCTGTGTTGTCTCTTCAAGGACTGCAAGAGGGAAATATTCACCACAAAGAAGTTTTCGTGAAACTTGCAAAAATTCTTAAACGCTGTTAAGGATAGCTGCATAGATATAAATACACAAGCAATGTAGTGTTATGTTTAAAGGGGCATAGTCACGATTTTGATCAAAAATTATTTTTCCGATTTTAATATTTACAATGCTTCAGAAAGGCATTTTTAATAGGCAACCGAAAGTTTAGTGTCATTTGTTGAGTTATAAGCGAATTACAGAGCTTGAAATTCTTCGCTCTGTAAACAAAGCGCTTGTTTTCATTTGAACGTTGAAGTAAATATTTCAGTGTTAAACCAAAAATAAATGTGTTACACGTTAAGAACTGTTTATCTCTGCTTAAAATAAATAAAAAGATAGACAAATAAGCTGGAAAAAGATTTTTACTGGTATATTGAGCCTATGTAAAGAAAAAGAGGGCACTAGCCTTGTTTACATGACAAAGAATTGTGAGCCCTGTATCTTGCTTTTAACTCTACGAATGACTCTCAAATTTAATTTGCTCATTGGAAATGCATTTCTAAAGCATTGTAAATAATAAAAACATAAAAATAAAATTTGACCAAAATCGTGACCATGCCCCTTTAAAACTAGGCTGGAAATTTAATAAGTTTGATATGTTTGGAATAAATTTGCAAATAGAAACATTCATAGACTTCGGCATCTCTTGCTGTAAAGCAGTATGTTTTTGCATCTATATAGAAGCAAACGACAGCCTTATCCCTGCACTTGAGAAAATAATAATGAACTGTAAATATAATATGTAAATATAATATATACTCAGAGATATTATAAACACAAAATTATTTCTATCTAAGACTATAAACACATACATATAATATATTCGCACAATGCAAACATAAACATGTATAGGTGTAGCATCATTATATAAACATGCAATGAGACTGAGGTTATTGAGGAGGACTGAGAAAGAAAAGGATATAAGTAAACAGCGGATGGAGTTTATAGTTTTAAGTTTGTGCTAAATAATCCAATGTACAGATATATTTTATGCGATATATATATATATATATATATATATATATATATATATATATATATATATATATATATATATATATATATATATATATCACCGTTGTAGCCTTCAAGCTTAATTTTCCACAACAGGATGGATCTGGAAAAATATAAATACACTGGCTTTTGTACTGGACTTGAGAAACTGACTCCAAAGTTCATGAGTGTACGTCTAATCTGTGAATTTCAATCAATAACATATTAAGAAAATAAGAAATAAGTATCGCACCTGTATGCATAATCATTCATAATCATGTTTTTTACGATTAAAAGCTACAAAACCCTAATTTGTAACATTTACGTAAATGCACAACACCTGTAAATCTTCAGTTAGAGTTATAGTGATCTCCTGACTGCGGTTGTGTTTATTTAAAAATCCTCTGCAGACATAGCGAATGATTTGACATCCGATCTCATAACGGTTTAAGTGAACCGATACTCTGGGTTAGGCAAATGCTTGCATGCATGGACAGGTTGAAAATTCAGTAAATTTAAAAGACTAGTTTCGGTTTCATATTTGGAAATCAATTGTGATCAATCATCAACCCAATTGCTATTCTTTGACCAAACACGTCTAAACTTTGCCTCATTTTGATTTGTTTTATGTCTCCTTATAACAGGTAAGGTATTCTTACTATGTGCTGTTGTATGTTCGGATGGAATGGCTGGTTTTCGGAATTAATTTTGTACGTTTACTCATTGTCAATATTATGAGTCATAATTATATTTTTCTCGTGATATGGCACAATAATGTGAATCTAGATATGTTTGACAAAATGATCAGCAATACCTAACCCTATTTAAAATGATATATACGAGTTATTTCAGAGAATCGAATGCATTTACAAGCAGAAGAACGAACAAATCTTAAACGGTTTTTGGTAATGTTACTTTCACTTAGGTCAGGGCCAATCTTCAGTATAAACCAGGGGCCCGTTTCACAAAACAATCTTATGACTAAGATCTGTCTTAGGACCAAACTTTGTCATAAGTTTTCATCACTGCTGTTTCACAAAACTGTCATATCTTATGATTATCATAAGATCCGTCTTAATCTTAAGACAACCATATACATGTCATAAGTCCAAACTTAACATGGCGGCGGCCTTTGTTTTGATTCAAAACAGAAGACAATTAAGAAGAGAACGGGTGTTTAGAGATAGAAATAATCCCTTGGACTATATGGACGACGTAGATATCATAGATAAGTTTCGACTACCGCGTTTTCTGATACTAGATTTATGTGGGGAGCTCAGGGTCCATCTGGAACACCTGACCGGTAGGTCCCATGCCATACCCCCATCCCTGCAAGTCATGGTGGCACTCAGATTTTATGCCAGTGGGAACTTCCAGGCTGTTAACGGGGATGTCCATGGTATAAGCAAAGCTAGTGTGTCAAGAATTGTAAATACTGTAACATCAGCACTTGTAACTTTAAGCCCAAATTATGTAAGATTTCCACGCGATGACAGAAGCATAAATGACACCATACTGGGCTTTTCCCGCATATCCAATTTCCCTAATGTCATTGGTGCCATAGATGGAACTCACATTCCTATAAAAGCTCCAAAAGATGACGAACATCTCTTTGTCAACCGAAAAAATTTTCACTCTATAAACGTTATGGCAGTTTGTGATGCAAGTTTGAAATTCACCAACTTAGTTGCTAGATGGCCTGGTTCATCACACGATGCTTTTGTGTGGACAAATTCTACGCTATGTGATTTATTTGAGAGTGGTGGCATGAATAGAGGGTGGTTACTTGGAGACAGTGCATACCCCTTGAAAAAATATTTGTTGACCCCTGTCATGAACCCAAGTAACCCCCATGAAGAAGCGTATAACGAGGCCCATACCAGGACGAGAAATACAATTGAAAGAAGTTTTGGGGTCCTAAAGATGCGTTTTCGTTGCATCGACCATTCCGGGGGAACACTTCTCTTTCATCCGTCAAGAGCATGCCGAATCATTACAGCTTGTGCGGTTTTACATAATATGTGTATTAATAACCATGTACCAGCACCACGCCCACAGAACCCCCGGGGAAATCGATTTATTCCGCAAGACAACTATGTGTATCAAGGCCCAAATAACGATGGGATGGAGGTTCGTCGAAGACTTATCCATACTCGATTTTAGGACCTTAGTTTGGAGAAAGAATTCGTATAAATTCAGTGAATTTTTTCCTAAAACCATGAAGACATTATTGTGTATGATTCCTTATTCCGCTTTAAAATTGAACCTTTAACAAACAAGTTTGTTCACTTATTGGACTAATTGATTTGAAATGTGTATTCATGTATATTTATTATTCTTATTAAGGGATGCTTAATGAACAAGATATAAAATGAATCAAACACATATTTTTAATCTATTACTCATTTTCAGTCAAAGGCACATTGAGGGTGGCATTATTTACTATTCCGAGTTGACACAGGTGAAGCGAGTGCTGCTCACGCTGTATCTGAAGCTGTTGCTCGGCAACCGCAAGACGCCGGTCCTCAATCTTGAGACGCTTCTCCTCGGTGTCAAGTCTTCTTTTCTCTATCTCAAGTCTTCTTTTCTCAATACTCAGCCTTTCCTCTTCTGCTGTCACAAGTCTCGTCATGAGGTCATCCCTTTGCTGCGATTCACTAGTACTAACGGTTCTTTTTGTGCCCTTTCTGCTTAACCGCGAGTTTTCAACGGAAGGTTGGCATTCTGTAAAAAAAAAAATTATCGATAAATCTTTCTATATACAATGCAAAACAATGTAAATATTAATTTAACTTGTTTAAGTATTTAGAATATAAAATTATAGTAGATATTCCACGTAAAAGATGCGTGTTTAAAAATAACTAAGTGCACAAAAAAAGCCATGTAATTACATTTTGTACCTATTGAGGCATCTGTCATGTTGCTTGGAGGTGCTAATAATGCATCCGTGGTCGTAGAAGAGTCTAGGACATCAATGCCACCTTCAACTCCGGATATGGAAGTTTCTCCGATAATTCCCTCTATCTTCTCGTCTATGGGTCGTAGTGTAGCTTCTGATGGCAAACACCCCCCTCCAGTCTTTCTCTGCTCTCTCCTATTCAAGGCTAGCTTTTTCCTGCTTTCACTGCTCAAGCAAATCCACTTCTTCTTCATTTCTTCCCCCGTCCTGACGTACCCTGTTGTATTTACTGCATTCACTTTTAATGCCACTTCTTTCCATGCATCTCGCTTTAAAGCATTTGAGACAGTGGAGTTTTGTTTTGAAAAAAGAATATCTTTCTTACTTTCAACTTCATCTGTTAAAACAGATATTTCTGCAGCCGAAAAATTTGGACACCTCTTTGCCATCCCCGAGCTCACTTAATGTCGTTTTTCTGACCGCACGGACTTTCGATTTCCTACCCGCTTACTGGTCACAACTGAGTGCATTCAAACATCATGCTTTGGTTTTTTTCTTGAATAGACACAAAGGCAGGGGCGGATCACATTACTTGTAATGATATGATTACAATATATTTTATATCTCTTATTTTCTGTTAAAATTTTATATTTTAATATTTTTTTTTCAAAATTGTATTCCACATGCGTACATTGTATACTAGTATAGCAAGACAACAATTCCCTTACTTCCCAAAAAAAAAACCCCACTATTGTCTTATGAATACAGCAATAAATGCAATTAAGTATATTTTTAAAAACTTAAGGTAAAACATATGAAAATTGTTTAGATAAGTTGAATATGTTTTAAAAATCAAAATATTAATAGATAAATAATGAAATGAAAATAATCCCAGAGTGAGCGCATCTTTTTTAACGTATCGCATTAAAAGTTGTATATGTTTAAAAAGTATATACAAGTATAAACATATCTTAAGATTTATAACACTTAAGATTGTTTTGTGAAACGCAAGTGATAGATCTTATGATTGTCATAAGTCAGATCTTATGACAATATTAAGATCTGTCTTATGACAAATCTTATGATACTTTTGTGAAACCCAGCCCTGCACACATAGTTTGCCAAATAGAGAATTGCAGCATTGATCAGCTACCAAAGCATATAAAGTAGAGCCTTCGGTGGTAGGCCTAAACAACTTGATATTCAAAGATTTAAGAGGGTAACGTTAACATGCAATACATGTACCTCACAGACCCACACAAAACCGTTTAGAATTAGCAATTAAGGCATTGATACAGAACATTTAACAAAATAAACAGTTAGCAATCTTTTTCGTTTGCTGATCTACACTACACATATAACCGATTCTGGATCTTATCAATGCCCTTATTTTTTTTTATCACATTGTGAACACAAAAACAAAAGAATAAGACAAGGAATGATATTTCTCTAATGTGTATTGAGATTACTAGTATTATTTTAAATAAATAATGTTATACACTGTGCCAGTTACAGAACATTGTTCTGTTTCAACAAGTTTAGATTAATACACCAAACATTTGATATGTCGTTGTAAAGTTTAACATTTGAAATATCTGATCTATCGTTCAAGAAAAGAATTTTTTTGTAAACAAATCAAACTAAAAAAATGAGTTAATAGATATTTGATATTAGTGATTTACAAGTACCCGATTGTTATATTTTGTATTTAAAAAATCTTGTTTTTACAGGTTCAGCATAAATGAATTCTTATAAAGACAATGCTTCGGAGACATATATACAGCACTTTGCACCCATGCGTATCTCTGGTTTTGCTTTGTAACATTGCATACGTCCGGGCAATTCAATGTGCACGCACACAAGATGAATGGAACAAGGCAAGTGCATCTCTGAAGTGTCAGGAGCCAACTTATTATCATTGTTTGAGAGACGAAAACGGCATAATGACACAGAAATGCCTTGAGAGAGTTTGGATTCAAAATGGTAGATCAGTACATAGTATTGAGTTTTCTTTACTTACACCCGTCAATTCTGATGCTTCATTTTTTGTGGATTTTGAATATATGTTGTATAATATACCATATGTTTTATAAAATACATGTAGATGCAATTTATTTGTTTATTCCGACATTGATTAGTTGTATAACCAATTAAAGTTCGGATATATATATATATATATATATATATATATATATATATATATATATATATATATATATATATATATATGTTTGCCTATATCTTCTGGTATTACTTAGTACAATTCATATGCATTATTAAAGTTTGGGCGATGTGACTCTTTTAATCCTCAGATAATATCATTTTCCTAGAGGACTATGATTTAGTCATCCTTTCTTCCGAACTTTAATGTAAGAAATAAATATGTCTTATAAAAATAGAGTACTTAACCTAATCTTTCAGAGAGTGTTATTTTTCATATTTCAGGAATGTGTCCTGAGTTCAACAGCAGAGTCGAGCGGATTGACGTGTTTCAATGTCAATCTGATAAAAACGTCTGTCCCAACACAATCTTTTGGTCCAATGCAGTGTACATATGTACGTATATTTACACCTCTTAAAATCTTCTCGGATTAAAACTTTTAATCTATAAAACGTTCATATTTTCATGACAAAATTATTAATGGCAATTTTTCATAACGCATTTAAAAACCATGTTACTTTTTTTTTTTGCTATACATTAGCTTTGTTTGCCATGCTTATGAAGCTCAACCAGTACCACAATTTAATACAGTTTGTAAAGAAAACATATATTTAAATTCTACTTTGTTTTTCCTTTAAATTTTGTGATCTTTAAATGCCTCTAAATGCAACAATAAATCACTGCGGGTTAATTTACATCTAATTTACATAAGTAGTTCTCAAACAGTGATTTCTGTGTTATGGTTAAAAAATATATTTCATACATGTTGTCAAAGCACCATGTTTTACAATTATTCTATAAAGAAGTTGATTTTAATGTTAAAAGCAAAATTTCAAGAGTTTTTTTTCATGGATTATATTTTCCTGCTCAAGGATCTGAACAGTCTATGTCATAACCAGTTTAAACCGGTTTTTATAAAACAGCTGTTCTATTTAAGTAAATAATTGATTTCATTAGAAAGGAAATTTAAATTTAAGCATTAATGATTTATTTTTGACGTCGTCGTATCAATAACTGTCGTCAGGTGAGCAGACAAATTGAATAACGTGCGTTATTCAATGCTCTTATATTTTCAAATATATATATTGAATATTTATTATGAATTGATAAAAATTCCAACCGAACCATTAAATTCATTAAAACTGATTTATATGTATGTATATAAACAGCAAAACTCTATTATAACGAACACTGGAATTTACGACTATCACGAGTTATTATACATGTCGCGACAAGTTTCATATTTAACCCTATGGATAATTGATGTATATAACGAACACGGTTATAACAAATTTACGGCTATAACGGAGTAATTTTCAAACCCCTGCTGACAATTTTATTTACGTATTTTATCATTTATATATCGAATATTTTTCACTACAAATTTATTGAAGATACATGAAAATTTAAGATGCATATGAAATTACTAAAACCCATATATTATACATAATGTTTTTTTAATTAAAGAGAGGTAGGTTACATAGACAATTTTTTAAATGACATTAATATGGAATTTATAACTTACGATAGTTTGAAGCTAATTATTTATAACGAATTCGCTGTAAGATTTCTTTAGAATTCGCTATAATCGTATAAAGAATTACGGTTATAACGAAGTTTTTTTCCTATGATTCCTTAAAATATTTGCTATAAACGAGTTTTGCTTATTATAAGTGCATGTCATTGTAGATCCTATATGCTATGATAAAACCATACCAACAACAACAATAAACTCATCAGCAATGTAAGTTATTTCTTTATACCTCTCCAATCGTATCTTTTCTATTTTAACTGTGAATATTTGATTGTAACCTCTTTGCTTTCGAAAACATTACAAAATATGACATTTTTCCTTATAAGTCATTGTGCACTGCAGATTGCTAACTTCAACGGAAACACAGGTGCCAGAAAACGCCACTTCTTCTGGAAAAAAGAACAATAAAAACCCGGACGTGGGACTTATAGTTGCAATAGTTATATCCATCGTGATTGTCATAATTTTCATTATAGTGGCACGTTTCATGTGTTTACGCAAAAAGAAAAAAAAAGAAAAGAAAAAAGAAAATGGAAATGAAAATAGTTTGTCTTTTAATAAAACCTCAGAGGGGGAAATATTAGGTATGTTTCAAATACTTTACAGCTTGAAGCGTATAATAGAATCGTACATTTTCAAATATGTAACACGTAATAAAAAAAATTACACACAAGGAACTTAATTAATTAAGTGACCAATTAGTTAATTTTAAGCAAAATAATTATCAACCCGGTTGTGATAAAATATATAATGTAGATAATTTCATGAAAAATAATACTATGAAATTCATTTTTTTCAAATTTTGAATTTAAATAAAAAAAATTATACAAAATTTTAGGAAACATACGTCGATGAAAGACCAATGTTAGTGATTACAAAGAAAAATCATGCATGCCTTTAGTTTGTTTAGTGTACAAAGTTATATATGGTGAAAAATGCAGATTGTTTCAGATGGAGTGGCCACGAATGTACGCGCAAGAAGCAGTGAATCAGATCAAAGAAGCGATATCAACGAAGAGGAGAAACTGCTTGGTATTAATTACTAGTGTATGCCTTAAGTGTTTTATTTATTTAAACATGTACCTAGTCAGTAAGTTTAAGAAAATTCGTTTATAACCGAAAAACAACTTTTGATATTAAAGAAAAAACGAATAAAAATGTTAGTCCGAGACGTAATCAAATTAGACAAACCGAGCAAATCAGGATGATCAAAGAACAAGAGAACCTGATCGGTAGTAGATATTTGTAAAATCGATTTTTTTTTTACAAAAATGTTTCAATGTATTCGATACAATATAAATTACTTGTTAAAAATTGTTTAAACATACAATTATATGGGTTTTTTTTTTTTTTAGATAAAACACCAAAAAATGAAATCCGTGGACACAGTCAACCACATCATCCCGAGTTCAAAAGGGAAAATACAGATAAACTGATTGGTGGAAAGTTGATTTAAAATTAGGATGGGCTATATGTTTAATATATATATATATATTATATATATATATATATATATATATATATATATATATATATATATATATATATATATATATATATATATATATATATCGATCGATCGATCGATCGAGAGAGAGAGAGAGAGAGAGAGAGAGAGATGTATTAATAATTGCACTAAACAAAAAAATAAGGGTTTGGTAAATTTTCTAGTGATTATTTCATTTGAACTTAACAGTTGCTCTTATCGTTAAATACACAAGATGATACGTCATGTAAATCTATTGTTAAAAAACTATAGAAGACTTTATTTACTTATAGATTTGACCACAATATTAAAAAATAAGATATATGGAAATCATATTCTGATTTTGGTATTGAGAGATGCAACAGTTCTAAACAAAGACACCGTGAAAAATGAAGCATTGGAAGAACTTAATGTGGCAGTTGACATGGAAAATAGTTTCCGGAAATGGGCATATAACAAGACTAAGGGAAGCTATGTTTTTCTCGATTGGATTCCGTCTGATGGGAAATATGACGAGGACGACTTGCGTAAAACACAACTGGAAATCTTACAAGCAGTCGAGAAGAACAAGACTAAATTTGTTTTTGTGATTCCGTTTAAGATTTGGGCTCAACATGCTATATTGAAAGAGATGGATAGTTGGGGCATTTGCCGGAAAAAAACAATATAGCGTGGTGCGACCTGATGAGATTTTTTTTCAATTTCTCGTGATCGTAAACAAGAAGCCTGCTCATGAAAAAAAGAGGTACAAAATAACACGAATTAGATAGCACAAGTAAAAGCAGGATTGCAAGGAGACCAAATACTGACAGTATTCCAGACCAAATATGATAAATATACGAAAGACATGTAAATATATATTTATATATGTGCTATTGGGAATCGTGAATTCATTTTACGTTTGTGTGTTTTTATTTCAGTGGGCGTAAAAGTACAACCAAAACTTGCTTGTTGCGTAATCTGAAAATGGAATATGTACATGTTAATGAATATCGTTAATAGATCTAGAAAGAAAACATGTTGGCTTACAAACAATTAAGATTATACTTTCATGTTAAATACTGAAATCTGATTGGTTTAGATTGCGCGTAAACTATGCGCGTACGGTTTGCTAAAGAATTCACGTCATTCATATATAAAAGTAGTAAAGTTTTCTTTAAAATTAAGATTTTCAGTATAATAAAATAAATAGTGCCCCTTTAGGAGGGTAAGAGTTGAAATTGACACCCCTCGAAAACCATTGTCAACCTCCGCTTCGTGTCGGTTGACAATAGTTTTCTCAGGGTGTCAATTTCAACTCTTACCCTCCTAAACGGGCACTATTTAGACCGCTATCTTCGATGCAAGGCGTAACGCTCTCCTGTGGGCAAGTGAGCAGATATTCCATTGTAAATGGCCTTACTTTCAAGCGTATGTTTATTCAGTGTCATTACCGAATGCTTGTTACAATAAATGTACGATCACCTAGGAAAAATGCAATTGTTTAGAAACAAGTATAGATTGGTTTTGAATTGTGTTGTACATTAGTTAACCCCTTTTAGCAAGTAGCGCCCTATATATTCTGTTTAATATTTCAAAATGTCATTACCGAAAAGGTCATTACCGAAACAAATCCCTTGAATCAAATCGTTTCGGTAATGAAATCAGTGTTACGGTAATGACAAAAATCATCTTTAGGTTGTCTTGTGCATGGATTTTGCAACACTATTACAGTGCTTTATGCGTAAGTGGTTGTTACAAATAGCTTCTATCTTTGGGTCCTGTCCTGGGGGGTAGGCGAGAGTAACCTGCATGTAATACACAGTTTTTTGAACAGTTGTTTTCAAATGTTGATGATTTACCTGTTTAAAAATTAATTTTGTTCAAGCCATGACTGTTTCCAAATGATTTTTGGAAAATATAAGGCATGAAAAGTTATGAAAATATTCGATCGAAACAACTCGAAACTATTTACCGGAACACACTGTCACTCCCGCAACGCATTGTCATTACCATAACAAGGACAAAATAGGTCAATTAATTATCAATTAATCTAATTATAAATGTAATAAAGAGTTTAATCAACATGCATGCGTCTTTGAAATCGCACACCTTAGAAAAATGGAAGTAAAATAATCATATGCACTCCTAAAATGGTTTATTGACCAATGGTTTTTTGCATTTTCTAAAAACGTAAATTTAACACCACTGTACAAAAAAAATTGTGCGAATATTTCACTCAAATAATCATGAAGCTAAGATATTATTAAGATTTATAAGTTCAAAACTATGAAAAAAATGGTTTTGTACTGTAACAATATTTTATGACGATTTGTCGTCTGTTGCGATAATGACAATTTTTTTTCATGTATGTACGTAAGTCTAAAAATAAGCAATAAAATATTTTAAACATTGCTGCTGAATGTTGAAATGGTTTCCTCTAACTTAGATTTAGTATATAACGCTGAAAAAATGAATAAAATAGGGCATATGAAATCTGACTTTTGGAAAGTTCCTTTGGGCCTCAATTTGTAGAATGACCCAAATGTTAAATATTGAAATCTGATTGGTTAAGACGCAGTTAATAATATTTTCTATTACCCTCAGCGTTAGCAACGCACTTAGCAACGGGTTACATTAAAAAATGTTACATGCGCGAAAATTATGCGCGTACGGTTCGCTGTAGAATTCACGTTATTCCTATATAAAAGCAGTAAAATTTTCTTAAAATTAAGACATTCAGTATAACAAAATAAATAGTGCCTGTTTGGGAGGATAACAGTTGAAATTGACACCCCTCGAAAACCATTGTCAACCTCCGCTTCGCGTCGGTTGACAATTTCAACTGTTACCCTCCCAAACAGGCACTATTTATATAATGTTAACTTGGTTAATTCTGACTGAATAAACTGGTCTTCAAATATTGATTAATCGTGTGAAATTGTGTCTGAATTTTGTCTGTATTATATGAAAATTAATAAACTGCTAAGAAATATTAAAACTAGTACATAACAGACCTTACATGTACGATCCGTTTATTGCCTGCTTACCAGTAAATCCAGTCGCTCGCGACTCCTAAATTTCACAAACGGAAATTGCCATATGTTCGGGATTTTAATGCTGCACATTCAAAAATCTTGTTCTCAGTGTCTACTATTTTACACACGTGTTGTTTCCCGTAGAGCAAAGCTTTAAAAACCCGATTCTATGAATAGAAACACCGATTGGGAAACTACATGGTCATTTAAATTCATGGCTGATCGACAGTCGGCATTTAAACCGACTTTGTAGAGTATTCTGAATTATTGATTAAGAAAATGGCGGTGTACCTGGTATGTATATTTTTATGTAGTAATTTATCATCTTTGAAAAGCAATTTACTATTGCTTGACCTTTCATCATTTTCACTGTCATTGTTTTAGTGTAAATAGTCGCGTAACTTTACGATGAGTCATTTTCTTTATCAGCTCTCTTGTTTGTAGAATACCTTGTACATATGAATGTCTTTGAACCGATCGTGTGTATTCACGTTCAATAAGTATTATAAGCTTACTGCTTGTGGTATGGAAATCACAAAATAGAGGTCCATGAGTTTGGCCCTCAGAGGAATTTAACAGTAAATAAATATCATTCAAGTAATAGCTTTCTAAAATACTACAGTACTTGGCTGACTAAACAAAATCATTCCATTGAAAGCAATTACTTTATAAGAAAAGACAAAAAAAAAAAAATTCGCTGCTGTTCATAAATTCATTGATTCAAGAAGTAAAAAATAATTTTTTAGTGTACTATTTGCAATTAAAATATTTCAATGAATGCATTTCATATAATTTCAGGAAGTATCAAACAATTGTAAGGTTTTAGTAATGGAAAAACCTAAGTCAAGTTAAAATAGTATTTGTTATATTAAAATTGCATAATAAGAGGCCTTTTTTGTCACTTCCAAGCAAAGGTTTCTCACGAAAGGACTGTTTTATTTCCAATAAAACGGTGTGTACACAGTATATTTAGTATTTGATTTGACTTTATGGACTCGTCCAGCTCTGTATTGGTATGTAAAAATTATGAATGTGACATTATAGTGCGAGATCCTTTTTTACCTTTCAGCCAAAGAGTGAGATCCCCGATGCTTGGAATGGATCCAGGGGTGGGGGGGGGGGGGGTAAATCAATTTGTTGACATTTGTTTATTTAATTATAACGATATATATTGGACTTTAGAGTGTTTTCAAAAGAATCTATCGAATCGACTTACAAACGAATTGTTTAAATTTAAATGCACATTTAGTAAGACTCCGTTCAAACATGGCTATTTTTAAATCATGATTACGCATGTGCATGGTGTACATCCATTTTACTTAAAAACTCTTGTTCACTGTTGTTTAAATACATTTCATATTAACATTTTCAGTGCGAATTTAAATAACAATAATGCTTCTTGTTTTTTTATGAAAAATATCGATAGATTTACCTTAGCTATGCCTGATGTCAGGACGTCAGGCAATCTTGATTATCTATACTTAAAAATTAAGACATTTCACCAATAAACTTTGAAACGCCTGCACCAGAGTAACTACTTACACCTTTAGTATTTCAGCACATGTGCTCTGATGTCCGTAAGCTATAATTGAATATTTACCTGATAAATAATTATTGAGAAATAAATTAAAAACCAACTTTCACTTCTGATAAACCAGCCCGAAATACCAAAAAATGAGACTAAGGTAGTGGACACGCTTTGGCGGATCCAAGTCAATGGAAGCTTGCATCAAAATATATAATGCTAATTGTAAAGAATAACAAATGCATAAATTGAAATATTGGCTACATTGAACTTACTAGTACGATTTATACAAGTACATAATATTTCCAAACATATATAACCAGGCTGAAGCTAGAAGCCATTAACAGCAGCCACTAAGCCCGTAGAAGCTACATTGTAGCAGCCAATAAGGAAATTCATCAAAGTACTGAGAGTCCTCGAACAGAAAATTATATTTTACTTAATTATCGACATGTTTTAATTAATATCAAAATGATTAATGCTCAATAATTTGTACGAGCATTGACGACTTCCGAAGCAGTAAAGCTCGCCTGGATAAGAGTTATAAATGCGTCTTTGTTGGATAGAAATGAAAAGTCATCAATGCTCGTACAAATTATTGAGCATTAATCATTTTGATATTAATTAAAATATGTCGATAATTAAGTAAAATATAATTTTCTGTTCGAGTACTCTCAGCACTTTGATGAATTTCCGTATTGGCTGCTAGCTTCTACGGGCTTAGTGGCTGCTGTTAGTGGCTGCTAGCTTCAGCCTGGTACATATATATATCGTCCAATTTAACAAGTCGAACTCTTCAAAATTCTCAATCTCACCTTTCAAATAGTCTTAAGTTTGAAAATCTTCGCTGTGCATACCCTTTTCACTTAGTAATACAATGTTTTGTTGCAGTTTAATTTTAGACATTTTCTCCCTTTCCTCCGCAGAGGTTTGAACAATTCTCTGCACTGTCATTTTATTCTACACCATACTCATCAATGTGACGTCAAATCAAATGGTTACTACCCCTTTGTACAAAGGGCAACTATTTCAAAAACTTACGGAACGCGGTTTCTGTAATAAACATTATGAAATGTCGAGATAAATAAGCCAAGCGTCGGCCAGATCACCAAACGGACATAGAGATATATATCTGGCATTCACGTCTCATGTATAATAATAAAAGTGTGAGGAAAGACAAATGTACATACATGTATATGGATACATGTTATTAGTTACATGGTTTGTAGTTGACCTAATATGGTTTATACATGGTCAGTTAATTCCATATGGGGCGAGAGCGGAGCGCAGAATATTAGGTCTACTACAAACCATGTAACGATTATATCTTACAGACTCTTTTTTTTTTTTTAATGATAATTTAATTCTGGTTGTAACATGCTTTCTGATAGGCTAAAAAAATATTTTATATCGTATAAAGAATGTTGCCTACGTCATAGTTAGACTAGCGTCAAAAACGTATCAATACGCCTGACATTACGTTTGAATTTTGTACAATTTTACGTCATTTTAAAGGTCAAATGACCGCTTTTATCTATATAATGAAGAGTAAAACAATTAAATTATAAGCAAACAGTTTACGCTTTTTTATAAACTGTTCGCGGTTTATAAAGCGTAAACTGCCCCAAACCATTTTATATCGTATAAAACAAATAAATATTGAATTCATTCCTTAAATAAAAAGTAAATGAAACAATGGAAATCGAGCTTTTTATAATAATATTACACGTTTCAATTTGAGTACGAAACTTGACGTCATAATGCTCTAAAATGACGTCATAATGCTAAAAGGGGTAATATTTTCTACTGACTATGTATGGAATATACATAGTCTCCACGTGATTGCTGTAAGCCAATGATTTTCTTACAATTTACAGGAGGTAAGATATTATAAAATTCATGGATACTGTCTTGAAATATATTAAGCTATATTTAGGCGAGGGTAAGAAAACGTGGCAGAGGGCAAGGCTTGCCGAGCCCTCTTCAGATTTTCGACCCGAGCCCAAATATCGCTTATATTTCAATGTTACAGTAGTTATCATGTATTTTGTTTATTTTGAAACATAATCTCACATATTGCGCCTCAAATGAGCTTTATTCGTCAAATTTCGCTGCATATCTGCAGTTGAAGCCATGACGCCATGGCGTAAACGAGTCAAAAAAGGTGACGTCACAATATTACTTATTAGGTTTGTTACTGACTGTGTACAGAAATTTGTGGGGTCGGTAAAGTCCATAGAAGGCGAGGCGGAGCCGAGCCTTCTATGGACTTTACCGATCCCACAAATTTCTGTACACAGTCAGTAACAAACCTAATAAGTGTTTTGTTTTGTCGAGGACCTAAAGTTTGATATGTAAACAAACAGAAGATAATACGTGATATTAAAATTCATAGCTTAATTCTCTAATTTTTTACCTTTCTCGTCAGTCGTCTATGCAAACCTGGATGCCATATTGTAGGATCATAATATTACGTCACGGGCAAAGGGGGGTCACTCTAAATATTTTGGGGCTTAAAAATCAAAGGTATGGTTGAACATTTGTGTAAAAAATCAGCTTTAATAACGTTACGTCTGCCATGTTTGAATAAATTTTGACGCTCGCCGTGTAAAGAAATTTATAAGGCAATCACGTGACGCTATTCATCCAATGACGTCGAGACATTCCAGTCCGAGGCAAAACAATGCATTTTATCGTCGGTTAAGTGCACGAGGCTATATTGGGGCATTGACCGAATATAGCTATGGTTTATTGGGTTACCTTTATATCGGTCAATGCAAGGGGTTATTCCAGGATAAATATCCATATATACTTTTGTTGTTTTACTGCTCAACAAGAATCGTCCATTATATAAACCACAATTATTGAATAAATTATGTATCATGTAAAGGCTATGTATTCCTACACATGCCATATCCAGAATTTATTTTTGACCGACCATTTTATAAGAGAGTTTCGTTGTTCTACAGGGTCAAAACTTGACCTGTCCCCAGGACGTAGACAGCTGGGACAGAGGATCTACCGCCGCAAAGTGCATCATACCAAACGTGTACCACTGTCTGAAAACATCAGACGGAAAGCTAATAGAAACGTGCCTGGAAAAAACATGGATTCAGCCAGGTTTGTGAATAATTTTATGTTACAGTAAACACAGGACAATTTTCATATATAAGTTGTGTTTCGTTTACCTATAAGAAAACTTGATTTTGGTATTTGATATAGTCAAGTTGTATATTAATGCAGGTATGTGTCCAGAATTCAATACCAATTTAGACATGCTGGACGTTGATGAATGTCAAGGAACCAGCACTGAATGCCCGGATGTTACCTACTGGTCCAACGACGTATATCGGTGTAAGTTTATGTACTGTTTCTTTTTTTGTATTTTACAATCCAATTAAAATTTATAAATAAATTTTACAACATTGATCAGTATTTTCAATCAGATCCAACCTGTCTACAGAAAACAAGCCTGACACAGGATTCCAACAACATAATAGTGATAGACATGCAAACAACAGTGTACGTATTATATTTGGAGAAGTTAAGGCTAGTGTATTCTATCCAATGCATTTATAAGTACTTGCAATAAATATAATACTTCAAACACGTTCGTATAGAATTCAGTCCTTAGAAATCAAATGCATACAATCCAATGCAGCTATAAGTGCATGCACAACATTATTAATTTTATTTTTCAAATCAATCGATTACGTACCTTTCACAGATCACCTAACAATACTTCGACCGCCCCTGGCAGTTCCGGCCTCGACATACAGACTCTACTGCCCTACATCATAGGAGGGGTCATACTTATAGCACTGGTGTTTGTTGTGGTACTGATATGCATACTGTGTAAAAGAAAGAGATCAAGACACAGAGGTTAGTTGTTTTACCTTAATATTATCAACATGAAAGCCTCCATTACACGTAAGTCACTTTCAAGTTGTGGCTTAATGTAAAAACATTAATACGAATATTAATTTACAACAGTTACATTAATAGTTGTACTGTAGAAAATTGTTTTTCTTTGAAGAATATAGACACGAAGTCAAGATTGAATACACAAAGCGAGAACATAACCTACAGGATGATCTCATTAATCAAGGTAATTATTTATATGAATACTAAACTTATGTAGATACATGGAAATATACTCTCTATAATTAAATGTTTTTTTTAGTTCGACTAATTCAATGAATATATAAAATGAACATGTCAGTTGCAGTAAATGGCAATAACCTAAAGAACGGGGACTCTTTGGATGCTGAAAAACGCCCGTTCATAGGTAAAACTTTTTTATTACTACGTGAAACATGATATAGAAAATACATATATGGATATTGAAAATATTATTTATTTATTTTTATTTAAAATGGATTTATTTTTATTCACAGATCACTGTTCAGATGTCTCCGCCCCCTCCTCCACCCCTTCCCCCGCCCCCAAGAGTAACATCACTGTGTATGTAGGAGACGACCCCGACAAAATTGCTGTAGCATACGAACATCTAGTGTACAAAAACAGATACGACAAGTGTCAGTTTGTGAAGGATATAAATGAGCTTAAGGTGGATAGATGGACCAAAGTTTACTTTATTCAAGATATATTCCGTCACGTGATACACTCATCGGATATAGATAGGATGCAAGGTGCGTTGGATGAGGTCTACCTAGCGGCGGGCCAACAACCACTTTCAATGTTTATTTTAGAGATGCCGCTAACACTGTGGACAAAACATAGAAAATATTTCCAAGAAATGGCTCTATTTAATGATCAACATATTTCTTTTGTCTGAGAAAGTACTAGTTTGTGTTCGGAAAGATGCTGTGTTCCTGTGAGATATTTTCTAAGCAATGCAAACCAAGAAATTAAATTTTGCAAATTTTTGTCGAATTCGTGTTATGTGTTCTTTATATCATATATAAAATTGTTAATTTTTATAATTGTGCGATGATTCGATAGTGCACTATATGGTCCTATTGGGATTCCATACATAATTGAAAATCAAGATTGCTTTCCAATTTAGTCTTAGTTTAAGAAAAAAGTAAACAGTTAATGAAACAATTAAAAATATTACTGGTCTCTATATACACTGTATAATGTATTAACATGTCCCCAATTAGTGCTGTTTGTTTACTGGTTATCTTAAAAAAATCCCATTTCCTTATTCTTATGATTACACTTTTTATATCTAGAAAAGTACATATACTGTTCGCTCCGTTTCATTTTCGCCCCTTACGTCCTTGTTACCAGCGGACGAATTTAAGACTGGGTGATTTCCAATGTCTCAAATAATCTCTCTATAATCACAGTTTTATCTATAGGCAAATTCAAGATGGGGCAAAACTGTTTGAAAGTGAAGAAAGCGAAAATAACACAGGGCGAAAAACCCTGTATACCGTATTTCGTCAGGTTCTAAATAGCGAACAACTGCAACTTCAAGAATATTTTTTTGAATTAGAAAAAAAAAGATTTAGAAGACAACAAAAATGATTCACGATATTAGCCAAACTCAGTGACATGGTGTATTTGTTTTCTACATTTAGGTAAGAAAACAGAAAAAACGGCCTTGAGCGTTTAAAAAAAAACATGTGAAAACTTACACCTACAAATTAGAATTCACAATATTAAAATATTTGTTTCTATAACAATCTATTAGTTCTAATATCTTTGAAAATATTGAGCAAGGTGCATACATATAAATGACCCTAGTTTAATTTTACCATTTTTACTACTGCGCTATGATACGATATACAAGTTGTTTACGTTCACTTTCTATCCCCTATTAAATTAATTCATTGATTTAAGTGACATTTACACATAACACAGAAGACTCAAACAAAAAATCCGTAGGTCGTACGAATACAAATTCAACAATTCTTCCATCAGTAATTAGTACTGTATACTTTCCATTCCAGGCGACTTCGGACGGGATCGATATCATGACCTGATATTATACCTAAGCTGATAAACATTTCATTTGTTAACTGTTAAACAGATTTAGTTTTATAACTTTATTATAATAATAAAGATCATTAAATATTATTGAAATCATTAAATTAACTAAATTGTTTAAAGGGACTTGGACACGATTTGAGTTCAAAAATTTTATTTTTATATTTTATGTATAAAATAGTTTACTGGTGCATTTTAAATGATTGACCAAAATAATGAATGTTAAAGTCAAGATACAAGCGAGATACAAAGGTAAGAATTAATTGTTATGTAAACAAAGTTCGAGTTTTATAGTTGTTAACAAAAAATGTAATGTAGAGAATTACCATTTCTTAGACAAAATGACGTGTAAAAAACATTTTGAACTTGTTCAATATCTTCATAAATACTATTATCAACAAAAGAAGGATACATTTGATTGAAACTTACACAAATACAACACATATGTAAAAATGACAATATTCGAGCTTTGTTTACAAAACAAAGAATTATGAACTCTGAATCTTGCTTATAACTTGATATCTGACTTTGAAATTTTGACATAGCATTATAAACTTCTATATTTATCAGTATAAACATTGAAAATTTTAAGTCAAATCGTGTCCAAGTCTCTTTAAATCCGATGTAAAATTTGCATATGTGTAAAAACATCTGAGGGTGATTGAGTACAGCTGAACGAAAAACAATATTTGTAAATTTAACCCCAATCATTTCAAGCCAATTAAAAAAAGGTATTCATAAAGTAAAGTTTAAGTCAGTGTGTCAATTTCTTTTCGAATAATGTGATATGTTAGTACACAATTTATATCTTTTATCCGAAAATTTGATATTGTGTTCTTTGGAATAAAATCTGTATATATTTATAAAATTTGAATGTTTGTCCGCACAGTATTTGGCCACGTTTCCTCAAACCTTTGATTTGAATCTCTTCATTCAGGGGAGTGTAAAATGAAATAATAGTAATTATTAGAATTTACTATGTAAATAAGTATTGTTGTCATGACCAAGTTATTAAAGATATCTCTGTATGAGAAAAAAAGGTTACACGCATTACAATGATTGTAGGTTAAATTGCAGAAAGATCACAAGAACACCATTCAGTTGATTAAAATACGCTGTAACTCGATTATGTTTTGCTTTAATTAAAAAGAATGTTCAGTGTCTTTGCCTGTGATAACACTACATATTGATTTTGTTCTATACAGTCCGATAAATTCAAATGACGTAAAATTGGGGCGCAAGCGGGTTTTGCTTTTTTATATTCAAATATTTAATCGTACCATTGCTGAAAATTATAAGTAGTAAAAATCACTCTTTGAATATAGTGAGGTGATTTCGGTCGGGGCGTGATCAAATCTATCATAAAGTCCTTCGGGTTTTATTGGATTTGATCACACCCCGAACAAAATCATCACCTCATAATACTCAAAGAACGATTCCTCATTCCTTAAATACATTTCAAGTAACGTAGTTCACGGGTGACTCGTACTATCTCAATGATATGCTATTTAAAACCAAGTGCGTAACTTATCGATTTTGTAAATGATTGATTATTCATAGGTCAGTTGCAGGATTTGGCATGTTCTCAAAACAAAGCGAAAGTACGGATTTTAAGGAATAAATTGTGCAAATGAATTTACATCAATGTCCCCAGAACAAGATCGACTGGGACACCGCCTCCCAGAGGTTACAGTGTGTGGACCCTAACATATACCACTGTCTGCGGACGGAGAATGGCGGGGAAACAGAGCAGTGTCTGGGAAAAGTCTGGATCCAGGAAGGTGGGTCGGGTTGTTATATCATGAAATGTAAGTGGTCTACGTCTTAAATTAAAAAAGGACAAAGAAGAGAAAATGTAGACTGTTGATTTTTGCTTAAGTCTTAAATGTAAAAGGTAACAGGAGTTCATGCTCCATTGCATAAGATTTCCGAAGGGTGTTAAGGTTTAAAGCCGACATGGATTCATGAAAGCATTTCGTAGCCATTTTATTTTAGATTGCTCCTCGCCTGCTACTGAGGTAGATAAAACCGGTCGAGAAAGTTACGATCTGTTGCTTTCCAACTGAGGCATTCAACTCGCACGGAGATTCTATATGTATAAACTATAGACCTACTTTGTGGTAATATGTTTGAAAAAAGGGAAATGAAATAAACTACAATCAAAAGAGGGTATATATACATATATTTACATTTTCCAGTGTCTTCGCCTGTGATAACACTACGTATCGAATTTGTACTATATAACCCATAATACAAATGACGCCAAATCGAGGCGCCAGCGGGGTTTGCTTATCTATCATTTAAATATATAATGGTACGATGGCTTAAAATTATATAAATATAAGTAATAAGGAATCATTCTTTGAATATTATGAGTTGATAATTTCAGTCGGGGTGTGATCAAAGCTATCATAAAGCCCTTCGGGCTTTATTGGATTTGATCACGCCCCGACCGAAATTATCACCTCATAATACTCAAAGAATGATTCCTTATTCCTTATGTAATACAAAGAATAGTCAAGGTATATGTATCATCTTGCAAAGATAGTGTTGCTTTACTCCGCTCGCACATCGAACACGTGTGTCGTTCTTATAGAGTGCATAACGTTTGCATCATATTATAGACCCCGGCTGCACTACATCCAACATAGTAAATAAGCAACAGTAAGTTCAAGAAAGTAACAATTGGTTGTCGTTTTTATTAATGTTCTCAAAATACACTCCGTTTCCTAAAGCCCATGGTGTAATTACACTATCTACTACAGTGTATGATTTGCGCATGTGCGATGATATGACAGTACAACACTCGGACACATGAAAATGTTTGCAATGATAGGGAAATTTCGACATATATGTGCCCGGATTTCGGTTTGCTTTGTTTCGTCTTTCATTGGCTATTCCTTACCGGTGCAGTGATGCATCATGTGACCACACCATAAAAAGGTTCGTTCCCCTGCTTTTAGGCAGACATTATTGTTCATCTAGTTTGAATTTTCATTTTATTATACATGGATATACAATCAAACATTTTTATTTTCAATAAAAAGTTTAGTGTTAATCAAATATTTAAAGAGTTAAGTAAGAGACTATATTTTGTAGCGGAAGGTTTTCAAAAAAAAAAAAAGTAAATAACATTTTTTCATATAAGTGCCTGGATTTTAGTCTGCTTTGTTTCGTCTTTCATTGGCTATTCCTTAGCGGTGCAGTTGTTGTTTTGAACATATTTAATTGTATCTTTACATAATGGGAATGGGCACAAGTTCTATTTCTTATTAAGCCCTCTCCCTATAAAATTTTTCACAAACATATTTTTAAGCATATTAATAAAAGGTCACATATTTAAAACTGATGCAATATATATATATATATATATATATATATATATATATATATATATATATATATATATATCCGCTGCGTCGGACGGGATTTTTCTTTCTCGGGCTTGAATTCTTAAATATAAAGATGTAGCTGCCACGTTTTGATCCGGTGTTGAAACATTATCTAGTTTTTATATATTATTATACCCGCACTTTCTAAAGAAAGTTCGGGTATATTGTTGTTACCCTGTTCCGTCCGTCCGTCCGTCCGTCTGTCACGTTTTACTTTCTCAAACTGCTCCTACATCTTATAAACCAGCAAACTGAACTCTTGGAGTTTGATTTGGGGTATCATGTTGTTTTGTAAAAAGGTTTCAAAAATTCTCTGTTAGTCCTGGGGGTCAAATAATTGGTAAAAAATGACGTTTTTTCACAAAAAACCTTCTTCCTCGAACTCCTCCTACATTTTCAACAGTAGACAAATCATCTTTTGGAATATGTTTTAGGGTATCGTATAGATGCGCAATAAGGTTTCGGAATTTTCAATTTTGTCCTGGGGGTCATTTAATGGCTAAAAAATGACGTTTTTTTACAAAAAAACTGGTTTCAAAAACGTCATTTTTTTTTGGCAGTAGCCAAATGATCTTCTAGAATATGATTGGGGGTGTCATATTGAGGCGTGATCAGGTTCCAGAATTTTTTTTTTATTAAGGGGATCAGTGGGCAACAAAAAATGACGTTTTTTGGCAAAAAAAGTATGGTTCCCAGAATTCCTCTTACAACTTTTGGAGTAGCTACGTCATCTCTTGGGATATAATTGGGGCTGTCCTATAGATGTGCAATAAAGTTTTAAAAACTTAAATTTCATCCAGGGAGTCAAAAAGTAGCAGAAAATTGACGTTTATCACTAAAAAAACAAACATTGATCCAAGAGCTCCTCTTATGATTTAATGGATAGACAATCATATCTTGGGATATGATAGGGACTGTTTTATAGGTGTGCAGTAAGGTTTTCAAAATTTAAATTTCATCCAGGGAGTCAAAAAGTAGCAGAAAATTGATCGATGTTTAACACTTCAAAAAAACATAGATCCTAGAACTCCTTTTATGATTTAATGGATAGACACATCATATCTTGGGATATGATAGGAACTGTTCCATAGATGTGTATTACAGTTTTGAAAAATTAAATTTAACCCTGAGGCCAATTACCTACCGGTACATACCTTTTGATGCCCTTTAAGGATCAAGAATATATATGGTTAAGGGGTGGGGATCTCAACCGTTTTCGAGATATTCGTGCACTTCCTGTTCAAGGGGGGTCATGACCACCCCCAGGGCCCATGACCTACATACCGTTTGATGCCGCTTGACACAAGGAACAAGAATATATATGGTTTAAGGGTGGGGATCTCAACTGTTTTGAAGATATTAAGGGACTTGCTGTTTGAGGGGGTCAGGACCACCCACAGGGCCCATGACCTACATAACATTTGATGCTCCTTGACATCAGAAACATGAATATATATGGTTTAGGGGTCATGATTATGACAGTTTCTGAGATATATGGTAATTTCAAATTCCTAGGGGTTGGGGATGACCCCAGGGGTCAGATCTAATAAACCCTATATATTGCCAGTAACAGCCAATATATGATTATGAAAACCCTATATTATTATCTTTGTCCGTTTTCAAGTTACCATTTACAATAGAGTCTACGATTTTTCCTACAAGGTTCAATGTTAGACCCCCCACCCTTTTGACACCCCCCTCCCCCCCTCCCCCGAAAAGTGGTTGTCTAACCCAAAATGAGAAAAATCAAACCAGGGTGCACAACTAGATATGCAGGCCTATCATATCCTAGAGTTTTGTACAATTCTGTTCAGCCATCTCTGAGAAACAAGTTCAGAGCAGGAAAGAAGAAAAAGAAGATGAATAATAATACATGTACCGTATTAAAAACCGTACAAAAACAATAAGTCTCCAAATTTCATTCGGGAGACTTAATAATAAAGATTAAATAGAGACAGGATCATTAAACATCAATAATTTAAAGATAATTGACAATTTCTGATTCTAAGGGGGTCAGGATGACCCCTTAGGGTCATGACTTACATGCCATAATGATCTGATGCGCCTGCATGACCTAAGGAAGAATAATATCTTTGGATTAAGGTGGGGATCTCAATGGTTTTTATGATATTTAATAATTTCAGGAAGAGCACTTGGGATCGTGACCAACATACCATCTTAAATGCCTTGAACAAAGAAACAATAATATAATATGTACATGATATATGATTCAATTTAAGAACCCATATATAGATCAATCATCTGTTTTGTAATACTTCCTATGTATATATACATGTACATGTATTAGTTTGTGTTTTGTTCTATACTATTCATGTTCATGACTGTAGTATGGCTTAGTCTTATTTTAAATTACATTAAAAAATTGTCAAATATATGACTTGGAACCCCCACTCCCAAACAAACTCAAATATAAACTGTTCCCCCCCCCCTCCCTTGTCGAATGATCTATTAAATCAAAATATAATTTGGGTGTCTAAAAACTTTTATAAACTGGTAAAAAATGTTATTCTTAAAAAAAATTATATTACACCTTGCATAATTGACAAATGATCTATTGAGATATGATCAGAGGTCATATTTCTACCTTGGGATCAATAAGTAGTATTCATTAACAAGTTAAAATTAATAACAATAAACGATTCAAATTATAAATGTTTATACTCCACATTCAACCCCCCCCCCCCCCCAATCTAACCTGGTTAATATGTTTTACGGTGCTACCGTTCTGGCGAGCGCAGCAAGAATTACACATACCTTGCATCATTGTCAACTTATAGTTTTATTTAGGTATCAACGAACGTCAAAGAATTTTTGAGAGAGTATTGCTTTACAATAAGTATGCCAAAGGTACTAATTTTAATGGTTATGATACATACAGCGCAACCCCCTACCCAGAGAGAGAGAGAGAGAGAGAGAGAGAGAGAGAGAGAGAGAGAGAGAGAGAGAGAGAGAGCCCGGTTCCTGTTTGTAGGTGTGTAATTTCCCACTTTTAAATTTGATGGTCTGACTATATGCAATATCTACATAATTTTTTTAAATGTTTATTTTTTCATTTTATTCCTTTTTATTTAGTTCAAAATATCCTATTGTTTATTTCCTCCCTACTCATATACTTACCTGCCTACTGTACATGCATGCACAATTAGCTTAAAAATGGATCGATATGACAGTAAAGTATGGCTCTTGCTAGTATATATACATAAAATCTCTATATTAAAAAAAAATTAAAAACAAATTATATGTAAATGAGGCAGGTATCGCAGTCTATACTGAAAAAGCCAGTACACTCGTTACAGATGTTTGATCCACCTCTAAATTTATCGCGGGAAATATAGCGCGAGTGCACTGTGACGTCATCCATGACTTTGTTCGTCTTTGTTTACGTTTCTCGACTCAATACGGAGGTATGGAAGCATGTAACAAATCTTTTGAGTCTCGCCAAAGCATATGCGGTACTCAAAACGTGTCTTCAAACTTTAAGTCACCATAAATTACGAGTTAAAAGTCGGCCATTTTTGGCATAGCACCACGGGTGAAAACATTAGAGAGCATTATGGGACGTAGACAAAAAATTTTGTTTGATGAACTGTAGGTTTAGCTCGTTCTTTTTCCCGCGCACACTGGTTCTTAGAGCTCGCTTCGCTCGCCGGCGCTGCGCGCCGGCGAGCTGCGCTCGCTATAAAGATTCAGTCTTCTTAATACATTCTTACATGTGTACAGTAGCAAATTTTAAATCATATTTCTTGATTGCTTTTTCTCTCGTGATTCACATTTACATTTTGGAAATTGCTTAATTCAATTTTTAAGATTTAAAAACAAAATGTTATATGCATCACTTCCATGTGTATCCGCCTATTTGGGGCAATTGTAAAGTCTCCTAAACAAAGCAGTGACATCATTAGGCTAGGATTTACCCACACTACTGTATAACATATGAATAAGATAAAATACATTATTATTTCTAGTTCTAAAATGTCAGGGTGTCTCCAAGGGGGCATAATCTACATACAATTTTATGCACAATGACACAAAGAGCAAAAATAAATTATATGGTTTAGGGATGAGGATCTCAGATCTCAGAAGTTAACAAAATATACAGTGTATCATATCATTTCCTATTTCATACGGGCAAGGGGGGGGGGGGGGGGGGGGTTAAAGACAACACCTTGGGGTCATTAATGTACTTTACACCATTTGATGCATCATAATGACATTAGAAGATATTTTGTATTTTCCTGTTTCGTGGGGTCAGAACAGTCCCATAAGGTCATGACCTACATTGTTTTTAATGCATTATAATACATTAAGAAAGAAATACTCCTCCCTTCCTATTATAACTCATATAAAAATGATAAGTGTCTACACCTACTAACATGTAATACACAAATTTAATAAGAAATTGTTTATACAGGGTCAATATGGGGTCAACTCAATACTGCATGCAGTCTGACAAATGAAAAAAAATAACTTTTGCAACTAAAATGACAGAAACTTTACAAATGCGATAGGATAGGTAACGATGATAAGCTTATTTAAATATTAAAAGATGATGATACAGTATGCTGTCAAAGGGAGATCACATTTAGAAAGTGAAAGTAGAACTTATATGTGTATGCTGGCATCTCATTATATTGTGCTACTGCTACTACATGTATTATGCTTACCTAAATTGGTCAACATCATAATGATAATCCAATTAAAACACAATAATGAATTCCTTTAGGTGATCTTAACTAATTAATCCTTTTCTGCATACGGAAAACACAGACATGCATGTATGGGTGTTGCTAAAACGCGGAACGGAAAACGGAACGGAAAGCGGAACGGAATGGAAAATATCATCACGTTTATCGCTTAAAAAGGGTATAGACTGGCCAGAAACGATTTACTTTGTTTCTTTTTAGCTCACCTGAGCCAAAGGCTCAAGTGAGCTTTTCTGATCACAATTTGTCCGTTGTCTGTCGTCGTTGTCGTTGTCGTCGTCGTCGTTGTAAACTTTTCACATTTTCATCTTCTTCTCAAGAACCACTGGGCAGATTTCAACCAAATTTGGCACAAAGCACCACTAGGTGAAGGGGATTCAAGTTTGTTCAAATGAAGGGCCACGCCCTTTTTAAAGGGGAGATAATTGAGAATTATTGAAAATTTGTTGGTATTTTTCAAAAATCTTCTTCTCAAAAACTATTAGGCCGGTAAAGCTTAAACTTGTGTGGAGGCATCATCAGGTAGTGTAGATTCAAGTTTGTTCAAATCATGGTCCCCGGGGGTAGGGTGGGGCCACAATTGGGGGATCAAGTTTTACATAGGAATATATAGAGAAAATCTTTATAAATCTTCTTCTCAAAAACTATAAGGCCAGAAAAGCTCAAATTAAAATGGAAGCATCCTCAGGAAGTGTAGATTCAAGTTTGTTCGAATCATGGTCCCCAGGGGTAGGGTGGGGGCCACAATTGGGGGATCAAGTTTTACATAGGAATATATAGAGAAAATCTTTAAAAATTTTCTTCTCAAAACTATCAGGCCAGAAAAGCTCAAATTTGAGTGGAAGCATCTTCAGGAAGTGTAGATTTAAGTTTGTTTGAATCATGGTCCCGGGGGTAGGGTGGGGCCACAATTGGGGGATCAAGTTTTACATAGGAATATATAGAGAAAATCTTTTAAAAAATTTCTTCTCAAAAACCATTAGGCCAGAAAAGCTCAAAGTAAAATGGAAGCATCCTCAGGAAGTGTTGATTCAAGTTTGTTCAAATCATGGTCCCCGGGGGTAGGGTGAGGCCATGATTGGGGGATCAAGTTTTACAATCTTTAAAAATATTCTGGGAAAGTTTTCGGTCCAAAACTCAGTACTTAGTGTGAAAGCACAGGTTATGAGATTAAAGGTAGATTTAAGTTTGATTAAACCATAATTCCCTAGAGAATAGTGGGGCCACGAAATGGGAAGGGGGGGTTTATAGGAATAGAGAAAAATCTTCTTACAGGTACAACAACAAAAGGGGCTTGGTATTTACCGAAAAATAAGAGGTGGATAAAAATTGGCAGATTTTCAATTTTTTTTTAGCAAGATCTACTGTACTCAGTTGTCAAGATATTTTGATACTGTAATGCTAATTTGATCAGAATTAAGGCAATTGTTGCTCAGGTGAGCGATGTGGCCCCTGGGCCTCTTGTATTTATATCTAATGAATGATTATCAACACGTTGTTATCTTATTAATATTCATATGAATGTCTATCAATTATAGCATTGTATTCATTCGGATTTAGTTGAGTACGGAAACGGAAAAATCAAATGTATACGAATTGTGAAACATTAACATGATTAAACGAGCAAATTAGCTATAACTTTTTACTTATTTTTCTTATATGGTATTGCTGGCATGTCAGCGTAACGTACGCAGTTAGTGAAAACGTTTGATGCGTGTTTTGGGTATTTTTATATTTCAAATGTGATGTACATGTATATACTTACATCAAAATTGAATTTTCGGTGTTCTTGACGATCTTTTATCATACAGACGATACAGTATCATTGAGATGGAAGAAAAAACCGTAGGACTGACGACATTAAAAATTAAAATACAGTAAACATTAAAATACCCGGTAATTTGTGAAACTAGTAATTTGTGAAACTAGTATTTTTAGCAATGCAATTTTGTTTACGTTTGCATTACTAAGCAGTTGTTTATTCCAGCAGCTATATACATATGATCCGAATAGAGAGCTCTAGACGTTGCCTGGTTTGATTTTCCGATTATATATTGGGACTCTAGTCTGTCGATCCCAAAATATTCATGCAGCACATTTGGACGATTTATAATGGAAAATGTTGACATCTTTTCTCCATTTGGAAGTCACTCAGAAGACCTTGCACAATTTTTCAACACTATCATCCGGGTCTGTTGAAATGCAAAACCCCGTAGACTTCTTTTTTTTAGCCGTATATTTATACCAGCTGATAAGCTAGAGAGGACGTTTTAAAGAAAGAATAATGAGAATGTTTAATGCTTCTAAAAGAGAATTATAAAGAGGGTATATATAAATATACAGCAAAAAGTGAATCGAGGATATTTTGGGACAGAATATAGTGGTCAATGCATGTACTGTTAATTTTGAGGAAATAAATATTCTTGAATAAATAATCTAATAGTGCTAATCTTTCAAAAAAAAATTAAAAAGGTACATAAAGTATATCGTTTTAGCATGATTAACAAATCTATGAGGTAAATAACATAAGATAAGATTTTCCGTTTTCCCTTCCGTTCCGCTTTCCGTTCCATTTTCCGTTCCGCGTTTTAGCAACACCCATGTATATATACACGTGAACCCATTTAATCGAAGAGCTGGGTAAAACTAGTACCCGCTAATGAGACATGCAGACCTGTGTTGTGTACGTAACTTCAGACAAAGATCATTCATTTGTAACATGCATGTATTTTTAGCTCACCGAGACGAAGTCAGGGGGAGCTTATGCTATACCCTCGGCGTCGGCGTCCGGACCTGGTTAAAGTTTTTGTTGCAGGTCCTGTATCTAAGCTATTACTTGTCCTATCTTCACCAAACTTGCATGGATGATGCATCTGGACCTACTTATGGGCTTGAAAGACTTGGATGCTGAATCTGAGTCCTAAATTTCAGATGCTGGAGGAGGTTAAGGTTTTTGGAGCAGGTTAAAGTTTTTGTTGCAGGTGCCCTTTGTTAGCAATATCTAAGTTACTGCTGGTCCGTACTTCACCAAACTTGCATTGATAGTGTATCTTATGATACTGATGCACCAGGCAGGCTTGGGTGCTGAATCTGAGCTATAGGTTACAGATGCTGAAGGAGGTTAAGTTTTTAAGAGCTGGTTAAAGTTTTTGTTGCAGGTGCCCTCTGATGATTATATCTTAGTTACTACGTGTCCTAACTTCACCAGACTTCCATGGATGGTGCGTCTTATGATACTGATGCACCAGACAGGCTTGAATGCTGAATCTGAGCCATAGGTTTCGGATGCTGGAGGAGGTTAATGTTTTTAGAGCTGGTTAAAGTTTTTGAAACAGGTGCCCTCTGAAGATTATATCTTAGTTATTACTTGTCCTAACTTCACCAGACTTCCATGGATGGTGCGTCTTATGATACTGATGCACCTGACAGGCTTGAATGCTGAGTCTGAGCCATAGGTTTCGGATGCTGGATATGGTTAAGTTTTTTTGAACAGGTCACATGTTTAATAGATAATAGATTTTAAACTTGCATAGTTGATTAAACTGTAATATGAATGAATCACAGAGGAAGCTTCAGATGCAGAGCTTGGTCTCCATTATCAAGGATGCTAAAAAATATATTTTAGTTATTACAGGTCCTAACTTCACCAAACTTGAATGGATGGTGTTTCTTATGATACAGATGCACCTGACAGGCATGGATGTTGAATCTGAGCCATAGGTTGCGGATGCTGGAGCAGGTTAAGGTTTTAATTGCTAGTGCCCTCTGACGATGATATCTTAGTTATTACTGGTCTGAACTTCACCAATCTGGCATGGAGATGGGTCTTATGTATACTGATGCACCTGACAGGCTTGAATGCTGAATCTGAGCCATAGGTTTCGGATGCTGGATGAGGTTTAGTTTTTTTGGAACAGGTCACATGTTTTATAGATGATAGCTTGCATACTTGATTTAACTATATTATAAATGAAAGGCAGAGGTTGCTTCAGATGCAGAGCCTGATCTCCATTATCAAGGATGCTTAAGAAATCTCCTACCTCACTCAAACCTGCTCGATAGATAGATGTGTTTGTTGATAAATGATATAACATGATTCCTATGATATAGTATTGTATGGTATGAAACAATATTGTTTAATATGATACAATATAATATCATATGTAATATAATAAAAAGTTATATGATATGATATTGTATCAATTTTTTTGATATTTTATGTTTTGATATTGTATCATGATATTGTTATGTATAGTATTGTATATTATGATACTATATTGTATAATATTATATTGTATTATTAATTTATTATTTTGTCACATGATACTATTAAATAAGATATTGCAAAATATAATATTGTATCCTATGATACAATATTGTATGTTCTATATTATTGTATCATACGATATTATATAAATAGTGCCTGTTTGGGAGGGTAACAGTTGAAATTGACACCCCGAGAAAACCATTGTCAACCGACGCTTCGCGTCGGTTGACAATGGTTTTCGAGGGGTGTCAATTTCAACTGTTATCCTCCCAAACAGGCACTATTTATTTTGTTATACTGAATGTCTTTTTTAAAATTTTTAAGAAAATTTTACTGCTTTTATATAGGAATAACGTGAATTCTACAGCGAACCGTACGCGCATAATTTTCGCGCATGTAACATTTTTTAATGTTACCCGTTGCCAAGTGCGTTGCTAACGCTGAGGGTAATAGTAAATATTATTAACTGCGTCTTAACCAATCAGATTTCAGTATTTAACATGAAAGTATAACAATGTATAATATTATATTAGTTTCTGTATTATAGAATTATATCACATGATATTGTATAATATGATACTGTAATATTATATAATATCATATCATACAATATTGTATAATATGATATTGGTTTATAATATGATATATTATCACATCACATGAAATTGTATTGTATGTATTAAAATATATTATTGTATCATATGATACAATATGTATAATACAATATTGTATTATACAATATTTTACTTTATCACATAATATTGTATCATTTGATATGATACAATGTTGTATCAAATTGTATCATATGATAAAATATCATATTATGTATCAAAAATGATACAGAATCATACAATATAATACTATATTATACAATATAGCATCATATATTTCAATGTTACGATGTATTATGTAATATGATATAGTAATATAATACTATATTGTTTTATATATTATGATATTGTATTATGTGATCAAATACAATAACGTATAACACAATACAATGTCATATCATACGTTACAATATCATATCTCATCGTTTTTTATTATGGTATTTTATTGTATTATATGATATATGTTGTAAATATGATATGATGCAATATTTAATTTTATATTATTGAATTGATTCACATATGAACATATGATTATCATACAATTTTTTAACAGATGATTACGATATTGTGTCAAAACAGAATCCATGAATATCCAAGATCATAAAGTATGATTTTCATTTAATATAATAAAGGTGGTCTCATAAAGGTGAAGTCTCATATGGGTGATGTCTCCTCTCGGTGAGCTTTGTAATCTGTGATTACCTATGTTTATGACCTATTCTTCAAATCCACTTGCACTATTTTATTAGGTAAATAACAGCTTTAAGGTGGTGCAGGACACCTGCATATTGTGATGTACATGTATACTTTCTATTGAGATAAAAAATAAAGTATATTAAATATTGATTAAATATTTACCCCCCAAATAATGTTACCTAACATTGAAGCGCAATGGGTTTGAGCGTTTACATGTCTGTAAGAGCATTGGGGTCCAAGGTGTATTTTTGGTAATTTTACAATTGATATAAATGAATTTTCATGGAAGGGGGGGGGGGGGGTCTGGACCCCTCACTCCCACCCCTTCTCTAAATCTGTGCACACGATGATGTTCATGTAGGCACACAGAAGCAAATCTAAAACCGGCAACCGCCACGGGGAGGGGGCATAATTTAATTTTTAATTTTGTTTGCAATAATTATGTAGACCATTATACTTTCTATGACATAAAATGTTAAGATTATTGATTAACTGAAAATTCACTGCAAACAGTTCTACTCCAAATTGCACATAAAGTGCTGCTCATGTCACGATGTGTATTATCATATGGGAAGGGATCTCATCCTTCAGTTATGAAAATTATAAATTTTAATTGTACTACTGGAGCTTGCATATAGCCTTCATTTTTAATTAAACTGGTACAATACAGTGTTATTTAGGGGCAAACACATGGTGCGGGTATTACTGTCTAATGACAGCATCTAGTTTAGTTTAGTTTAGTGCTAGTTTTGTATATGTTTTTCTTCTTTCTTATGTAGTTTTTATTTTGTTGTCCTGAAGAAGGGACGGGTTGTCCCGAAAATTTGACAATATTTTACTTTATTGTTCGTGTCGTTGGTTATTTTAGTGCTTTTTTATATCTCATCTTATAACCTTGATCCGACCCTTTAGATAACGAGTGTTGTTGGTTTGCTAGTGCTTCTTATATATATATATATATATATATATATATATATATATATATATATATATATATATATATATATATATATATATATATATATATATATATATATATATTTGGCAAAATTACTAACGCACCAGCTAGTACTTCTTTGATTGTTTTAGATCTAAACGCAACAAAGATTGATTAGTATATTATTTTAACAGTTTATAATAATACAGAAAATGAAACATCATTTGTTGTAATTTTATTGACCAGTTGCTTTGAGTACTGTTTATGAAACATTGGTACCCCCCATTATGTGATTCACATATCAATATCAGGTATGGGCTCCATTTGCTCGTATAAATGGGATCTGTCTGTCTTTTTGCATAGTATTTACGCGACGCTTTGGAATTCTTGCTCGGTCCCTAACACTTCCGGTTTGCGCAAATTTCCGGTACAACCTTGCAATTGACGTGTGGTGCCTTTTAAACACTTTGGCTACCTTAAACGACATTGTTTTATTTGATAAGCATGTTGTGTCATGTTTTAGCAAATATCACCGGTAATCGTACAATTATTAACATTTTTTCTAGCCTCACTAAAGGAGCATTCTGCAGAGACCATACCAACTGTCCTGCCACGCTCTTCTGCGATCAAACGCGCCATACCCCGTCGGGTTTTTTGTGAGGTTTAAGTAATGCATGCATCAATAATAAGATCACAAAAAAGAAAGTAAATATTTATCTTTCCAAAAAAGTGTGAGCACGATTTGAGCATTTTTAAAGAAGAGTCACGTTTCGGTTAACATTACATCCATTTATCCGTTTGGACATTTAAATGTCTTACTTATAATTTAGGTGACTTATTTAAATATAAAATATATCTTTAAAAAACTCTATGGTGTAAATATTATTTTATTTCAAATGGTGCGTTAGCAATTTTGTTCAGTGTGCATATATATATATATATATATATATATATATATATATATATATATATATATATATATATATATATATATATATATATATATATATATATATATATAAAACTAAAGTTAATGCAGTTATTGACGTATTTTTTTCAACACGCTTTTCTACAAATCTTTCCGTCCAAATGTAACTTGTTCGGATGTATGAAATACCTGAATGCGGTGAAGCATGGATAGTTTTTTTTAGCATTATATAGGCAATAAAAATATAAAACTAATATGGCGGTAGTCAGAGATAGATATATATATTAATTCATGTCAGCTTTAACTTTATAGGCATTTACCATGGAGTCTGGGGTCGAATGATAGAGAAATTACTTTGAAATTTAAATAAGTGAATAAAATATTTCCTCTAACAAAAGTCATAATCTTCAGGGAAAACTGCAGATTTCGGAAAATGACCAGAGCAATAGATTGTAATTTCTGATTCTAAAAGACGTTGTCCTCCGTATGAAAGGTGAAAATGAAAAATGGATCCTGCAATCAAAAATCTGAAAGTTTTTTTCTAAAGCATTTTTGATATAGTTACTTTTGTTTCATTTTAAAGTTTTTATTCAGCGTTAACTTAAGCGATTGTAACGAATTGAGTTATCTATTTGATTCACCATATGGATTTTAAGAACCTTTACAATACAATTTACAATGTAAATCAAATTCAAGATCCGTTTGAGAATGTTGGGTAGTATTTATTAGTAGAAAGCTGAGGTGCATTCTACCGGGATAACCACAACATCACTAATAAAACCTTTTGCTTAAACTTTAATTGTAAAACGTGCATTGGAACTCTATAGTGTACGAAAATAAAATATTATTGCATGTTTTCTCAACAACTTGAAAACAAGCTTGCTAACCGCTTTCCAGTACTTTGATTTTAAATTATTAGGTCACTCAGGTGACATATTGCAATTGGTCTTTGTCCGTCGTCGTGCGTCGTCCGTCATGCGTTAACAATTTTACATTTTTAACTTCTTCTTGAAAACTACAAGGCCCATTGTTACCATTTTTGGTGTGAAGCAAATATGTAGTAAGAGGAATCTAAATCATGAAATTCTTGGCTTTACCAACCTCAAAATCTTCTTCTCTACTCTCACACACGTGGGAAAAAAACTAAATGCATGTTTATAATGTCCATGAAGCCCTCTACCAAAACTGAAATTCATGGCCCTCTGGGCCAGGGGCTCAGACCCTCGGGTTGGGCTAATATGGCCATATAGTAAAAAATTATCAAATCTTAGAAAATCTTCTTCTCTACTCACATAAGAATTTTAAGATTTCTTAAAATATTTTCATGTATATTGAAAATTTCTGTCAAGTTCGCAAGAGTTATCTTTCCTGAGGTATTGTCAAAGTTATACATCATCTTCAATCAACTAACCAATGAATTTATTTTGCTTTAAAATTGTGGGGGCCTTATTTTAATAGCGTGGGTTCTCACTTTCTTTCAGGACTGATAGCTTAACATCGAAAATTTTCAAAGCGATCTTTAAACAATCTTCACTCCTCCACCTTCCTTTTTCATGAATATGTATGATATAAAAAAGAATCTAGAGTTGATTTTGTCGATGTTTTCAATGATATGTTATTCTGCATGACAAGTAGTACATGTAGTTTCTAATTTGTATTTGAATTACGCACATTTTTTTAATGTGAATTTTTGGACTTTTTCGACAAGAATGTCGAGAAACCCCCGTATGAATCATGTTAAATAATATTTATTTAAAGATAAAAATAATTCAATAAAACTATGTATCAGTAATAGAAATATTTCTCTAAAATTGTATGGATCCAAGCAATATTGAACTCGTCTCGTTCAATCAAACGCTCGGCTGACACCGTAAATCTCTGACAAGCAAGAGAGACTCTCTGCTTGTCGTAGATTTACGGAGACAGCCGAGCGTCGAGTTTAACGAGACTATATTGAACTCTGGCGTAGGAATACATACGACTAAAAAATATCTAAATTGTTCGTACCATTTAAAATCTGACTATTTTTAAGGTATTTATAAATATGTTTCCTTGAAAATCAATGCTTTAGCATACATTACATCTAATTTATAAGTTATGTTCAAGAACTAAGTCTTGTCAGCAGCGATGATTTGTGCTGAAGTCCAAACACTGTTTCACTTTCTGTTTGTCCGAGTATCTGCATAGGAGAGTTAATTAAAATCAACTCCCAAAAATTGTTCCGTATTTTTTTTTTTATTTAGCATGGCGCTTTCATACCACAAAGATTATTTTCGTTGTAAAATATTATCATGGCATAAAGAATCAAATATTCATAATTTTATGATTAATTTTATAAACTTTTAAAATAATTATTGTTATATAATCATCTATCGTCATTTTCCTGATTTTTTCAAAGCAAGTGGCAGAGTGCAACATACCTACTTGTTTTGTGATGTTTAAGGATGTGGTTCAATTTCAAGCAGATAGAGGTTAATTGTTTCATGGGAATATGCATGGAATAATGCTATATGCAGGAATGGTCTATTTTGAACATTATCAATTATAGATAAATATATTTTGGAAAAACTAATAAAAAGGAATTGTTATGGTTTCCATGAAACTCTCTCCCTAAATTGTAAAATTCATGACCCCTGGGACAAGGGTTCAGACCCTAGGGTCGGGCCAATATAGCAATATGGTGAAAATGTATTAAATCTTAGAAAATCTTCTTTTCTACTCTCACACATATTTAAAAAAAAAATAAATGAATGGTATTGATGTACACGATGTCCTCTACCTAAATTGTAAAATTTATGGCCTCTGGTCAGGGGTTCAGACTACCCTAGGGGAGAGCTAATATGGCCATATAGTAAAAATTTATTTAATCTGAGAAATTATATTGATTTAAAAATATTTTCTTCCGTATTATCACAGTTGTGGCAAATAAAGTCGTGCATTGTTACTATATTCATAATGCCCTGATGTCAAAATTGAAATTCACTGCCCATGGGCAAAAGTTGAGGGTTTTAATTGAAAGGGGGAGATAAATATGGCCATATATTGAACATGTATTTTTACTAAGGGTAATTGCTGTGTGTCATCCATTGACAATTTTAACTTCATCTTGAAAACTACATGGTAAATTGACACTTGGCAATATTGAATTAAATATGTGTTGTATTTTAGGAAATCAACTTTATTATACTGTACATGTGCATTGCGTACTCGTAGAAATAAGCTGTATGCATTTTGTGTGCATTATATTGTGTGCATTCTGCCTTAAAACAACTTTAAAGCTCTTTGTAATTTCAGGAATGTGTCCAGAATACAACTCAAAGGTCGGTAAAATAGACGTTTTCTCTTGCAAGGACTTTCCTGGCTGTCCAACGGAGATATATTGGTCCAATGAAGTATACAGATGTAAGTTACTTTAATCATTTAATCATTTGAGATAAATAAAATATTTGTCAGTTGTTTTGAATTCTCAATTAAGTTAATATCATTCACCAAAATCAAAAAATAAAAAGGTAAATCATTAAATGATTAAGTAAAGAAATACAAGTACAATTTTTTTAAACATTTTATTGAAACTACAAGTACAATTTAATCTTTTACTAAACAGAAACCTATATATATATAAACAACGAGCTTTTAATGCTTGATTTGAAGTAATTGAAATTCAAATTTTGATATCCATGCGCTTAAACGGCATAATTATGATTCTATTTTACCTTTCCAGTTTCTATCTGTAGTGAAAAATCAATCCAGGTGTCTACGACAAGGTAAAGAGTGAGAGAGAAAGACAGAGAAATTTGTCACATTTTTTATCTTAAATGATGTATGTACCAACATATTATATTGAGATATAACATTATGTAAAAACATGCATGAAATATACAAAAGACGAAAGGTGTCATAATAAAAAAAAGTTCTTATGTCGTTATTACGATGCAGTTTCTCTGAATAGTTATAACGAGAATTTATCTCGATAACGTTGTCATTACAAGACAGGTTTTAAATGGGGAGCGTATTTTAACATTAGCCTTTGAACATTTATAAAACAACATCTGAAAAAACTGCAATTGCAATTTTCATTTGGATCGGAAAAAAATATTGATTTTTGGACATTTTTCTTTTTCCTTAGTCTATGTAATAACAAAATAATTGTTCACTGATGTTGAAACATAAGGAAGGTAATTCTTAAACTTTTAAAAAATTATTAACAGTTAACAGTTATTTTATAACACCATTCAGATGATGTCTGTTTTTTGGGAATTGATTTTAATCAACTCTCAGACAAATCGAAAGTGAAACAGTGTTTGGACTTCAGCACAAATCATTGCTGCCGACAAGACTTAGTTCTTGAAAATAATTGATAAATTCGATATAATGTATGTTAAAGCATTGTTTTTACAAGGAAACGTATTTATAAATACCTTGAAAATTGTAAGATTTTAAATTGTACGAACTATTTAAATATTTTTTGTAGTCGTATGTATGTATTATACGCCAGAGTTCAATATAGTCTCGTTCAACTCGGCGCTCGGCTGTCTCCGTAAATCCTTGTCGGAGATTTACGGTGTCAGCCGAGCGTTTGGTTGAACGAGAGTAGAGTTCAATATTGCTTGGATCCATACAATTTTCGAGAAATATTTTTGTTACTGATACATTGTTTAATTGAATTAATTTTATCTTTAAATATTATTTAACATGATTCATATGGGAGTTTCTCGACATTCTTGTCGAAAAAGTCCAAAAATTCATATTATAAAAGTGGGCGTAATTCAAATTAGAAACTACATGTACTTGTCATGCAAAATAACATATCATTGATTTTAAAATAAATAAACATCGACAAAATCAACTCCCGTCAGTTCTTCAGTACTTTGATTTATATTTCCAGTGCAAATAACTATTATTCAATTTTTCAACTTACAAATACAACATTATCGTTAGATAAAATCTTAGTGTTAATTAGAACTCTATGTAATATTGTCTTATGTTCAATACATGTGCTTATGAGGGGAAAATTAAAGAATATATGGATATTTTATTTAAAATTGTCTTATTAGATGGACATAATTCTCGATGTTCCTAATTTCTTATCATTTTACTCAAAACGTACATATTCAAATGCCATTAAGTCAAAATCAAACTTGCTGATTGTCGAGCTAGATTTTGAAGACAAGAGAACATTATTAATCATTATAATTGTACATTTGATAAAAAAGTAAGCATTTGAATAACTATTTAGTAATATCCAGATAATTTTCATGTACTAAATACTTAATGATTCTTAAAAAAATTTCTTTAGTCGAAATTATGATTTACTCTTCGTTATTACGAGATACTTTCTCGACATAACTAATTTAAAATCTTTTTCAAGATTTGAATGTAGTAATTGCAAGATCTTTTTTCGTTATTGCTAGAAAATGTTTTTCTAAACACAATTTGTCTTTCGTAAAAGTGTTTGTTATTTCAGTGCTAGTTTCCCTACCACAAGAGAGGATGGACAGTTCCCAATCAATGTCGTTTTAATTGCTCTTGGCGCATTCATAATTTTAATTACTTTACTTTTTGGAGTTATCTACTTTATCAGGAAAAGACGTAAGTGCGACAACTGTATTTTTTTGTTTATTACCAAGAACCATACGATTCATAGGTTTAACATATATACATAAATTAAGTGTACAAACATATGTAGACATTTTTTTTAAAAATCACAATCTTATATTAGTCTGCGGGTGCACTTAGCAGTGTACAAAGTAGTGTTTATTGTGGTGTACATATGAATTACAATGACAAAATAGGATAATTGAGAGTATATTCTCAAAACAAAAACAATATATTTTTATCGTAATTTTGAGCATTTATAAAGGTATTCGTCCAAATTACACAACTCTTTGATATTCTTTGTTGAGAATAATTGAATGAGTTGAGGAACAGAAGGTTTTTCATATAAGTATTTTTTTAACAAACATCTTTCTTATTTCAGACAGATTAGAATAAAATGAAACTTGATGAGGGGATAAAAGATATTTACTTATGAATTATACATATACATTTGGTATTAGTTTTTTTTCCAAATATTCTTTTACTTCAGAATTATTACATAAGTGCTAATACATTATGCATTTGGGGGAATTTTCAAAGTCATTATGACCTTCTTGTATAAACATATAAGTCAGCCTCTGCTTCACTTTAAGTAAAAATACATGTTCATTAAATTGTTCTTTAGATTTCTATATGTATCCAAAACCTAAATTGCTAATCAACTGTTTTATTTACGAGAGCCAACAATTAGAGGCTAACTCTGTTTCACATACATTTACCATATTTTGGTATATATTGCTTAAAATACAATTTTTACTATTCTTCAATTTCATCTGATATCTTAACATTCTATATTTTCTATCCAGCTGCAATGGTCTACGCCCCAATTCAAAATATACCATCATAGATGTAACACTTTTCTTTACACATAATAATAATTTCTTACAAAATTCTTAATGTATACTCTATAAATCTCTTGCTGGGTGTTTCCGCCCCAGTTCACAACCATAATGTACCATACTACATGTATCAATAGTTCCTATGTATCAAACAATGACAATTTTGTATTTACGTTCAAATGCAATGGCTTCATTTTAGACAATAAACTTCTTGCTAATTTAAAGAACATTAGATTGATTTCTGTCAATTTTGTCAAAAGCCTTTAGATACAGCGAAGTACATGGAAGCGTTTAATAGGCATTTAATCCGGAAAAGTTGTTACGTAATGTTTTGACTAACCTTTGTCCAATCAGATCGTAGGAGGCGGAGTAAAGACATTACCGCTCGTGACTTAATTTGAGAGAGAGAGAGAGAGAGAGAGAGAGAGAGAGAGAGAGTTAATGGAGTAAAATATAGATGACGCAGATGAGCGAACTATCTGGTATTGTCAAACATCGAAGACTGTACAAATATTTAAGAAACTGTTTTTATTACAAGTGTTACCGTTAGTATTCTAATCAAAGTTTGCCGAATCTTCCTGGAATTAAACATAGGTTGTAAATTTACTTTGAGTGTAAAAACTTTCTTCATGGTCACTCAGTGTGAAACATTCTTTACCTTAGGACGAATTTGTCCCCCATTGTTTTATTTTTCCACTAAGCATCCGCCTGCATTGCCTTTCCTTTTCACTACATCTAAATTCATAAGTGATCATTCGTTCGCATTTTAAGATACCTAATGCCCGTATTCTCGGACTCCATGCTAGGAAATTTAGTTGGTGAGCTACGTCATTCTTATACATGTTCATGTTGTCGACGGCGCGCCGCCAAAGAACTTTTCACAATCGTTCTTTAAAACGCTTTAAAGTTATACCAATATAGGATATACATGTAATTTTTAAATACAGACCTTAATAATTGTTTGCAAGTTTATAACTAATGATTATTTCTTCATCGGCACCACTTATAATTCTCTCTCTCTCTCTCTCTCTCTCTCTCTCTCTCTCTCTCTCTCTCTCTCTCTCTCTCTTGCATTTCACAATTGCCGCACAGCTACGATCTGATTGGACAAAGGTCAATCAAAACATTACGTAGAAACTTTTCTGCAGTTAACCTTTATTAAACACTTCTTCGTACTTCGCTATAATCTTCTGCCATTATGTTTGCTAGCTGTAAAGAAAAATAGACCAATCTGACATGCACGTGAACTACTTAAATATTGCATGCGACCTAGAGAGGCTACGTGGTGAAAAGATGGTCCTTAAAGTCATATTCAATAACTTTATTCTGAAGTTTTTTTAAATCGTGATGCGTATATACTCACAATTTACTATACATCATAATTTATTAGGTTCTTACCATAACCAGTCACAACTGTCTAGTTATTGATTTAAGAATGATTAATAAGGATGTTATATAAATGATTAAATAATTGTACAAACTTAATTTGGTTTTATGTAGTATTTACGGTAATTATTACTACCTACCACAGTCTCTGATAAATCGCTGAACAGGTAAAAGATAAATTGGTTAAGTTTGACAACCATCTCCACACAAAAGTAAATGGCAATCAATAATGTTACTTTGAGTTAAATTTAAAGGGTTGTAAAGCATTCATTTCCCTCATTAGTATATTTGTTGCATCCAAAACGTTTGATAGGAATTCTCTGGTCATCCACATTAATAGTTAGAGTTTTTAATAATATTTCTTATGAAGAGATAGTAGTTTAAAATATTTTAATGGTGAACTCGTATGTATAAATGTAAGCCATCATGGCTTTAGATGTAGGGAAAATGTATTTATTTAACATAATTATAGCTTACTAATTAATCTGCTTAAAACTTTGAAAGCATTCATCAGTTTTTGCAAGTTTAAAGAATGACAATCATTGACCAAAAAAAAAAAGTGATATACATGTAGTATATCTTTCATCCATACTATTATTTGTAATTTTGATAAGAGTTCAATATTTTCAATATTTTGAAGTAATGTCTTGTTTGTGTTAAATTAAGAATAACGTTCAAATACATGTAAAACCTTTTGTAGGTATTCGCAGAAATGAACAACAATCTATAGATCAATTGGAACAGGCTCCAGCTGGTAATGCAATTCCCAAACAACATCACGATTGATATGTCAAACACATTTAACCCTTTTTTGTAATTTGTAAACAATCGCACGAGATCAAGAAACTTTTCCTTTTTCACCAATTGCATGAACGATTTCTACGATTTTTCGTTATTGTGTGACATATTCTCTGTGTACAAATTTAATTTCAAACTATGAATATTTAAATCAAAATGTTAAAATCGATCTATTCTACTTGAAGAAATGCGTAGTGAAGTGCAAACAACGACTGAAGTCCCTCTTCTTGAATCTTACAGTAAGTTGCAAACTTTTTCTCTTCATGACTATTCAGGGCTATAGAAGATGGTTTCAGGCGGTTATGACTTTTACTTGCAGCAAACATTTTTCTTTCTTAAATTAACATATAGAAAATTGAAATAACATGGAGTTGGCCCCCAATATTTTGGGGTGCATGTAAAAAAAAACTTTGAAGTGAAAAGAAGGAAATTAAGAATTAACTGTATTTTTAGATGTACATGTAGGTATAATCACCCCCACCCCCCGTTTGTCAAGATATTTTGGATGAGTCTGCCCCCTCCAACCCCCCCTCCCCCCCAAAAAAAACCAAAAAAACAAAACGATGCTACGTACCTGCGTTAATGCGATTATCCCGAAGAAGATACTGAAGATTTCTGTTTTGTCATTCAAAGAGAAATAATATTGAAGATTTTGCAAAACATCTTAATAAATCATTTGCTGTTGAATCATTTTAGCTAGCTGGATCAATGTAGTTTTTGATTCATAAGCAAACAGATATCTGATGCTCTATATATTTTAGAAATACAGATGACTCTTGATAGCTCAAAGTTCATAGGATCGAGCAACAAGTATTCCTTATAAAGGGATGATCAGTATGTGATACATTCATTATAGGTCAGCTATATGTTAATGTAATGCGGAAGCATTACATGCAATAAACTTGATAAATATGATTTATCGCACTGTTTTGTTGATTTCTGTAATAGCAAGAAATTAATAAACTTTATTCTTAGTAGGTGAAGTGTATGGTCGAAGGTCCTAAAATCAACAGGGTCCAAATTTCGACGGTGTTCATTTTTTGTTTACATCTCGTTCGCTTTCGCAGGAACAAGAGCAATTTTGTATGCATATAATACTATGATAGACTAGCAATCAACTGGCCTAGTATTTATTAAAATGCACTTCAATTAAGTAAGAAAATGATTTATGAATTTTTCCTAACAAAAAACAGCATATTTTGTTAATCCACCGTTACCCTGAATGTCGATAATATAGATTAATGTAGATTATACAAAAATATAAATACTATGACGAACCCCATGATGTATCGTCTGCAAGGACTGAAGATTCATTAATGAAAAACAATCAATGTTGTGAGGATTAATTTCACTGACAAGATATGTAGATCAATTATCGAATTTAGGACCCAGATTAAGACTGTTGAAATATGGGCACACAAAGATACTTCCGATTAATATCTTACGCATGTAAAGAAAAAACGTGATTTGAATAATTATGTAACTATATACATGTAAATGTTTTAATCTCAAGGCAAACGCATTGGAGTTTACTTAATGTTTTTAGTAAACTAAATGTAATAAAAGATTTATACGAAGCTGTCACTGCATAGTAAACAAAGCAGTGGGATGCGCAATGCATGCGCAAATTTTGCCGGATGCCTGATACGGACATAACTGTGATCGTCCGAAACCGAACTTCGAGGTATCAAGAGTTCGAATTTTCGAGATTCCGAATTTTCCAGATTGACCGTCGGGCCGGGTTTTAAATTCTTACCGGATTGTTATGAAAAATCCATTAATGGTAGTACACAAACCTGACGCATTTTTCCAGATATACATATCTGGATGTTTTAAAAACCATAATAGAAACAATATAAAATAAAGTAATGATATTTATTTATTTTATGCATCAAAATATGATCAGATTGCTCAGTAGTCTACGGCACTGCGAGGCAACTTGTCGTAAAATAGATAATTGAGTATCCCCCACTGTACGGGTCCTTCACCAGATTGCTCAGTGGTGCTACTAAGTTCTGTAAAAATTTGTTCGGCAAAAATCCACATAATGACAATGATATTGATATGCATAATTTTGTTTTTTCAAATTCATTAAGTTTTGACTTTGACTAAAAATTATCGTCTTGTCTCATAATTAATATCTCATTTACACTGCGTCTCCAAATTATCGTTAGACGGCCGGTGGTGGATAAGGTAACTGTATGGTCAATCATCGATCAATGATCACCTTGCAGGACATGTCTCGCCTGAATAAACATCCCGTTACACGAGGCCTTGACCTTTTTAAATGTCCAAGTATAGGTGTTGATTTTTTTTTGCATATACACAGCCACTTCGAGGTATCGAGAGTAAAAAACTATAGATTATGAATAACGGGACTGCAGTTTGACTTCGAGGGATCAAAGGTTCCGAAAGATCAAGAGTTCTAGAAATCCGGAGTAATTTTGCTTAGTTATATTGGGGAAAAAATCGGGACTGGAGACTCACTTCGAGCGATCAAGAACTTCGAGCGATCAAAGTTCAAGCCATCAAGAGTTACCTGTAAATTTTATTCCATACAGCTGAAAATAGGCACGTGCATATCGATTTCCTCCGAAACTCCCGTTTTATAAATTGATGCTATGAGGAGTCTCGGGCTAGGGCATAGACTCCAAATAAAGCTTATGATGCAAACATAAGACTCCTTGACAAGTCCAACTATAAGGCTATAATTTGTGACCGCCAAGGCCTTGGGACCTCTTGTTTTGCAAATACATGTACATTGTATGTTGATTGATTCTACCATTATAATATGTTGTTTGACTTAAATTCAAAACTAAGAGAACTCTTCTTGTAGGCATACGCAGTGAAGATCGAATAACAACAGAACCTCGCCTCTTAGCATCATGTGGTAAGTGACACGATGGCTAATAGCAATTATGTAAATGCTTATTTCGTAATGACGACACAGATTCTTCGTAGGTACAAGGTTCTTGTTGATGGATCATACGTTTTACACTCTGCATGAGATATAAAAATTACTGGTATGATGAGTTTATTCATATTCTACGAGGAATGTGTCGCTTTAAAGTACATGTATTAGCGATACAGTGTTGATAATATATCACACTACTTGCTAGATGATAGATATAAACGTGTTCTGCTTAGTGCATTTCAAGTTAACCTGTCTAAATTTTATTCTTAAGAGAAATTGATTTCGGGTTCTCTCATTTATGCCATTAGATGCGGTAAATAACCATAACAACTCTCATCAAAGACAAATCATTAAATCATATACAAGAGACCACACAGTTACAGGTAAAACAAAATATGAAAAAAAAACTTATTTACTAATAACACATTGGATCGTTATATCGTCTGTTGGAATACACGATTTTCTTTATCCTATAATAGCTAATCTCGACAGTCATCTAGACGACGCTGAAAATTTGGGCAGGACTGGTATTTTGATATTTGTTTCTGATAACTCAGCTGGAATTGGACAGAGAATGAACACTATAGAAAAGGATGGGAGATTTGGTCGTGCAGAATATTCTGCAACCCCAAGCACTTGGGAGGCAGAAAAGGATGTCTACTTGTATTTTTTTCGTCAACCTATAATTGATAGATCCTCCTTGTCTGACATATCACAAAAAGATATGGATAAAATGTACTTGAAAACAAAAGAATTCCCAAAGCATTATTTTGTTCTGTATTTCAATCCATATGATTGGGAGGAATATAAAAGTGAATTGTTTCAGTATGAATTTTTCAAGAAAGCTATGATTATTAAGTTATGAATAGGTACATGTGATATTTATTTTTAAAAAATCTGCTGCTCCAATTACACACAAAATTGATGCATTTGCTACGGCAAAATATCACGTTCTGTATTTTGATGCTTTTTTTCCTGATGCAGACCATTGTACTTGACTAATTTGCTATGGTTGATTGTTAAATTGTATTTTTGAACACTTATATATTTATTTAAAAAATATTTTACAGCATGTATGTCTATATCGTATGAAAAGAATTGAATGAAAAAGAATTTTTGTTTTTGTGAATCTAGAGCCTCACTCCAGTACAAATAACTCAGACCTGTTATGAATAAAATGTGTATGACTTGTTTTGTTCATTCAATATTAGTTACGGCATTTCTTGGTTGGCAATATGGTGAATAAGAAAAATAAAGTTTATAATACTTTTAACTTGATTTGAAAGTATCGCTTTGTAAATTCAAAGTTCCGTCACCCCAAAGTTAGAGAAAACCTGTTTTCATTTCGTAAATAATTCCATTAAAATGCATGAATAACAAAACATGTGTAAGTAATGTATTTCAAATTAATTATAATTCCTTAAAAATTGTTTTATTAAGATTCAATAATATGTTTTACGATGCGACCGTTGGGTGAGCATGTGATCAATTAATGAATTATGATAACAATAAAAATTAAAGTAACAACGTAACGTAAATGAATTTGAATGCAAAATAAATAAAACATAACTATTTTTGCAGTAAATTTCATTATTCATAATTTTTAATTTTTTTCATTTACAATCGATTTCAAACAGGTGGTAAAGGACTATGTGCGGTATGGTCAAATATCTGCCCCCGATTTCAACCAATTTTTAAATAGTATCGTATGAAAATGAAATCTTCACAAATCATTGTAAAGAGGATGCCTATAACTTTAATCTTGATTTTAGTCATCATTGCTCACTCGCTGTTTATCTATGACGTCACTTAAATGACCTAATTCCCGCAAATTTGCAAACAAATGAAAATATTCTCATTTTTGCACTATATTTTGCATTCGGAAATATAGAGCGCAGGTCTGCTCAAGTGCGTTTTAACATATGTTTTTCTTCAGATAGTTATACATATTATACTAAAAAATGGTACTTGAGCAAGCCTGCGCTCGATGTTTCCCAGTCGAAACACCATCGGAAAACACCCATATTTTTCTACAAAACATCAATTTATCAAAATAATGCAATATTCATGACGTCATTTCTACATTATGACGTCACTGTGGTGATAACCTTTTACACCTTTATTTCCAATATGATTTTAACTATCTTTCACCTTATTTTAAAGCTCTTTCTAAAACTTTGATTTTGGGGGGCAAAAATTGCATAAAACCGCACTTAGTCCTTTTCTCTTCTGGATGAAAAGTTTTACGCCTGTCATTGAACAATAGCATTGCAAAACGTAACGCCCACCGATCCCGAAGAAAACGATTGACTGGGTTCACCCACCGGAACGTGTTCAATACACAAACTCAATACAAAATTCGATTTACGTCTTAATGTCATAATTGCACCCAAAATCCCGTCAGCCACGTGACCGATCGAGATGTTCTCCCCTTGAAGAAAAGAAAACTTAAAGGGTTTTTATCACATTTTCAAAAAAGTTGAGAATCAAACAAAGATACCTTCTAATAACACATAAATATTGATATAGCATAAAATAAGCATCACAATCGGCCGCAATTGTCTGTTAAAAGGGTCCTAAATTGGAGCTCTCGCTAAAATTTCCGCTAATGAGATAGGGTCACGTGGTACTGTGTGACGTCATAAGTGTCAATAGACACTTTTAATAATATATGCAGACATGCGCAGAAGAACTTCCGAGTGGATAAAGCACGAGTTGTTCTGTGAAGCGTCAAAGTTTTATATTTTTGCAAAATATGCTTTAAAAAAATCGAAAATATGAAAGTTTTACCCAACTTAACCAATAATAAAAATAAACTGAATAAAATCATTTTATGATACACTGGGTTTTTTTTTTACTTCCTTTACGAGTGACAAGCATTTCCTGTTTACCGTAACCTTGTTTACATTAGCAACAAGTATGGCGACCCGCGAAAACTTGAAGAAAACAAACATAAGTGTATTACGTAACATAGCATCTGATCTGGGTATAAATTCAAAGAAAAAGAAGAAAGATGATTTAATATGCGACATATTATCCAGTCAAGCACCAGAAGTATCATTAACTCCTGTTGTTCAGTCGATATCTGCCGCTTATGGTGCTGGAGCCGGAGCTGTAGTGCAGTTCAAGGAAAACATGCCCCCTTTTAATGCTGTTCATTATGAACCGATATCACACAATACTCAACTTCCGAAGGTATCGTTCACTTCCGTCTATGAATTCATGATCACAAGAAGAAGACAGGGGGTTCAAAGTATCTAAAATTTCAAGGGCCTCGATAAGTCCGTGAAACATTTTGACGCTGGCGATGTCCAGGATATATGTTTAGCCCAAGTAAGTTTATATTTTCATACATCAAAAACAATCTCCCAAGCCCCAAAACTTCCATAAACTATATATATACACGTATTCACCACACTGATTTGGCAAGCAACAAAAATATTTTTTTTAATATCAGACCAAGGTGGTAAAGAATTGCTAATATATATTTTACATATAAATATATATAGTGATTACAAGTAAGTTTTAAAATGCCATCAAAACATAATCCTGTCGTCCGTCATTTTCTCCCCCCCCCCCCCCAAAAAAAAAGAAATAATTATTTTATTTTTTACACTGACAGTATTATCTAATTATTCTTAACAAATTTCAGATTGATGGTTCAACAGTGTACATAAGAGCATACTGTTTAGCCTCCATGAAAAAACAGCGTTATCAAGTTTTTTTGTGCATTACTCATGCTGAAGGCAAAAACAGAGTGGACCTCGCCTATTGCCAATGCCCCATAGGGTAACTTTTTTTGTTTAGTTTATATCTTAATAATAGCTAGCATTGTGAAACTTGATACATACTTCATACATACTTGAGGATTTACTATTTTTGTGAAGTGAATTTTGTTCTCTGCATACTGTTTAAAAACATAGTTATTGTTGTTGAATAGCATTTTTTATTTTAATAGCTATATAGCTCATCAAAATTGCTTGTCTCTGGCACTTCACTTTAAGCCTGTTTTACTTTCTACAGATTAGCTAAAGCATGCAGTCATATTGGCGGTCTCCTTTTTTCTATATCCAATGTGCAATCCTCAGCAAAAGCTTTGGTGCAAACGGACCAGAGCTGCACATCGTCACTTTGCCAGTGGAATGTTCCACGAACAATGAACCAGAAGCCCATGCCTATTAGCAATGGCAAGGTTCGACCCAAGACATTCTGAGGACAGACACCACAGCCTCACATGGTCACTGGATCAACTAAGGAAGCTTAAAGCTAGTTTTCCCCTTACAGGTTTATTTGAAAACTTGCTTACATTTAAAAGCAATTTCTCTTTTAAAGAAAACAAATTCATTTGTAAGTGCAATGTCTCTTTGAAATGAAACAGATTCTTTAAATTTATTGTTAACTTTTGAATTCCAATCAATATATGCACAAATTTAATTGCTGCCTTTAATTGCTGTCTAGGAATGGCTCATCTCTGGAACATCCCAGACACTGGTGTCCCAAGTGTAGTGGAGAATGAAGTGGAGGTGACTACAGCTGTACACCCACTGCATCTGAAAATGGAAATGATGGTGTTTTCAGATGGGAACTGTAAGTTGAAAGTGTGTTCAATCATATATAACAAAGACCTAAACATAGATTAATTGCATGACCAAATAAAAAAGATAAAGCACACAAGTGTACAAATGTGACATATATTTTGAGTTTATGAAAATCAATAATACATGTACAAGCATTGCACAGTATTTTTTCTCATTTAAACTACGGAATCTGTATAATAGAACAAAAAATATTTCTAGTTGCTTGCATTAAAAATACTTTTAATACAACCCTGTCTTTTCTCCCTTCCAACAATTGTAAGCTATAAACAATACAATAATATAAACAATCTATATTTCAAAAAATGCATTTAATGCAAACAATCATGTATTCTTAAAAAGCTCGATAAGAACATTTTTTGTAATTTGTCAGTGCCACCACCTATGATAGACCAGGAGTTAGTGAGCTATATGGGAAAAGCCTACCAATTATTTTCCCATAGAACTCCATACAAATGTTATGACCTCTCAGTACTTTACTATAATAGTTTCAGTCAAATCTTTGGTATCATTTGAAACTTCAATTCAAGACCTTTCAGGAAATGACAAAAAAAATATAGGGTCCCGTGGCGTTTATAGGTCAAATTTGCAGTTGTTTACAACTTACAGCGATCGGCAGTAAATGTCACTCTTCATAAAAAATCAACCCCCACCCCTACAATTTTTCCTAGTGTTGCTATATTCTTTAAAATATTCCCCCATTCCATCATTTATTTCAAAAACTAATAATTTTACTACAAAATGAGAATTGTCACATACCTGATTTCAGCCAATCGCCTAACGCCTACCCATTCATTCCTTATTACAACGTTCTATAACTTTTTCTCTGATGTAAACATCCGGGGGTTTGGTACTCTCATTCCATATAGAGAAACACACAAGAGCACAGAGACTTAGTGACCTCTGGAAAAAGCTTCATCTCGGAAGGATTACTAGTTCCATATTTGGCGATGTTCTTCAATCAGGAGACAAACCAACATCCCTTATCCAACAGATTTTATATGGATCGAATCTAGACAAGCAATTAAATTTTCCTCACTGTCCAAGTAGCACAATACAACAGAATACTGACATTGTTTATTTTAAAAATAGAACAAAAAACTTGGTGAATGTTGATATTAGAAACTAATTTCTATGATTTTAGGTACTCGAAGCTACCTCTGGCAGTCCAGTGGGGAGTTGACCATGAGATGGATGCTAAGGAAGACTACCTACAGATCAGAAGAGCTATTCAAATGGAAACTGATGTACAAGAGTCTGGTCTTACTTTATTTTCAACCCATTCTTTTCTAGGGGCTTCCAGTGATGGAAGAGTGGTTGATAATGAAAGCACTGGGCTGCTAGAAATTAAATGTCCCTACTCCATCTCAGGACAAAATGTAACATTGTTGGGAATATCAGACATTATGTCAATGAACTCAAAACAGTTTTGTCTCGAAGTTGGTGAATTGGGTCCTACATTGAAAAAATCGCATAAGTACTATGCACAGGTTCAAGGTGAGATGGCCATCATCGGACTCCCCTGGGTGGACTTTGTAGTATGGACAGCGGCAAAGTCAGACAACATTTTCATTGAAAGGATTTACTTCAATGAACAATATGTTACAAATATGCTACCAAAATTAGTAGAATTTTACATGAGGCATATTTATCCACTACTAGTATTGTGAAAAAAACTGTTGCTCATATGTATGATGTGGCCCGTAAGCTTCTTGTTTATCCAATGTTTTAGGATCAGTGCCTGACTATTAACGACATTTTTGAAAATAAAAGTGTCTGAAAATTGTTATTTATTTATTTTTCTATAGAAAACTACTTCATTTATTTGTGGAATTAACCTTACTTTTTTTTAAACAGCAAAAGGATAGCTCTGATTCAGTTTTTGTGTAATCTGGAATAATTCTAGGAATAATCATGCAAAAGTAATTAATTTCCCATTTAAATAATTTATCTTACCCGAAGAATTATTTGATTCATCTGTCGAAAGTTTCTTTCCATCAACAAGTGGATAATCCAAGTTGGTCAGCCAACAACAGACTTGAAAAATCTTTGTGATGAAGTGGACCATAGTAAGAGGAATCGTTCCTTCCAAGATGTGATAATTCTTCACTCGCCCAATGCTCCTCTCAACATGAATACGAAGTTGGGCAATCTCTTGGGTCTTAAAAACTTCATCAGTGGAAAACTGGCCCGAAGTGCCTAAAGAATGTTAAATTAAAAAAAACAGCTTAATTCAACAATTGTTATTTGCAATGTTAATTGTTTTGATCTGTAAACATTTTACTGTTGGACATTTATATAAACTAATCTCATATTTTGCTGTTTAAAGCCCCTCCAATCTAATGGATCTATTACCGGGCACACTTCTCAACCATTTAATCAACTAAGTAAAGCTTCTACTGCCCACTGATTAAGGTACCTTACTACACCTAGACATATACTTTTCAAGACACTACGTCACAAGATGGGAATTTAAATGTTTTGTTAAACTATTTGCATCAATCAACCATTTCCGTATATGCGTAAAGCGTATATGAGTCTCTAATGACGCTATCCACTCGGAAGCGTTTGTGTGCATGTGCGAGTAACTGTCCCGCAGTTACGTTAAAAGACCAATATCCAAGGGACACGTGAGCGTCATCATTGGACTGAGTGTATGAGGGATGCTGTCTTCGTCGTTCGCATAGATTTATCCGGAGGATATCTACATAGTCTGTGAAAAAAAATTGATCATGTAGTTTTATTCACATCAACAACGAAATTTGTAAATTATCAAACTGTGATGTAGTGCGTTATAAATATGTGTTGAGCAGAATAACAAATTAATTTTAAAAATTTTGTTTGTTCTGTTTAAACTGACACATACAACATTATAAGTAAAGAATTTATAAGTCAATACGACAGGCAAATAAGAACATACCAAATGTAACTGCTGTTTTGTTGGGCTTTACAACAGCTTGGGTCCCTTTTTTCCCCTTTGGATAGCTGATCTGCCATCGTGCTACCCCATCTTTGGTTGTGGCCTGGTGACGTTGTCCATTTTCATTAAAATGGAGTGCGGAGACACATAGTCTGTAAATAAATGGAAAACAAATTTGTAAACTTGTACAGTAAATTTCTACTTCACAATTGAGAAAATTTAAGAATATTTAAATTAATTTACGAAAAATATTCTCAGATGATTTTTTAACTGATGATCATTGAAACATACCTTGCCATCATAGCTAGGTAGAAAAAGTGGATGTTTTTTGGTGCATAGGAGTTCACGACGCTATGATACATTTCTAAACCATATGTCTGATGGAGAAGAGACAGCTTGCCTACATCTCTTGTCAAGTATCTGCTCTCCACAACTTCCCAGAAGAGTTTGTGAGCTCTTGATCCTGTTAATTTATATATTCAGATGTAAGATGTCATGCAATTGCCATTTAGGGTGGTTACTTTTATTAAAAATAGCCAGTATATGTAAGTTCAAATTGTAAGACTCTTATTTATTTATCAAAAAAACATACCCTCTTTCAGCCACAACCTCTCCTCATTGAGCAGTTCATGTTCACAATGTTCATGCTGATTTGAAACATGCTGGACAAGGGAGGACCATTTTTGCACCTTTAGTTCACTGTCCTCACCACAGGATGCAGCTACCCAGTAACAGTGGTTCACTGAGGACTTGATCCAGGGCCTAATGTTGCCGCAATCTCTCTTCTCTGATGCTGTCTCCAGCTTCTTAGAAATTCCTAAATAAAATTATCTGTTTCTTTAAACAAATAAAGAAATAATGTTTCTTTTAACATTATGACACTCTCAGGGTACCTATTGCATATTCATTTGTGTTTAAAAACTATTCTTTTCATTTTACTATAATTCATAATATGCACATGAGCTTTGTCTGTTAAAATAATTACTTAATACTTATATATGTCAAAACTCCAAATAAATGAATATCATCAAAATTTACCTTTCGCCACATGCCACACATCGATGAAGTGGTTCTTGTCTTGGTGATCCTCTCGCATGTCTTTCTTTATCATACCATGTCGATCAGTGACAAGATTTTCAATATGTAGACCTGCATCTTCTAGGTGTTTCAGCCCTCTCTTTAACCCCTCCAACTCCATGTGTGTTGACCCTGGTACTTCATTACTCTATTAAGTACAAAATCATAAATAAACGTGCACTAATTAATTCAACAAAGATATATAAATTTAAATTTAATACATTTCTATGATGCATATATAATGTAAATGTATTAAGTGTAAGTATCAGAGAAGACAAGTTCTAATTATGGTGTGAAATTCTATATCTATATAAGATGATCAAAATTATAGTTATTTTAATTACCTGCACTAACTAAAAATCCAGAATTTTTCCACTGCTCAATTCCATCAACGTGTAGGCTTCGATATTTTCTGTTATTACTTTTCTGGTTGATTAAAAAAAAAAAAAAGACGTGTGTGTATCATGTAAGACACTTAGTCTAGACACTTAATTTCAATAAACTAACAGTTAGTTACTTAATATATATTGTACGAATTTTGTTTTATTCAGTATTCCTTTAAAATGTAAACTAATACAATACATGAAAAATGGGATTAAAAGAAGTATCCGTTGGTTCGAGTTATACTTCATTTCAAAATTCTCATATTCTCTCTCTCTCTCTCTCTCTCTCTCTCTCTCTCTCTCTCTCTCTCTCTCTCTCGTAATGGCTACAAAAGATTGCTTTTTTTTTTTTTTTTTTACAAAATCAATGGTAATTTGAATTCAACAACGCAAAATAATATTATCAATGACTATAAATGCAAAACCAATAGTCTTCTTTGCAATGTTTTATACAAAATCAGCCAAAGGGGTCGTTATACAAGTCAAACAAACAAAAAGTAAAACCAACATACATAAATGCAAAACGAACAGACATCAACATAAAACAAGCGGACGCACAAAAAGAAACGCCAGGTGGCATGTTGGGGAAGCAACACGGAGTCCAGTGAAGTGTTATACAGACCATCTCGTACACAGGTCATTTCGTATGCAAAAAATCAACTCGTAAACAAGACAGAGAAGAAAGTGTTAATCTTTGACAACATTTTTGTATTAATATTGAATCATGTTTTACATAAATCGCTCAAACATGTTCTCGTATATGCAATTGTACATTCCGATGATGTAATGACTTTGCTTTAAAATCCCCCATTAAAACAGAGATATCTATACTATTATATAAAATTCTTAGTGTTAATTGATAAATTATCAGCAAAAATAAGTCTTAAAAATCCAAACTTTGAGCCGTGATGAATTTGAACTTTGCAATCGCCAAGACCTGAGCTTTCGCTTCACATAGAATCATTTATGTAAAAGAGCGTGAGAGTTAATTAGCTAGAGTCATAAGTTGAAACTAAAATGTATGGTCTCTATTTTTAAAACAAACAGTAAAGTATCATTTAAAAAAAGAAATCAATCTCTGCACATCGCATTCTTTTTCTAAAATAGTATTTACAGTGGCGTAGTCCCATCTATGGAAAGTGTTCGAATTAATTGATCGCAATATACATGACACTGCATATGGATTATATTGATTAATCTTTACTGTATTGACTAATTTGATTCAAAATATTGTGAATAGATTTACATGTATAAACATGATCCAATATCTACATGTATTAAAACAATTCATGCGTTGGGACAATAAAAATTCAGTAACTGATGTTCTATAAAGTACCTCCATGGAACGAAATGTATTAAGACAATTCATGCGTTGGGACAATAAAAATTCAGTAACGGGTGTTCTACACATGTATATAGTACCTCAATGGAACGAAATTCTTAACAGTTTTGCTAATGACAAAGCGTTTTGGTATCTCAAAACGATAATTACACGATTTTTTAAAAAAGATGGATAGAATGTATAATTTCCGCAGCTTAGTAATTCTACATGATATACCTTAATTCATGTCTTTGATTCCACAATCTTCAGATAATTAAAAAAGTAATTATAAAAGGGAATATCTGAATTACTGCTTGCTCAGAACTTTCTATTACGATGTTTAACCACAATAAACTAAACTGATATTTTTGTAATAAATTCCTATATCTTTGAAATCTTAATTAAATTTTACATTTTTTTCTCTTTTTAAATTTTAATTATTTAACACAACTGTAATTCACTATAAAGTAATTAATTTATCTTAAATATACTTTCCGTTTTGCATACGAACTTCTCACAATACATAAAACAGTTTTATTTATTTTTCTCTTTTTAAATTTTAATTATTTAACACAACTGTAATTCACTATAAAGTAATTAATTTATCTTAAATATACATTCCGTTTTGCATACCAACTTCTCACAATACATAAAACAGTTTTAAGCCTTGCGAACGAGTAAAATTTTTATAGAGGACTCGAATCTCGGTTTTATGTATGATTTGACTTTTTGTATACATGAACTAAAACCATTTAACAAGATCTTGAACTTTGGGTAATTGTGTTATACAGCAATGTGACGTAGGACTGTCTATTTCAGTGCCGGCCACTCAGCCACTGAAATCAACAAGATTTGTCTGGCTTTTGAGCTAAGATTACGCAACCGGTGCTTATTTCGCTTGAAACCGCGTCATTTTTAACTTCTTTTGACGCAAGAATTTGATAGCTATGTCCTACTGAAAGTCCAAGGTTTTGTTAAAATGGCTCTATGTACGAGATGGTCTGTTGACGACCTGACTGGACACCGCGCATATTGTTTCCCCAACTCGCCACCTGGCGTTTGTTTGTGTGCGTCCGCTTGTTTTATGTTGATGTCTCACCCCTGCGAATGTGTTCGGAATGTTTTCTATATCGTTGCTAAGTAAGTAATAAATCCATTTTGCATGATAATATCATTTTGCATGACACGGGACAAGGTAGACGCGTTGTACCGGGCTCCCGAGTCTTCTGACAATTTTCGCATATCTATTGAGTTTGGATCATTCATTTTCATTGGATATGTGTCAGGAATCCTTCCTGGTTTTGTACATATGTTTTTTTTCTCTTGCTTTTTTGATTTTGGACTTTTGATAGACTTTTTGCTTGATTGTTTACAATCGTGATCTCGTGTGGATATCTACTCACCTGTATTACCTGTGTTATATACCTGTACGATTATGAGTACCGTCATGGCTGAGCAGCTCTCAGAGCCGACGATAAAACCGTTATATCTAAAGGATTCAGATATTCAATGCAAAGACAAAGGTCGGATCACAGACTTTGATCTTATGGAAAGTGTTACGGCCGTAGTGGGCAATTCCTTACATTGCCTACAGCAGGATAGAAACCTGTGGCGTTTTTACCTGAAAGACAAAGAAAGCAGGGACAAACTTCTCTCTGACGGTTGCGAGATAAACAACATCTCCCTGTCCTTTTTTGAAACTAACCCGTATTCTTCGGGAAACCATAACCCAAATGAAAAAACACTAAAAATCCGAATCTGTGGATTACCGCTTTCGGTGTCCGACATTTCTGTGCTCGAACTTTTAGAGAATTTGAAATTAGATTTGAAAAGCAAAATATTGTATGAAAAAATCAGACACCCAGTCACCAAAAGAATGACGAGTGTTTTGAATGGTAACCGCTTCGTTTACGTAGCACCTCTTTCTCCGGGAACATCTCTTAATAGAGTACATCACTGCGCTGGGCTAAGATGCCTCATTTTTCACTATGGGCAGCCTAAACATGAAAAGAAATTTTTGTGCACCAACTGCTGGGACACAGATCACACCAGGAACATCTGTAAAAACAATCCTAAATGCAAGGTGTGTTTGGAGCAAGACCATTCTCCTGGCGACCCGAAATGCAAATTTTACGAGCCCCAGCAACATGTGATTGCATTCAACGGAGAAGATAATGTGCTGTCCAATTTCTTTCCGTGCGAGATCAATCTCTATGGGGTTTGTCATAAATCGGCAGAGCATGCCTTTCAATATGCTAAGGCAATGCGGTGTGGCGACCTCGATGCAGCCAAAACCATCCAAACAGCTAAAGATGCTCTATCTGCCAAACGACTCGGTGACAAGGTCAGGATCAACGATCAGTGGTCCACTACCTGTGAAGCCGTCATGACGGAAGTGATTGAAAATAAATGCGTCCAAGTTCAGCAGTTCCGGGAAAAACTAAGATCGGTCAAACGAAACGTGGTGCTAGCTGAATCTACTTACAATGACACCTGGGGGACCGGGCTCAACAAAACAGGAACAGAAAATACCAAGCAGCAAGCATGGCCAGGTAAAAACCTCTTAGGGCATATCCTAAGCAAAATCGCAAAAAAGATACGGAAGCGCAAAAAGAGTGATCAATGGAGCAGTCCACAACAGAAGCAGAATTCCAAACAGAGCAGCAAACAGCGCGACATAGCGGTTATGCTCAGTGAAATACGCGCCCGTCAGCACGATTCCGATTCCGCATCCGGACGTGACCACTCATCCGAGACGGATGGAGATGACGAGGAAACATAGATGCTCTCAATGACTGACTCTTTTGAAACTCATGATTACGTTGGGTATGTTAATACTTGAAATCTACTTATTATATTGTATTCTATTTACCTAGAGTATAGATATTATGGAAAAATTACATATCCTTTCAGTTAATGTAAGAGGGCTTAACTCTGATGAAAAACGTCAAAAATTATATGAATGGCTTAAATTATCTCAATGTGATGTAATCTTATTACAAGAGACCCATTTTATTGATAAAAATGAACTTAAGTATAATGCCGGATGGCAGGGGAAAATTTTTCACTCATTTAGCGATTCGTCACACAGTAAAGGTGTTTCCATACTTTTTCGAAAGAATTTAAGTGTCGAAATATTAAATGTTAAAAAGTCAATTGATGGTAGGAAAATATTATTGAATGTTGAATTTGATAATGAAATATTTACAATTGTCAATATATATGCACCTAATGATATAAACAAAAGGGTTGATTTTTTTAAAAGAGTGCATACATTTATTACGAAAAATTGTTTAAATGAAAACATAATTTTATGTGGTGATTTTAACTGTCGTGTCAATGATAAACAAGATAAAAGTAAGAATTATTTGATAAACTTGTTAAAACAGCTTGATTTGGTGGATGTTTGGGATAGAGAGCATCCTGAACTCAAAGGTGACACATGGTGTAATGCCAATGATATTCCTTTTAGTAGAATTGACTATATCTTTATGAGTAACAATTTTTGTTTTCAAGTAGGTAATATTATAGTAAGGAAACTACCGGGTACTCATTCCCGCGGCAGAAGAATGAGTGATCATAGATATTTAAAAATGTATTTCAATATCTCTGAAAATTCCAGAGGTCCGAATTATTGGAAATTAAATATTTCGTATCTAGAAAATAAGGAATACAAAGATTATATTGCAAAATTAGTTGATGAAGTAGATCAAGTGCAAAATCCAATAGATAAATGGGAACTTTTTAAACGTAAAGTTAAGGAATTTTCCATACTTTATGCAAAAAATAAACGGAAAAATATGAGACAAAAAATCATCTTAATTGAAAGAGAAATAGAAACGATTGAGAATAGCCAGTGTAACAATATTGATTATGGTAAACTGAAAGCACTTTATACCACTTTGAATGAGCTTTATGACAAAAAAATTAAGGGGGCACAAATACGATCAAAAGCAAAATGGATAGAAAGTGGCGAAAAAAACACAAAATATTTCCTTAATCTTGAAAAACAAAATCAAACATCTAATATAATCAAAGAACTAAAAACATCAAATGGAGATATGATAAATACCACAAATTCAATAATCGGAGAAATGATTAATTACTATACTAATCTGTTTAAAACCACAAATATTCCAACCGACAAGATTTTGACTTATCTAGACAATATAGAGGTACCAATGTTGAACGAGAAAGACAAATTGATGTTAGATGAATTCCCTACTTTCGAAGAATGCAAAAACGCCGTACTTGATATGAAAGGAGAAAAATCTCCTGGCTTAGATGGTATACCCTGTGAATTCTACCAATGTTTTTGGAACATTATTGGACCAATTTTCTACGCCGCACTTAAAGAAGTTTTTAAACAAAAAGAAATGTCTGAATCTCAAAGGCTCTCTGTGATATCACTAATATACAAGAAAGGCGAAAAACAATTGTTAAAAAATTATAGACCAATTAGTTTAACAAATACAGATTATAAAATTATAGCTTGTGTTTTAGCTAAAAGATTACAAAAAATATTAGCAAACACAATTAATAAAAATCAAACGGCTTATGTTAAAGGCAGATACATAGGTGAAAATGCTCGACTAATATTAGATATATTTGAATATTGCGATTCGGAGAACAAAAACGGCATATTATTATTTCTTGACTTTGAAAAGGCTTTTGACTCGGTAGAATGGAACTTTCTTTTTGAAACACTGAAAAAATTTAATATTGGCGATCAATTTCTTAAATGGGTAGAGATATTATATAAAAACCCTAAATTTAAAATGAAAAATAATGGATGGTTATCTAAAACATGTAGTATGACAAGAGGGATCAGACAAGGATGTCCAATATCTGCTTTATTATTTTTATTTGTAGCCGAAATTTTGTCCATAAAAATTAAAAACGAACAAAATATATCGGGGATCAGCATAAATGATAAGGAAATCATTAATATACAACATGCGGATGACTTAACACTTGCTCTTAAAGACGAGAATTCTTTAGATTTGAGTTTGGAAATTATAAACGAGTTTTGCAATCATGCCGGATCAAAAATAAACATAAACAAGACCGAATGTATTCTTTTAGGGGGGCTTAAAGATATGTATGATGAAATCAATGGCATTAAAGCAACAAATAAAGCTGTCAGGTGTTTAGGTATTTATATAGGACATGATAAAGAAGAATGTTACAATAAAAATTGGATGAAAATATATCACGACATGGAAAAGTTATTTGAATCATGGAAACGTAGAAAACTAACGGTGTTTGGTAAATCATGTATAATCAAAACATTAGCAACTTCAAAACTAGTTTATATTGCATCTATATTGTGTATACCAGATAAAGAATATATCTGTAAGGTCCAAAGACTCTTATTTAATTTCATATGGGACAAATCTGAAAGAATCAAACGAAATACCTTGATAGGCGATATAATAGATGGAGGTTTATCAATTATAGATATTGAAAGTAAGTTCAAGGCTCTAAAAGCAGCGTGGATACCGCGATTGTTATCTTCTAAGGGCACTCTATTTGAAATCCTTGAGAGTTTTATGGAAAAAGCTAATTTAAATCTTCATTACGTCTTACAGTTTTCTGAAACTAATTTAAATGCACTGGATAGAATAGGCAAACTTCCACTTTTCTACAAACAAATTCTAAGTTCATTTAACGAATGTAAACAAAGGTGTAACTTCGATAACATATCACCTAACGATATTTTAAAACAACCCATTTGGAATAATAACAACATAAAAATAAAAGGAGAAACATTATTTTTTAAAAACTGGGTCAACAGTAATATACTTTACTTAAAGGACCTAATAGATGATAACGGGAATATAAAAACACTACAAGTGCTTTCCACTATTATTAAGAGAAAGTCTAACTGGCTTTGTGAATATAAAACTTTATTATCAGTTATAAAACCATTGTGTAAAAAATATGATTTTACAAATGTTAAATATTTGAACATAAAAAATGAAGGGAAATTTCATTTTGCAACAGGGGTGTCATGCTTAAATAATAAAAAATGCCAATTCTTTTATAAAAACTTAATACACAAGAAATTTGTTAAGCCGTGTTATCAAACTAAACTTTCTCAAGAGTTTGCAATACCGATAAAGGATTCAAATCTATGGAAAAATATATACACGAGAAAAGTCAAAGATATAAATGACAATAAAATAGCTGAATTCAATTACAAAATGCTCCATAATATTCTCTGCAACAATGCATATTTAAGTAAATGGTTAAGGAACAAGGGGGATAACTGTAATATATGCAAAACAATTGAAAACACTAAACATTTATTATTTGAATGTAAAAATGTTGAACATATTTGGAGAAAATTAGGTTCCTTTTTATTATTCGACATAAAATGTAAACATATTATTCTAGGCTTTTATTTAGAACAAAACGACAAGATTGAGTCGTTGAATTTATTGATTTCTTTCATTGCTTATAAAATATATAAATACAAAATGTACTGTAGAATTGAATCTCTGCAAGAAACTGAAATAAATGTGTGTAAAAGTGTCAAAAATGCTCTTATTCAATATTCTTCTCTGTTACGTCTTATGAAATGTGACAAACAACGTCTTTTCTCAAAATTTGCTGATACATTGTGATATATACATGTACTTACACGTTTTTAATTTGTAATTCTATAAAGTATTTAGCTACTTTGAGAAAACAGTCTCATGTAGCATCGTCCACTGGGGAGTGTTTGGACTTTTTGTGTTGTAAGGACCCTGGTGGACCATAATTATCAAATAGTATCAGAGTACTTCTATATTATACATATGCTTATGCAATGCAATTGGTTGTTAAAATACAATTTATCCAATTTATGTATATTCATTGTTTGAAAACAAAATATATTCGACTTAATGTACAAGATATCTATGTATTAATCGTCAAATCTAGATTTATGTTTTCCTAACTTATTCCTGTATTGTTTATGAATTATTGTTATCTGTATAAAAACTGAATAATAAATATTATAAAAAAAAAAAAAAATATCATTTTGCATGTGTTTTGGAATACAGATTTCATGTCATGTAGGCAAACTATAAAACCAATGCATGTTTGATTTTGAAATTATTAAAATCATGTATCCAAAATTGGTGCATTGAGTAGAGATTTTAATTCATAGAGTTATTGTTTTAAATGTCATAATGTTAATATTTTTACATGTATAATTTGATATTGACCATTTACAGGTATAAATGTTGTAAAATTATGAGTTTAAATGCTGTAATTACTTTAGATTTGTTTTGTTTTCATGCTAATGATTAGAATATACTAGATTGTCTTTGTTAATCGCAGGTTTGAAGATGAAATTGGAAAAATAAAAGAGAAATACGAAAAAGGAAAAAAAAAAAAGTAATAAATCCAGAGGTGCTCGAATGAAAGTTCACGAGACTTCACCGATATTTGTTCACTTCCTGTGAAATTTCGAGCGGAAGTATAAGTGTTCGGATAATATTCTCAAAATACGTAAGTACTGGTCGTTTTTCATATCACATCCTACTATGATTTATGTTAAAACAGGAAAAGCTTTCAAGATATATGTCTTATTTTACCATCTAGCAGTTATTCATATTAAACGATAATATTCAGAACAGAGTTATCGTTCGTGTTCAAACACGTGTAGAGTGGTTGAAAATATAACCATTGGGTTGCTTAATAAAATCATAGCCATGTTTGATGCTTGTGGTGTGCAATACCATGTTTTAAAAAAAAATAATGGGTGTCTGTTTTGCATGAAAACTTAGTATATCGAGCCATTTTCAAGGAACATTCTGCATAAAATGGTAAAGTATGTTTCACTATTGATGTTATTACTAGGTCAGGCGCGGATCGAAAATTAATCCTCAGGAGGGATCTCTTTTAAACATGTTAGTTGTTGCAACAGCAAACAAAAACTAATTTTTGTATAGTCACATTTATTTCTAGAACACATTTTATTCACCAATTAATGAAGATAAAGTTTAAAATCAATAAACCTCTAGATTTTATATTTGACTACTATATTAAGAACCTAGATACATGTACTGTGAAATAGAGGTACGATTTTTACTGCGAAACTGAAAGGGTCAAATTAAACCACGTGGTCTAAAATTTGAATGACAATAACATTCGCAGGGGTGTGTCTGTTCGTTTTGCATTTATGTATGTTGGTTTTTCTTTTGTCTGTTTGATTTGTATAAAGACCCCTTTGGTTGATTTTATGTATATTTATATTGCAAAGAAGACTGTTGGTTTTGCATTTATAGTCATTGATAATATTATTTTGCATTGTTGAATTTAAATTACCGTTGATTTTGTAAAAATGTTGTTTTTTTGCCCTTTCCGCTGCCCATATGTTTCCTATCTCTGAAGAAATATCCCCATTCGTTAGCTCTGCAAGATTTTGAGAAGATTTTTGTATTTATACAATTACAAATATTTTATTGGCACAAACAGAATTACATTAATTGGCAAAGGCCCAATGGATATACAGGAACATCATTGTATGTTTACAGTAACTGCATTACAGTATATATATATATTTTTACTGATCATATAGATCAGTTTAACATTCCCTTAGACTAATTGACATCTGTGTTCAAAGCAGTCATTAATGAATTTAACAGTAATTTTTAAAATAGTATATACTACTTGTATTTCTTTTTCTAAACATAAATGTAAAATGTATCTTTCTTTGTCCAAGTTATTGACAATATTTTTTTAAATTATATTATAGAAATTACTAAAATAGCTGTTTCTTAAATGAGAATAGGCTTTATATTGAAAAAGAAAGTGAGTTTCATCTTCAATTGCACCAGTTTTACAAGCATTTTAATATCTTTCATTCCTAAATGTGGCATTAAATCTACCACTTTCTATTGCAAGTTTATGTGCATTTAATCTTATTCTACTTATAGAGGATCTCTCAGATCCTTTCCTGAGTATAACAACATAAGGACTTTTTTACTCATATATAATTTTTGAATAAATGAAAGTCTTTCTGAACATTTTTTTTTATGATTGCTCTTGGATACATTGGTCAATGATTCTTTGCTTTATGTTTGGTAAAAAGTTGAATTGTGCTTTTATAATTACTGATGTTTGAGAATCTCAAATTATCTAAGATGCCATAAATTTTCTTAGTCCAGGAATTGGCATTGATTGTTCCCAAATATAATTTAAATGCCAAAGAATTTGAAGTTATCAATTGATTCCAATAGTTAATGCTTGAGAATGAGATTTTAGACCAAAGTGGTATCCTGTTTAATTCTGCCAAACAACCAGTATTAGATGCTTTGCAATAAAATCCAATTATATCTTTAAGAAATTTTACATGAAATTTTTCGATAACTAAAATAAATTTCAATGAGAGATCCACTCCCCATATTTCACAACAATAAATAAGTACAGGAAGTACAATAGAATGAAAAAAGTTTCTCTAAGAGCTTACATGGAATATCAATACCAATTTTTTTTTTTTTTTAATATGCTTTTCTGGCCTTTTCAACAAGCACAGATGTTGCTAAATTAAACCTCCCATTACTTTTCAATACAATACCTAAATAATAGTATTTTGATATAACTTGCATCGTATCTCCATGGAAAGTGACATTTATGCTTTGATGTTTACTATTTGAGTTAAAAATCATGATTTTAGACTTATCAAGATTGACTTGTAATTTCCAATTTGAACAATAGTCATAAAGAATATCCAAACTAGTTTGTAAATCACTTTTGCTCTCTGATAAAATAACAATATCATCAGCATAAAGCAGGCAGTTTACATAGAGATTATTTACATGTAGATGTACAGGTTCACATTTTAAATTTTGTTTCGTCACTGACAATTCCATCAATATATATTGAAAAGTGTGGGGCTAAGAACATCCCCTTGTTTGACACAACATTCAGAGTTTAATATTGTACCTAACCCATCAGAAAATTTGATCCTACTGGTTGTGTTGCTGTACAAGGAAAAATGAAGATTAAATAATTTTTGAGAAATATTGTAGTTCAGGGGCTAATAAAATAAACATTCTCTCTATACAGTGTCGAATGCTTTTCTAAGGTCAATGAAAGCAGCATATACTTATTTACTTTTATAATGGTCATTGATAGTTTTTATGGAGAACAAGTTTTCTTTGAAGCCAATTTGATTTTCACTTATAAGTGACATGGACTTTACAAATTCAAGTAACCTAGTATGTATTATTCTATTGAAAAGTTTTCCAAGATTTGAGGTAATTGATATACCCCTGTAATTGCTAGGATCAAGCCAATTTCCTGATTTATATAACAAAACTAAATAACTCCCATTCCAGCTTTGAGGAAATATACCAGAGTTCAGTATAAAATTAAATAACTTTCTCAAAGAATTTAACATTAAATACCCTCCATTTTTTAACATCTCGTTTGATACCATATTTGTAGATGAGCTTTTCCCAATTTTCAGAGATTCCAAGGCAGTTTTTATTTTATTTATAGTGATTTCTGGTTCAAGGAAATTGCTTTGGTGTAGTTTAATTTTTAATAGCATGAAATGTTTTAATATATCTTCATGAAACTCATTAAGATTGTTGTCAGCTTTATTGAGATTTGTTAAAAAAAATTGGTAAAATTCTTTGGATTTAACTTTATGAGATGAAACCTGCCTAGTGATAGATTAACCCAGTTAGTTCAATAATTCTCAAAAAGATTTAGGATTATTAAGGTCTTCCGTTTTCCAACGGAAGACCTTATTGTTTTCGTTCGGTTTCTTTTTAGGGTCTTCCGTTTTCCAACGGAAGACCCTCTTGTTATTCTACGGTTTCTTTTTCTTTATTAGGGTTTTCCGTTTTCAACGGAAAACCCTTCTGTTATTCTACGGTTTCTTTTTCTTTATTAGGGTCTTCCGTTTCCAACGGAAGACCCTCTTGTTATTCTTCAGTTTCTTTTTATTATTATTAGGGTTTTCCGTTTTCAACGGAAAACCCTTCTGTTATTCTACGGTTTCTTTTTAGGGTCTTCCGTTTCCAACGGAAGACCCTCTTGTTATTCTTCGGTTTCTTTTTATTATTATTTTTTTTCTTTTTCTTTTTTTTCTGACTCCTGTTCAGCTTCATAACTCAAAAAGTTTTCAACCAATTTCAATGACACTTGCAGAGATTAGGTGCAATTACAATTCCTCAAAGATATCAAAAATTCCATAACAACGTCATTTCCGTTTTGACGTTACGTCATTTTTAAAGTTTAAAAAAAGTCATTTTGTCCGCAGCATTTCTCAAAAATGCTTAGAGATAAAGTCATGAAATTTTCCGTGGTAATGGATTTGGCAATTTAAATGTGCAATAAGGCTGGAAATAAAAATCCGTCACTTCCGGTCGAAACCGGAAGTGATTCAAATTTTTCGAAAAAATATTTTGTTTGATCCAATAAAAAACGTATACGTATTTTGTAGAGCTTAATATGCTGAACCTAATACTGAAATCCGTTTGAAAATCAGACGATGCGTTAAAGAGATATCGGGGTTTAAAAATTGATTTTTCCGGAAATTTTGATTCCGCTTCCTTGGTTTAAAAAATAGCGTAATGTTAAAAGTAAAATTAACTCGTACCAAAAATAATTGTTAAGTCGTACTTGAACACATTCGGATTTTTTTTGTTAAGTCGTTCTTGAAATCGGGAAGGTTTTTGTTAATTCGTACTTAGAATTATTCGGATTTTGTATGTCGTACCAGGAATAATTCGATTTTTTCATCTTTTTATTTTAGTTACTCTTGTTCTTGGTTTAAGAGCTCTGCTTCTTACAGGAACTTCCAGCTTTACTTCCAACATTAACGGAAGACCCACTCGTTGCTTTGCAACGAGCTTTGCTCTAGTTATTATTTTTTTTCTTTTTCTTTTTTTTCTGACTCCTTTTCGGCTTCATAACTCAAAAAGTTTTCAACTTATTTAAAGGAAACTTTCAGGGATTATGTGCAATTATATTGCCTCAAAGATGTTAAAGTTTCCATATCAACGTCACTTCTGTTTTGACGTTACGTCATTTTTAAACTTTAAAAAAAGTCATTTTGTCCGCGACATTTCTCAAAAACGCTTTAAGATAGAGTCTTGAAATTTTCTGTGGTTATGAATTTGGCAATTTACATGTGCAATAAGGCTGGAAATTAAAATCCGTCACTTCCGGTCGAAACCGGAAGTGAAACAATTTTTTCGAAAAAATGAATTTTCTGATCAAATCAAAAATGAATATTTGATTTATAAAGCTTATCAAGCTAAATCTAACACTGAAATCCGTTTTAAAATCGGACAATGCATTAAAGAGATATCGGGGTTTAAAAATTGGTTATTCCGGAAATTTTGTTTCCGCGTCCTTGGTTTAAAAAATAGCGAAATGTTCTAAGTTAAGTTAACTCGTACCAAAAATAATTGTTAAGTCGTACTTGAACACATTCGGATTTTTTTTGTTAAGTCATTCTTGAAATCAGGAAGGTTTTTGTTAAGTCGTACTTAAAATCATTCGGATTTTGTTAAGTCGTACCAGGAATAATTCGATTTTTTCATCTTTTTATTTTAGTTACACTTGTTATTGGTTCAAGAGCTCTGCTTCTTACTGGAACTTCCAGCTTTACTTCCGACATTAACGGAAGACCCACTCGTTGCTTTGCAACGAGCTTTGCTCTAGTTATTATTATTTTTTTTTCTTTTTCTTTTTTTTCTGACTCCTTTTCGGCTTCATAACTCAAAAAGTTTTCACCTTATTTAAAGGAAACTTTCAGGGATTATGTGCAATTATAATGCCTCAAAGATGTTAAAGTTTCCATAACAACGTCACCTCCGTTTTGACGTTACGTCATTTTTAAACTTTAAAAAATCATTTTGTCCGCGACATTTCTCAAAAACGCTCTTAGATAGAGTCTTGAAATTTTCTGTGGTTATGAATTTGGCAATTTTCATGTGCAATAAGGCTGGAAATAAAAATCCGTCGCTTCCGGTCGAAACCGGAAGTGAAACAAATTTTTCGAAAAAATGAATTTTCTGATCAAATCAAAAATGAATATATGTTTTATAAAGTTTATCAAGCTGAATCTAACACTGAAATCCGTTTTAAAATCGGACAATGCATTAAAGAGATATCGGGGTTTAAAAATTGATTTTTCCGGAAATTTTGTTTCCGCGTCCTTGGTTTAAAAAATAGCGTAATGTTCAAAGTAAAGTTAACTCGTACCAAAAATAATTGTTAAGTCGAACTTGAACACATTCGGATTTTTTTTGTGAAGTCGTTCTTGAAATCAGGAAGGTTTTTGTTAAGTCGTACTTAAAATCATTCGGATTTTGTTAAGTCGTACCAGGGATAATTCGATTTTTTTCATCTTTTTATTTTAGTTACTCTTGTTATTGGTTCAAGAGCTCTGCTTCTCACAGGAACTTCCAGCTTTACTTCCGACATTAACGGAAGACCCACTCGTTGCTTTGCAACGAGCTTTGCTCTAGTTCTTTATTATTATACTTTTTTTTCTTTTTCTGACTTTTTTGGAGCCTTATTTCTCAGAAACTCTTCAACCGATTTACACCAAATTTTTAGGAGTTATAATGCATTAATGTCGCTACTGATCATTAAAATTTCAAATGATTACGTCACTTCCGGTTTCAGATATGGACGATTTTGTAAATTTTTAAGGGTCATTTTGTCCACGCATCTCCTCTAAAACTATTCAAGATAAAAGCTTGAAATTTGCAGGGATTGTAGATGAATGTCTGTAGATTTCCCTCCATGCTTCCAATTGCGAAAAATGCGCAAGGCCTAGAAGCTCGCCTGAACCTGAAAATTAGCACCAAATTTTTTCACAAAATTTTCGCACATTTTCCGTAATATCTTTTGACGTATTAATATTTTGTTAAAACATGTAATGCAAAAGCTGTTTCAATTTGCACGGGCTTTTATTTGATATCAAGGAAAAGGGGCTGTCCCCTCAAATTAGGGGCCAAGAGGGCTCTAAAGTCTATTTGCAATAACTTTTTAGTGAACAATAATTTGTTATCAATTATTGAAGCAAAAATGTTCATTGTACAGCTGTTTAGCTATACAGTACCATACCTAAGTCATATATTACGTAATTAGGGGTTTCAAGGGGCCAGAAGTTCAAAACTTTGATCATTGATATCTTAAAAAGAAGAAATATTTTGAAAAGCAATGTAGAACAAAAGTTCTTCAAAATAATGTTTTGTACAATATGCTACCTTAAATGCTTTTGTTTATGACCCCATTTAGGAGTTAAAGGGTCGGCCCCTAAAACACATTTGTACAGATATCTCAAGAACGGTAAACATTTTGTTAACACTTGTTAAACAAAATATGTTTATATTTACAAGACCTTTCATTTAATGTCAAAAAAAGGGGCTAGCCCCTCAAATTAGGGGCCAAGAGGGCTCTAATGTTTTCTTACAATAACTCTTTACTGAAAAATATTTTGTTATTAATTATAAAAGCAAAAATGTTCATTGTACAGCTGTTCATCTATACATTACCATACCTAAGTCATATATTACGTAATTAGGGGTTTCAAGGGGCCAGAACTCAAAACTCTGATCATAAATATCTGAAAAAGAAGAAATATTTTTAAAAGCAATGCAGAACAAAAGTTCTTCAAAATTATATTCTTAACAATATGATACCAAAAATTTTGTTGTTAGTGGCCCCGGTAAGGGGTTAAAGGGTCGGCCCCTAAAACGCATTTGTACAGATATCTCGAGAACGGTTTACAATTCACGAACACTTGTAAAACAAAATATGTTTATATAAGCGAGACCTTTTATTTGATATCAAGAAAAAGGGGCTGACCCCTCAAATTAGGGGCCAGAAGGGCTACTAAGTCTTTTCATAATAACTCCTTCCTGACCAATAATTTGCTATTAATCATAAAGCAGCAAAGAAACTTTTATTAAGCTTAATTTAAAACCGAAACCTGTTTTAAAATCGGACGATGCATTACAGAGATATCGGGGTTTAAAAATTGATTTTTCCGGAAATTTTGATTCCGCGTCCTTGGTTTAAAAAATAGCGTAATGTTCAAAGTAAAATCAACTCGTACCAAAAATAAATGTTAAGTCGTACTTGAACACATTCGGATTTTTTTTGTTAAGTCGTTCTTGAAATCGGAAAGTTGTTTGTTAAGTCGTACTTAAAATCATTCGTATTTTGTTAAGTCATACCAGGAACAATTCGATTTTTTTCATCTTTTATATTTTAGTTACTCTTGTTATTGGTTTAAGAGCTCTGTTTTTTACAGGAACTTCCAGCTTTACTTCCGACATTAACGGAAGACCCACTCGTTGCTTTGCAACGAGCTTTGCTCTAGTTTTTTTTCTTTTTCTTTTTTTTCTGACTCCTTTTCGCCTTCATAACTCAAAAAGTTTTCAACTTATTTAAAGGAAACTTTCAGGGATTATGTGCAATTATACTGCCTCAAAGATGTTAAAGTTTCCATAACAACGTCACTTCCGTATTGACGTTACGTCATTTTTAAACTTTAAAAAAAATCATTTGGTCTGCGACATTTCTCAAAAACGCTTTAAGATAGAGTCTTGAAATTTTCTGTGGTTATGAATTTGGCAATTTACATGTGCAATAAGGCTGGAAATAAAAATCCGTCACTTCCGGTCGAAACCGGAAGTGAAACAAATTTTTCGAAAAAATGAATTTTTTGATCAAATCAAAAATGAATATGTGTTTTATAAAGCTTATCAAGCTGAATCTAACACTGAAATCCGTTTAAAAATCGGACAATGCATTTAAGAGATATCGGGGTTTAAAAATGATTTTTCCGGAAATTTTGTTTCTGCGTCCTTGGTTTAAAAAATAGCGTAATGTTCAAAGTAAAGTTAACTCGTACCAAAAATAATTGTTAAGTCGTACTTGAACACATTCGGATTTTTTTTTGTTTAGTCGTTCTTGAAATCAGGAAGGTTTTTATTAAGTCGTACTCAAAATCATACGGATTTTGTTAAGTCGTACCAGGAATAATTCGATTTTTTTCATCTTTTTATTTTAGTTACTCTTGTTATTGGTTTAAGAGCTCTGCTTCTTACAGGAACTTCCAGCTTTACTTCCGACATTAACGGAAGACCCACTCGTTGCTTTGCAACGAGCTTTGCTCTAGTTATTATACTTTTTTTCTTTTTCTGACTTTTTTGGAGCGTTATTTCTCAGAAACTATTCAACCGATTAACACCAAATTTTTAGGAGTTATAAACCATCAATGTCGCTACTGATTATTAAAATTTCAAATGATTACGTCACTTCCGGTTTCAGATATGGACGATTTTGTAAAATTTTAAGGGTCATTTTGTCCACGCATCTCCTCTGAAACTAATCATGATAGAAGCTTGAAATTTGCAGGGATTGTAGATGAATGTCTGTAGATTTCCCTCCATGCTTCCAATTGCGAAAAATGCGCAAGGCCTTGAAGCTCGCCTGAACCTGAAAATTAGCACCAAATTTTTTCCTTAAATTTTCGCACATTTTCCGTAATATCTTTTGACGTATAAATATTTTGTTAAGACATGTAATGCAAAAGCTGTTTCAATTTGCACGGGCTTTTATTTGATATCATGAAAAAGGGGCTGGCCCCTCAAATTAGGGGCAAAGAGGGCTCTAAAGTCTAATTGCAATAACTTTTTAGTGAACAATAATTTGTTATCAATTATAGAAGCAAAAATGTTCATTGTTGGGCTGTTTATCTATACAGTACCATACTTAAGTCATATATTACGTAATTAGGGGTTTCAAGGGGCCAGAAGTTCAAAACTTTGATCATTCATATCTGAAAAGGGAGAAATATTTTGAAAAGCAATGTAGAACAAAAGTTGTTCAACATAATGTTTTTTACAATATGCTACCTTAAATGTTTTTGTTTATGACCCCATTTAGGAGTTAAAGGGTTGGCCCTTAAAACACATTTGTACAGATATCTCAAGAACGGTAAACATTTTGTGAACACTTGTAAAACAAAATATGTTTATATTTACAAGACCTTTCATTTAATGTCAAGAAAAAAGGGGCTGGCCTCTCAAATTAGGGGCCAAGAGGGCTCTAATGTCTTCTTACAATAACTCTTTACTGAACAATATTTTGTTATTAATTATAGAAGCAAAAATGTTCATTGTACAGCTGTTCATCTATACAGTACCATACCTAAGTCATATATTACGTAATTAGGGGTTTCAAGGGGCCAGAACTCAAAACTCCGATTATTTATATCTAAAAAAGGAGAAATATTTTGAAAAGCAATGTAGAACAAAAATTCTTCAAAATAATGTTCTTAACAATATGATACCAAACATTTTGTTGTTAGTGGCCGCTGTAAGGGGTTAAATGCTCGGCCCCTAAAACGCATTTGTACAGATATCTCGAGAACGGTTTACAATTCATGAACACTTGTAGAACAAAATATGTTTAAATTAACTAGACCTTTTATTTGATATCAAAAACAGGGGTTGACCCCTCAAATTAGGGGCCAGAAGGGCTACAAAGTCTTTTCATAATAACTCTTTTCTGACCAATAATTTGTTATTAATCATAAAGCAGCAAAGAAGCTTTTATTAAGCTTAATTTAAAACTGAAACCCGTTTTAAATCGGACGATGAATTCCAGAGAAATTTGGGTTTAAAAATTGAGTTTTCCGGAAATTTTGATGCCGCGCACTTGGTTTAAAAAATAGTGCAAAATTCACACTCAAAGTAACTTCAACGGAAAATGATTCGTACTGATCATAAAACTTGATAAGAAAACATAAAATTATATGCATATGGTAGAGTTTGCAACGCTAAATACGAAAATATAATCCGTTTGAAAATCGGACGATGCATTACAGAGATATCGCGGTTTAAAAATTGATTTTCCGGAAATTTTGCTTCCGCGTCCTTGGTTTTAAAAATAGCGTAATGTTCAAAGTAAAATTAACTCGTACCCAAAAAATTGTTAAGTCGTACGTGAACACATTCGGATTTTTTTTGTGAAGTCGTTCTTGAAATCAAAAAATGTTTGTTAATTCGTACTTAAAATCATTCAGGATTTGTTAAGTCGTACCAGGAATAATTCGATTTTTCATCTTTTTTTTTAGTTACTATTGTTATTGGTTTAAGAGCTCTGCTTCTTACAGGACTTTCCAGCTTTAATTCCGACATTAACGGAAGACCCACTCGTTGCTTTGCAACGAGCTTTGCTCTTGTTATACTTTTTTTTCGTTTTCTGACTTTTTTGGAGCGTTATTTCTCAGAAACTATTCAACCGATTTACACCAAATTTTTAGGAGTTATAAAGCATCAATGTTGCTACTGATTATTAAAATTTCAAATGATTACGTCACTTCCGGTTTCAGATATGGACGATTTTGTAAATTTTTAAGGGTCATTTTGTCCACGCATCTCCTCTGAAACTAATCATAATAAAAGCTTGAAATTTGCAGGGATTGTAGATGAATGTTTGTAGATATCCCTCCATGCTTCCAATTGCGAAAAATGCGCAAGGCCTAGAAGCTCCCCTGAACCTGAAAATTAGCACCAAATTTTTTCACAAAATTTTCGCACATTTCCGTAATATCTTTTGACGTATAAATATTTTGTTAAGACATGTAATGCAAAAGCTGTTTCAATTTGCACAGGCTTTTATTTGATATCAAGAAAAAGGGGCTGTCCCCTCAAATTAGGGGCCAAGAGGGCTCTAAAGTCTATTTGCGATAACTTTTTAGTGAACAATAATTTGTTATCAACTATAGAAGCAAAAATGTTCATTGTACAGCTGTTTATCTATACAGTACCATATTTAAGCCGTATATTACGTAATTAGGGGTTTCAAGGGGCCAGAAGTTCAAAACTTTGATCATTAATATCTGAAAAAGGAGAAATATTTTTTAAAGCAATGTAGAATAAAAGTTGTTCAACATAATGTTTTGTACAATATGCTACCTTAAATGTTTTTGTTGATGACCCCATTTAGGAGTTAAAGGGTCGGCCCCTAAAACACATTTGTACAGATATCTCAAGAACGGTTAACATTTTGTTAACACTTGTTAAACAAAATATGTTTATATTTACAAGACCTTTTATTTGATGTCAAGAAAAACGAGCTGGCCCCTCAAATTAGGGGTCAAGAGGGCTCTAATGTCTTCTTATAATAACTCTTTACTGAACAATATTGTGTTATTAATTATAGAAGCAAAAATGTTCATTGTACAGCTGTTCATATATACAGTACCATACCTAAGTCATATATTACGTAATTAGAGGTTTCAAGGGGCCAGAACTCAAAATTCTGATCATTAATATCTGAAAAAGGAGAAATATTTTTAAAAGCAATGTAGAACAAAAGTTCTTCAAAATAATGTTCTTAACAATATGATACAAAAAATGTTGTTGTTAGTGGCCCCGGTAAGGGGTTAAAGGGTCGGCCCCTAAAACACATTTGTACAGATATCTCGAGAACGGTTTACAATTCATGAACACTTGTAGAACAAAATATGTTTATATTAGCGAGACCTTTTATTTGATATCAAGAAAAAGGGGCTGACCCCTCAAATTAGGGGCAAGAAGAGCTACTAAGTCTTTTCATAATAACTCTTTTCTGACCAATAATTTGATATTAATCATAAAGCAGCAAAGAAGCTTTTATTAAGCTTAATTTAAAACCGAAACCCGTTTTAAAATCGGACGATGCATTACAGAGATATCGGGGTTCAAAAATTGATTTTTCCGGAAGTTTTGATTCCATGTCCTTGGTTTAAAAAAAAGCGTAATGTTTAAAGTGAAATCAACTCGTACCAAAAATAATTGTTAAGTCGTACTTGAACACATTTGGATTGTTTTTGTTAAGTCGTTCTTAAAATCGGAAAGGTGTTTGTTAAGTCGTACTTAAAATCATTCGTATTTTGTTAAGTCGTACCAGGAATAATTCGATTTTTTTCATCTTTTATATTTTAGTTACTCTTTAATTATTTTATGAGCTCTGCTTCTTACAGGAACTTCCAGCTTTACTTCCAACATTAACGGAAAACCCACTCGTTGCTTTGCAACGAGCTTTGCTCTAGTTCCTATTATTCTTTTTTTTCTTTTTCTGACTTTTTTGGAGCGTCATTTCTCAAAAACTACCCAACCGATATGCACGAAATTTTCAGGAGTGATAGAACTACCTCGTCGCTACATATTAATAAATTTTCAAATGATGACGTCACTTACGGTTTCAGATATAGACGATTTTGTAAATTTTTAAGGGTCATTTTGTCCACGCATCTCCTCTGAAACTAATCAAGGTAGAAGTTTAAAATTTTCAGGGATTGTAGATGAATGTCTGTAGATGTCCCCCCATGCTTCCAATTATGAAAATTGCTCAAGGCATTGAAGCTCGCCTGAACCTGAAAATTAGCACCAAATTTTTTCACGAAATTTTTGCACATTTTCTGTAATACCTTTCGATGTGTACATATTTTGTTAAATTATGTAATGCAAAAGTTGTTCCAAATTACAAGGGCTTTTATTTGATATCAAGGAAAAGGAGCTGGCCCCTCAAATAAGGGGCCAAGAGGGCTCTAAATTCTTCTTACAATAACTCTTTACTGAACAATAATTTGTTATTAGTTATAGAAGCAAAAATGTTCATTGTACAGTTGTTTATCTATACAGTACCATATTTAAGCCGTATGTTACGTAATTAGGGGTTTAAAGGGGCCAGAAGTTCAAAACTTTGATCATTATTATCTGAAAAAGGAGAAATATTTTTAAAAGCAATGTAGCACAAAAGTTGCTCAAAATAAGGTTCTGTTTAATATGCAACCTTAAATGTTTTTGTTTATGACCCCATTTAGGAGTTAAAGGGTCGGCCCCTGAAACACATTTGTACAGATATCTCAAGAACCGTCAACATTTCGAGAACACTTGTAAAACAAAATATGTTTATATTTGCAAGACCTTTAATTTGATATCAAGAAAAAGGGGTTGGCCCCTCAAATTAGGGGCCAAGAGGGCTTTAATGTCTTCTTACAATTAGTCTTTACTGAAAAATAATTTGTTATTAATTATAGAAGAAAAAATGTTTATTGTACAGCTGTTTATCTATACAGTACCATACTTAAGTCATATATTACGTAATTAGGGGTTTCAAGGGGCCAGATCTCAAAACTTTGATCATTAATATCTGAAAAAGGATAAATATTTTGAAAAGCAACGTAGAACAAAAATTGTTCAAAATAATTTTCTTAACAATGTGATACCAAAAATTTTGTTGTTAGTGGCCCTGGAAAGGGGTTAAAGGGTCAGCCCCTAAAACACAGTTGTTTAGATATCTTGAGAACGGTTTACAATTCGTGAACAATTGTAGAACAAAATATGTTTATATTAGCGAGACCTTTTATTTAAAATCAAGAAAAAGGGGCTGACCCCTCCAATTAGGGGTCAGGAGGGCTACTAAGTCTTTTTATAATAACTCTTTTCTGACCAATAATTTGATATTAATCATAAAGCAGCAAAGAAGCTTTTATTAAGCTGAATCTAACACTGAAAGCCGTTTTAAAATCGGAATATGCATTACAGAGATATCGGGGTTTAAAAATTGATTTTTCCGGGAATTTTGATTCCGCGTCCTTGGTTTTAGAAAATAGCGTAATGTTCAAAGTAAAATTAACTCGTACCAAAAATAATTGTTAAGTCGTACTTGAACACATTCAGATTTTTTTATTAAGTCGTTCTTGAAATCAGAAAGGTTTTTGTTAAGTCGTACTTAAAATCATCCGGATTTTGTTAAGTCGTACCAGGAATAATTCGATTTTTTTCATCTTTTTATTTTAGTTACTCTTGTTATTGGTTTAAAAGCTCTGCTTCTTACAGGAACTTCCAGCTTTACTTCCGAAATTAACGGAAGACCCACTCGTTGCTTTGCAACGAGCTTTGCTCTAGTTCCCTATTATTATTATTTTTTTTTTCTTACAAAATTTGTGCAGGCTATTTCTCGGAAATGGCTGAACCGATTTTCGTGAAACTTTCAGATCTAATAGATATTAGTCCGAACTTAATATACATTTTTTTATTTTTATGACGTCATTTCCGTTCTTGAGAAAATGACGTTTTAGTGATTTTCAGAGGGTCGGCTTGTCCAGGGATCTCCTCCTAAACGGTAAAAGATATTGAATTCAAACTTTCAGGGATTGTAGACAAGAGATTGTAGATGTGCAATTTGGCTTTCAAATTTGTCATGCTCAAAAGGCGTTTAAGCTCGCCTGGTCCCGAAAATTGAGACTAAAAAAGTCGTAATTTTTCATGGTTTTCTTGGTTTATCTCTTTTCTGAAAAATATTTTGTTAACACATATAATGCAAAAAAAGTTTATATTTACAAGACCTTTCATTTGATATCAAGAAAAAGGGGCTGGCCCCTAAAACTAGGGGACTTAAGGGCTCTAAAGTCTTTCATCTGTAGCCCTTTACTGAGGGATATTTTGTGAACAGTTATAGAAGCAAATATGTTGATCTTACAGTTATGTATCCAAGCAATGTAATGATTTTATCATGTGTTACGTAATTAGGGGTTTTTAGGGGCCAAAACTCCAGAATTTTGATTACATATATCTCAGAAAGGAAAAATATTTTGAAATGCAGTTTAGAAGAAAATATGCTCAAAATGATGTCTTAAATCATATGCAATTTTCAAAATTTCGTTAAACGGCCCCTATAAGGAGTTAAGGGATCAGCCCCTAAAATGTTCTTTCCCATATATCTCAAGAACGGTAACGAATTTCTAAACAGTTGTAGAACAAAATGTGTTCAGATTTAAATGACCTTTTATTTGTTATCAAGAAAAAGGGGCTGGCCCCTTAAATTAGGGGTCCAAAGGGCTCTAAAGTCTTTTATTTGTAGCCCTTTACTGGAGGATATTTTGTGAACGGTTATAGAAGCAAATATGTTTATCTCACAGTTATGTATCCAAGCCATGTAATGATTTTATCATGCTTTACGTAATTAGGGGTTTTTAGGGGCCAAAACTCCAGAATTTTGATCACATATATCTCAGAAAGGAAAAATATTTTGAAATGCAGTTTAGAAGAAAAGATGCTCAAAATGATGTATTAAATCATATACAATTTTCAAAATTTCGTTAAACGGTCCACTCTAAGGAGTTAAGGGATCAGCCCCTAAAATGTTCTTTCCCATATATCTCAAGAACGGTAACGAATTTCTAAAACGTTGTTGAACAAAATGTGTTCAGATCTAAATGACCTTTTATTTGATATCAAAAAGGGGGCTGGCCCCTCAAATTAGGGAACTTAAGGGCTCTAAAGTCTTTTATTTGTAGCCCTTTACTGGGGGATATTTTGTGAACGGTTATAGAAGCAAATATGTTTATCTCACAGTTATGTATCCAAGCCATGTAATGATTCTATCATGTGTTACGTAATTAGGGGTTTTTAGGGGCCAAAACTCCAGAATTTTGATCACATATATCCCAGAAAGGAAAAATATTTTGAAATGCAGTAGTGAAGAAAAGATGCTCAAAATGATATATTAAATCATATACAATTTTCAAAATTTCGTTAAACGGTCCCTATAAGGAGTTAAGGGATCAGCCCCTAAAATGTTCTTTCCCATATAGCTCAAGAACGGTAACGAATTTCTAAACAGTTGTTGAACAAAATGTGTTCAGATTTAAATGACCTTTTATTTGATATCAAAAAAGGGGGGGGGGCTGGCCCCTCAAATTAGGGAACTTAAGGGCTCTAAAATCTTTCATCTGTAGCTCATTACTGAGGGAAATTTAATGAAAGGCTATAAAAGCAAATATGTTTATTTTACAGTTCTGTATCTAAGTAATGTAATGATTTATTCATGTGTTATGTAATAATGATATTTTAGGGGTCAAGAGTCCATAAACTATGACCACCTATATCTCAAAAAGTAAAATTTTTTGAAATGCAGTATAGAAGAAATGATGCTCAAAATGATGTACTTTACAAAATGCAACCTTCAAAAATTGGTTCAGCGGCTCCAATAAGGTGATAAGGGACTGGCCCCTAAAACTTTTTTCTCTCAGATATCTCAAGATCGAACGGTGACGAATTTCAAAACATTTGTTAAACAAAGCTCTTATCCCTGAAACAAACTAGTATCTGGCCCTTAGAATGTAGACCCTGTTTTTCTATTCTAAATCGTGTTTAGCTGTTAAAAAGCAAAATCGAGATCGAACATATATCTCAAATTCTAAAATCAGACGGAAGACCTCCTCGTTGCTCGCAACGAGATCGTGTCTAGTTGTTAATATTTTTGTAAATATCATTACAAATTGTGTTTCTATAATTTTTTTCCTCAAATTACATAGTCTTCTGTATTTTGCTTTCTACGTACAAAGCATTTTCCTGTATTCACCATTGAATAGGTGTTTGTTTACAAGTTTTTCATAATTTTTAACTGTATTTTTGAGATCATAACATGACTGTGAGAACCAAGGGTTTTTTCTTGTTTTATGTTTGCCTCTTGATGTTTTCTTAATAAATTTGGTTGACATTCTTGCACATTTAACAAGTATTGAGCTAAAGGCTTTTGAGATTGATTCACTGTCAAGAAATTTATTATTTATAAATTCAGCAAATTTAATTTGAAATAAACTGCTTTGAATATTATTAGTGAATGGTTCTATTGCATTATTGTTCCACAGAAATTTTTTGGGAATAGGTTGTAAATTGTTAAGTCTACCAGAGTAAGGTTCTGAGCAAAACTGTCAAATTTTGCACAACATTTAGGCCTACGGTCTGAAAAGGATGTAAAATCTAGAACTTCAAAGTAACCTACTGGATTCAGAATATCCTTAGATACAAGACAATAATCAACAAGACTACAGCCATTATATGTTATAAAAGTTGGCTGACCGGTTAGGTCACCAGTTTCTCTACCATTCAAAATACGTAAACCAGATTCCTTACAAAGGCTCAAAAGGCATTTGCCTCTATTGTTAATATTTTTGTGGTGAAGATTATGTCTTGACATAATTCTATCTGGTTGATATAGAACATCATCAGAACTTGTGTGTTCAAAATCAAACATAACAAAATCAGGTTGGGTATTGGTGTACGCATTGGAGTCACCTTGTATGATTACATCACCATATTTACTATATTTCACTGTATCACTTGGCTGAATTGAATACAAGTCTTCATTGTCATTTACATTGCCGTTGGAGTATTTAGGAGAAATATAAACAACTCCAAGATAAATATCCCTTTGTAATCTGAAAAACTTTGATCAAGTTTGATCCATAACATATCTGGATGATTATTACTTCCTGGTTTAATACCATTTATAATCGTTGTTTTAGTACTGATGTGTATTCCACCTGAATAATGCCTAGCTGTTGAATTAATTGGTGATTGGGAATCCATTGAATTGATTTGTTTCACCTGTCAAGGTTTCGACTAGACTAACTGTGTTAAATTGGGACCATTGCTTTTGAAAATGAGGGTCTTGAATTTTTATATTTGAAAGGCCTTTAACATTCCACATACCAAACTTCAGAAAATCTGCATTACATTGTTTGAAATGTTTTGAATATTTTTTCATTCTAAATTGTAATGAAAAGGGATGCTGGAAAAATACACTTTTTGTAATAAGTATATGCATATCTTTGCTTTGAGCAAATATTCTTTGCTAACATTAAAATAGAATAAAAAAATGCTTTTTCCTGAAAACCCGCAATTCATAGTAGATAAAGACATTAATTAAAGCATCATATACGATATATTCAATAACTCATCAAAAAAGTGATGAAATATCATAATTATATGGGATAACTCAGTACATTACATTTAGTGTATATGTAGTACAACAATCTGGATAACAAAAATTCTTCAGCAATACCTTATAATGTCGACATTATTCAGTAGATAGACTAGTTATCTGATAATAAACATATAGGTTAATGAACATACATGTCTTTTTTGTAAATTTGAACAGTGCTTTTAAAGGTTATTAAAAAGCAGCTATTATCGTAAACAAAAACAAAAAAAATATTATACTACACTGTATTACAAATTTGTTAGTGCTTAATGAGTAACTGAGTTGTAGAATATGTTTTAAGTAATTAAACAGTTATTTATAATGTTGACATTTTACAGTATTTAAACTAGTAATACCTAATAATAAACAAATAGATTAATAAACATATTGTATGTCTATTTTGTAAAATTTGGACAGTGCTTTTTTAGGTTTAAAGAAGTAGCTAATATCTAAAACAAAAGCAAGTTAAATATCATAATATTACAAAGTTTTTCAGTGCTAAATGAGCCACAGAACATGTTTCAAGAAGTCGAACAGTTATTCAATGAAAATTTACAAGTTTGTTTTTTAAATTTCAACGTTGGAACTGGGGAACGGCCGAGGGCGCCCGCCACGGATGGAAAAAACCCACGTTGCATTGCCTGGGTGTCCATGGAAATGGAACAAAGAACGGTTCTCGTATTTGGTGTTACTCACAGGCCGAGACCCACTGTACCGCGTGGTGGCTCCCACCGAGCCCAGGGTAGACTGACGACGAACATTTCCATTGTCACGAGCAATAATGAGAACGAATTTTAAATGTTTTACAATGGCGGGTAGGTCTTTTCTAAAATTCAGGTGGACATCATCATGGTACATGTCTTCTGTTGGTTGGAATGGGTCTGCAACAATGACCCATAGGTAATTAGGTAATTAGGTTAGGTAATTCATGTACTGTTTTAAGTTCAGTTTCTAGTTCAGGAACCATTTTTAGTTCAGTTTCTGAATTGTTCATCGCTCCAGTTTGTTCACCTTTTATTGTCCGAGTTGTTTTGCTCATTGACCAAGCCAAGATCCTGTGATTCTGTCTGTTTTCTAACAATTTCCTTTATAAACATATGTCCAGTTTTGAAAAGTAAGTGTCATGGAAACTTAAGCATGAAGCTCCTTGTATAGTAACACTTCCTGTGTTATAAAAATTAAATTTTCCCCAGTTTTTGGTGTCATAGTTGATTTTAACAACCCTGTTATTGTTCAACAATGTTGTTCTTGATTCACCAAAGAATGTAACGATTCCGTGTTTCCAGGTGTCAATATTTTCTGCTTCAATCTTGAACGTAATGTTGTTAATCTTACCATCACATTGTCGATGATCGGTTACAGAGCCCTCGTCTCCTGTGATGCATTCTTAGCTGGACGCCTGTGTGCGTGTCGTGGTCATGATTTAAAAATCACAAAAGTAAATAGCTGATTTTGATTTTTACACAGCGCTATTTCACTGTTACACTATTCACTATTTCAGTGTTGATGAAAATACCATGTGGCTCTCATGGCGGCCGCCATTTTTGGTGTGTATATCAGATCTAAATAACTCTGATAGCATTGATGTACCTTTCAGTTATGTCAGTGTATGCCAGCCAGCAAATCCATTTTCGTCTAAATACGTTAATTTTCAAGCAAATCTGAGATAACTTTAGCTTATTTCTTATATTCGTGACTTCAACGTTCACGTCGGTCAAGTGTCGTCTGTATCTTTAAAAACTACCCTGAAAAAAAAACTACTTAATTATTTACTTAAAAAGCATGATGTTCTTGAAATTACACATTTTGTTTGTTTCTCGAAAGTTTTACTTTGATTCTGGCGAGAAGGTGAGAACGCCACATTTTTGGAATTGCATTGTGGATCGAAATTTATTGACACCGAAAATTCTGTCGTTTGTTTGTTAGTGCTTCGATTTTGCACTCGGAATATCTCAGATTTTTTCATTATCATGGCGAACGTAAACAGCGAATTTTTAAATGTGATGTTAAACGTGGTAGTAGTTGCAAATACAATGGATGTTGTAAACATGGGCTATGAAAGAGTAACAATGTAAGTATTTAAGACCAATCATAAGAACATTTAGGCGAGACACAATGCAATATTATTTTTTCATCTGCTACATAGCGAGTGTACGAGTTCTATCGTTCAACAGGGTCCGTTGGACATCTGTCATTTTAACGATAGATCATTCCATCTAATCGAACACGTGTGACGATCATACAGAGTGCATAACATCTGCAGCCTATTGTATACCCCGGCACTATATCCAACATAGTAGATAAGCGATGATAAATCCAAGAAAGTAAAACCTGTTGTCATTTTTATCAATTTGTACAAAATCAACACTCCGTTTTCGAAACCCTTGTAGTAATCGCACGATCTATATGCACTAATGTGTGTGGTTTGCGCATGTGCAGTGATATAACAGTACGGCACAGGGAAACGTTCTACAATAATCGAGGACTTTTATACCCGCACATTCTAAAGAAAGTTCGGGTATATTGTTGTTACCCTGGTCCGTCCGTCCGTTTGTTACGTTTTACGTTCTCAAACTGCCCTTACGTCTTATAAATCAGCAAACTGAACTGAAAGTTTGATATGGGGTGTCATGTTGTTTTGTAAAAAGGTTTCAAAAATGCTCTGGTAGTCCTGCTGGTAAAAGAATAGCTAAGAAATGACGTTTTTTCAAAACCTGCTTCCTCGAACTCCTCTTACATTTTCAACGGTAGACAAATTATTTCTTGGAATATGTTTAAGGGGATAGATGCGCAATAAGGTTTTGGAAATTTCAATTTTGTCCTAGGGGTTATTTAGTGGCTAAAATGACGGAGTTTTTTTTCAGTAAGTCTGGTTTCATAAACGTCAAAAAATTTTCTGTAGCCTAATGATCTACCAGAATATGATTGGGTGTCATGTTGATGTGTAATCAGGTTTTAGAAACAAAAAATATCATGGGGGTCAATTGGCAACATAAAATGACGGTGTTTTTTTGTGCAGAAAAAGAATATGGTTCCCAGAAATCCTCTTACAGTTTATGCAGAAGCTATGTCATTTCTTGGGATATGTTTGGAGCTGTCCTATACATGTACAGTAAGGTTTTAAAAATTTTAATTTTATCTTGGTAGTAAAATAGTAGCAGAAAATTGACGTTTATCCCCCCTTAAACTGTAAATAAAATAACTTTTTATTTCTTAAAATAAAAAAGCCCTTACTATTTTTACACTGTTACACTTTTTATAATTGTAAAATGATCTATTAAAATATGAATTGTGGTATAAATAAATTATAAACAGCTTGTAAAAAACTGCTTTTCTAAAACAAAAATACATTTACATTTTGCACAATTGACAAATCATTAATAAGATATGATAAGAAATTTAATTTTCTCCCTTTCAGGTGATCAATAACTAATATTCAAGTTCAATAAATGGTTAAGATTAAATGTTTATCCCCATCTAACCTGGTTCTAAAGATTCAGAGTTTATTTTTATATTTTTACAGTAGCAAAATCATTTCTTTCTCTAGATTAACATAAAGATTTATGAAATTGCTTTTTAGCTCACCTGAGCTGAAAGCTCAAGTGAGCTTTTCTGATCAAACTTGGTCCGTTGTCTGTCGTCGTTGGCGTTGGCAGCGTTGTCGTTGTAAACTTTTCACATTTTCTTCTTTTTCTCCAGCACCACTGGGCAGATTTCAACCAAATTTGACACAAAGCATCACTGGGTAAAGGGATTCAAGTTCGTTCGAATGAAGGGCCACGCCCTATTTAAAGGGAAGATAATTTAGAATTATTGAAAATTTGTTGGTTTTTTCAAAATCTTCTTCTCAAAAACTAATTGCTTAAAAGAAAAGCTTAAACTTGTGTGGAGGCAGCCTCAGGTAGTGTAGATTCAAGTTTGTTTGTTAAAATTATGGTCCATGTGGGTAGGATGGGGTCACAAAAGAGGAATCAAGTTTTACATAGTAATAAATAGAGAAATTCTTCTTCTCAAATACTATCAGGCCAGAAAAGCTTAAATTAAAATGGAAGCAGCCTCAAATAGTGTAGATTCAAGTTTGTTCAAATCATGGTCCATGTGGGTAGGATGGGGTCACAAAAGAGAAATCAGGTTTTACATAGTAATATAGTAATATATTGAGAAAATCTTTAAAAATCTTCTTCTCAAGTATTATCAGGCCAGAAAAGCTCAAATTAAAATTAAAGCATCCTCAGGTAGTGTAAATTTAAGTTGGTTCAAATCATAGTCCCTAGGGGTAGGTTGGGGCCACAATAGGGGGATCAAGTTTTACATAGGAATATATAGAGAAAATCTTTAAAAAATCTTCTTCTCAAAAACTATTAGGCCAGGAAAGCTCAAATTTGAGTGGAAGCATCCTCAGGTAGTGTAGATTCAAGTAAATCATGGTCCCCGGGGGTAGGGTGGGGCAACAATTGGGGGATGAATTTTTATACAGGAATATATCGAGAAAATCTTTAAAAAAAAATTAAACTATTAGGCCAGGAAAGCTCAAACTGGCGTGTAAGCATCCTTTAATAGTGTAGATTCAAGTTTGTTTAAATTATAGTCCCTGGGGGGTAAGGCTGGGCCACAATGGGGGATAAATTTTTATATAGAGAGAAAATCTTTAAAAATCTTCTTCTCAAAACTATTAGGCCAGGAAAGCCCAAATTTGAGTTGAAGTATCCCCAGATCGTATAGATTCAAGTTTGTTTAAATCATAGTCCCAGTGTACAGTGAGGCCACAATGGGGGATGAATTTTTACATTGGAATATATAGAGAAAATCTTTTAAAATCTTCTTTTTAAAACCTATTTGGCCAGAAAACTTAAACTTGTGTACAGGTATCCTCGGATAGTGTAAATTCAAGCTTGCAAAATCATAGTTCCTGGGGGTCGGGCGGGGCCGCAATTCTGGTCTAGATTTTTACATAAGAATATATAGAGAAAATATTCTGGTAAAGTTTTCAGTCCAAAAACTCAGTACTTTGTGTGAAAGCTTAGGTTACTGAGTATGCAGATTTAAGTTTGATGAAACCATGATTTTTACAGAGAAAAGTGGGGCCACAAAATGGGGGGGGGGGGTATATAGGATTAGAGAAAAATCTTCTTAGAGGTACAACAACAAAAGGGGCTTGGTATTTTGATTTTGATACTGTAATGCTAATTTGACCAGAGTTAAGGCAATTGTTGCTCAGGTGAACGATGTGGCTCATGGGCCTCTTGTTAAGGAATGCTGCATTGCCCAAATCATTAAGATGTGTTCCGTCATAACGCAACAGCTGCTCATGTGCAAAAGTGATTGTTGGGTGCCTTATGACCAGACCCCCCTCTCGTCTAAGAAATTGCTTTACAGCACGATTTACAGCTTTGCGTGTTGCATCAATCTTACTAGCTGATTTTGCATTGTGCCAGTACAATCGTGGCAACATATCTGACCAAATAATATTTATACTTGGGACCAACACTTTACAACGTAATAAAGAGCATTTTATAGTATAAATTAGTTCAAATCCGCACAAAATACCATGGTCATTTGAACCCAAGTGTACCACCACGTAATCTGGTGGCGAATTAGACTTTAACTTATTGTCGAAAAGAGGGTCAAAGTCCTTCCATCCCATTCCACAAAATGTTGATGTTCTTGTCTTGTAGGGTAAGATGTTTTCCTCCCGGCCGAATACAGGCACTCCGTGCAGCCCAGTACACGATGGACGATCCCATGACCAATATAATTTCTTACATCCTGTAAATCTTAGTATTTGTTAATGTGGAAACAATAGAAAAAGTGATCAGTAACAATAAGCTACAAGCAAACTTATATGTTACAGTAATAAAACCTAATATATGAAGCATACGACTCTGACTTCCAGCGCCCCCATTGTTTAATAACTTGATCAGGGATGCCCCTCATCGCTGCCTCTGTTACAGCCCCAATACGAAACGAATGAGACTTAAATCGTTCAATCTTACCCTCACAACATTGCAATGATTTGGCAAGTATGGCTGAAAACTGATAACGTGTCAGGGGTTTGCCATCAAAATGAACTAAGAATTGACTTTGACCTAAACCCTGAGCTCGAACCTTTAAATGATCTACCACTGCCATAACAGGGCATGCCTGACCTCTAGATTCTGACAAAAATAGGGTAGAGGAATGACCTAGTTGATCGGTCTTTGATTGTCTAATTGTGATTTTCACATGTTTACACCCATTAACCTCAACAATGACAATGTCACCAAACTGCAAAGGTTTCAAATCCCGACTTTTAAGTGATTTGCTGGTTACTGTGGAATCATTTAAATTCGTGGGGGCCAATTTTCGTGGATTGTTAGTTTTTTACTTATTCATGGGGATTTAATTTCGTGGGTGCGTCAGTTTTCCCTTTTAGTAAAAAAGAATACTCTTTCTAAATTTTTTCGTCGAGGATATAAATTCGTGGGGAAGGGCTACCCACGAATACCACAAAAATTGAGCCACCACGAATTCTAATGATTCCACAGTAATTCCCCTACGCTTAAGAATCAAAAATGCCAAACAGAATACTGCCTTAAATAAACAAAGAACTATGAACGCTAACGCCCGTTTCCCGCCTACATTTTACATCCAAAAATTTCGGAATTTCTGTCAGATATTCAAAAACTAAGTTTTCTACTAAAAAGAATAATCAAATCCTAATCAATTTAAATCAAAATAAAATTTGTAATCAAATTAATTATCTTTAAACAAAAGTTTTGCTAACGCGGGGTCTTAAAAAATTTCATTGAAATCGGTCTCTATGAGGGAGGAAAATATTTTTTAGCGGCCAATATGTGCATAAAAACTTAATTATAACATATTTACGATATATATTAAAGTAAAATTTCATTTTAATTCATACCTGTTAATTATTTTTCGAAAATTTACAAAGCAAAATTCTTTTTTTGGAATGTATTTCGGTCTGTAGACATATGTCCCCCCCCCCGTGAAACAACAAACCCTTTGGTAAAAATATGCTAAATAACAATAATTAAATCCCCTCAAAAGGAATTTTTGTTTCACGGGGGGGGGGGGGGGGGGGGAGATGTTTTAAAGAACATTTCCGTTTTCCGTTATTTTCTATTATGAAATGAGCTATCTTAACCCAAAATACAAAGTTATCTCTCTTTGTTTGACCAAATCATTTGTATTTAATGAAAATATACATAAATGTTTACATTATAATAAAAAAATAACTTTGATTAGACAACTTTTCAAAAAATGACTTTTAGTTAGGCGGCTAGAGAATGCTATCGTTCGCAGTCCTTCAGAACTATTAAGACAGACTTTTTCTAAAGCTTGGGACAATGTAATCAGGATATTTAATGTTATTGGGGCTCGAGTGTCGTGTGTTGGGTTTTGTCTGGCTGCCCCTTCTAACAATTTAGTGACTATAAATGACTTGGTAATGTCCGTGAGACCATGAATTATGTACATATATGACAAGCCGGATATATAAGTTCTAATAGATCCAGAGGCTTTCCCTTCTACAGACATAGAAGCTATAAATTGAATGATATGTTCGAGAGGAGCTGGCCACGAAAGAGGTAACCCATACAAGTACCTGAAACGATTGAATCTATCAGAAGCTGTTTTATATGTTTGCCATGTACTCTCTGCCATAGACGCCCTTGAAAGTCTATTGGTTTCCTCCGTCAAAACTGCCAAATCTCTGGGGGTAGTTGTGTCGGTGTTGGGTCTGCATATGGAGCCAAAGCCCGAAAACGTGGCCACTGACAACGAGAAATAGTCTGCAATTGCATTGTATTTAGTGTATATGTACTCAGCCTTCAATGCAATGTTAAACTTGAGGGTATACAGCACCAATTTCCTGACCGATGACATGACATCAATAGATTTAGATATTTGTTTGTTTGTTTACTATATCCACCACTGCCTGGTTATCAATATGAAATAAGATCTTCTTGTTGGCCAACAAAGGACCCCAGACATGTAATGCAACTACAACTGGAAAGAGCTCTAAATAAGTCATGTCCTGCAGCCTACCTAATTTTACCCATTGATGTGGCCACCTTCCAAAAGCCCATTTGTTGTGAAAAAAAATACCAAAACCCCCCGACCTACCACCTGCACTATTTGTAAAAAAGCTGAATCGTGTCATTTGAAACCCAGAGCCTACTAGGAAAGACAGTAATACCATTGTACTGATTCAGAAAGTCTAGCCACATTTCTAGGTCTTACTTCATCCAGAAAGTAACTGTTATCTTGGATTTAGTCTGTTTTACACCCACTGTAGCATCAATCAATCTACGTATGAAGGCCCTACCCGGTGCAAAAACCTGGCATTCAAAATTTAAAAGCCCTATTATAGACTGCAAATCTTGTAAGGTAATTTTTGGTGTGAGTAAGGTGGTTTGAATTTTGGTCCTCAGTTCGTCTAGTTTGCTTGCAGGTAAGCGCATTTGCATGGCTACAGCGTCAAGTTCAATCCCTAAAATGTTTAACGTGTAGTAGGCTCAACTGTCTTGTCGTCAGCAATCGGAACACCAAGTCTAGCACAAATGAAGTGGAAAATGTGTAGACTTAAGTATGTTTACATATAGAGTCATCTGACCTCCCTGCAAATAAAATTTCATCCTAGTAATGTATGATGTTTTGACTACCAGATTTCTTGGATGTTAACCAATGTAAAAATGTACTAAACTTGTTAAATAATGCACATGAAAGCTTCGAACCAAACGGGAAGCACTTGTCAAAAAAATATTTGTCACCTAACTTAATACCTAAAAGATGCCCGGATAGAGAGGTAATAAACGAAATGTACTCTTGAGGTCAGTTTTGGCCAACAAAGTACCCTGCCCCAGTAACTGGATCATCAGTACAGCTTCATCTATGTTACTATATTTAACCTTGCAAATATCTGGGCAAATAAAATAATTAACTGAGTTAAAATCTGGGTAGGATAGGTGATGAATTAGACGAAAATCCCCGTCCTTCTTAGGTACGAGGCCAACAAGTTAAACTCTAAACGTGGGGAAAGGAATTTCGTCAAAAGGACCAGCCATCCTACCCAAGCTAACCTCCTTATCTAACTTTTGCTGCACTATTTGAGGAGCATCCCTAGCTGATTTAAGGTTTTTTGCGTCATAATAAATTCTTGGTCCGGCATACTGTGGCTGCGATGCCCACACTGTGCTGCAGACTTTGGTCCGTTGGTAACTGACCCTGAGGGCGAGACTGTCTACTGGGGCCTTGACGATCCGATGACGGCTGTGGAATGGCCTGTGGTGCGGAAGGTTGATGAGCGTCTCCCCTCCGCTGTTTGATGCAAAAGCGCATGGTACATCACTGGTCTCGCTTGCAGCCGATGTACATGTAGCCTCGATAATCCTTCGGCTCAGCGTTCTAATTCGTTTCGCCGGGTTCCCCCGTACGTTTTGATTGCCTTTCTTCTGCTTTTTAGGAGGCTTTTATTTGATGGCGACCGATTTAAATTTCTTAAAGCTCAGAAATTTTTCAAGTTGCCCGTCTGCCTTGTAACCGTCGTCTGAGAAATCAGTATCTATTAGAGGCTTAGTCGTGTGAAACAATGTGTATATGCCAAGATCCTTGTCTCCGGGAGGTTTGAATTAAACAATGATGAAGAGTTGTCGCGCTTGCACAGGAATTAAAAGCATTTATCACAATATGGGGATAAATGCAAGAAAGTTTAATCAGGTTGTGACTTCTTGTTGAGATAAAATATATTGTAATATTTTTAAATGGATGGACAAAATTTATCTAATTAATTTACTGAAGTGTTTTTGGGTGTTTTTTAATTACTTTTTATTTAATAAGGCTGTTTGATTCTAATAAAGCATGATTTCAAACATTAAAGGAGCATGGTCACGATTTTGGCCAAATTTTATTTTTCTGTTTTTATTATTTACAATGCATTTCAAGTGATCAAATGAAATTTGAGTCGTAGAGTTATAAGCAAAATACAGAGCTTACATTTTTTGTTATGTAAACAAGGCTTGTGCCCTGTTTTTGTTTACATAGGTTCAAAATACCAGTAAAAATCTTTTTCAAGCTGATTTGTCTATCTCCTTATTCATTTAAAGCATAAACAAACAGTTTCTAACGTTTAACACATTCATTTTTGGTCTAAAACTGAAAATTTTTATTTCAACATTCAAAATGTAAACAGATGCTTTGTTTACAAATAAAGGAACTCAACGAATGACATTCAAATTTTTGGTTGATTATTATAAATGCCCTTCTGAAGCATAATAAGATTAAAATCGAAAAATTCATTGTTAACCAAGATAGTGACTATGCCCCCTTTAATGCAGCGTAAGGTTCTTGAGATCAAGTGAATAACGGAATCTCTATCTCTTAAAATCTACTGAAATACAACCTACATGTACCTGCAGGCATATTCATGAAGCTATTTTAGGACTATAGTGTGTTTTAAGTTTCTCGAAGCTCTTCTAACTGTAGGAACCGCCATAACTTTGTCCTCACTTCAGGACATCACTCACTTTGTCCTTAGACCATCCTAAGGATATAAAATCACGTTTTGGGGATTATTGGGGCGGTTGTGAAGATTTTGCTTAAGGCTTATCAAATGTTAATTTACACTCAAAGAATGCACAAATTTACTGGTTTTAGGCATATTGTGTCACTACCGACACGTGTTGACTACTGACACTTACACTTTTCTCAGGCAAAATGTTCAATGATTTATCCCTACAAAAGTCTCTCAAATTCGATATGTATGAATAAATTTGAAAGATAAGAATAGTTGTAGAAGGTTAGGATATCCTAACTTAAGATATTCCTAAGTTACCGTCGAGCTACATCTTAAGACGTGTCCTAAGTTGATCTTAAGATATTCCTAACTTTTTTCCTAAGTCATATCTTAGGAACACACTTAGGTAGCAAGGGAAAGTTTCGAATAAAGTACCCTCAATATTTTTGTAAAATTGAGATTTGCTGTACTTGAAGGCTTATGAGTGTTGCTGAAATTCATGAAATGATTTTTAATGATTATCATTAGTTAGAGGGATGTCTGTTGTTGAAATTGATATGCAATATGTAGGCCCCTTATGTTAGGTACATAAGAATCAGAAGTAAAATGCGAAACCTGCGGCTATGACTGTTGTGCTGACTTTACACAGTGAAATTTCAAGTTATAGACGGGAGGTAAAATGACACGAAAAGTAGGATGGGACATTGTAAACTATACACGGGTAAGTTTCTGACATGTGATAGTGCAACATGCACGCGGCACGGAAGGTCAACCCTCTGCAGGGAATTAGCTGGGGGAGGTCTAAAAAGCTGAAAAAATCATGAAAAATTAGCAAAATATGAAAGGGTCAACATCTCATAAAAACCAGTATGTAGAGAATTTTACAGGTTTTGACTAATAATTTTCTTCAGAAATGTGGTGATTGGCCTTATAAAGAGTGAATTAAAGGTATTTGTGCTGAATGGGAACTGAGGAAATTCTAGTTACAGAGTTCCGAAGACATGCGTCCCTTGGCTACAATGAATTGTATCAAAAAAACTGTCCCCTGCCACCTTAGGTCATATTTTAGGAAAGTTTCGTGAACATGCTTGCTGGTTTTCTTTAACGGGAGGGTGGTGCGATCGCTTTTTAGTCGCTCTAATATTACATTTTTTGAGATTATATATTATTTCCAACAACCGTCATTTTAGTTTTCAATCTCCATTGTTACGCTCATCCCTACATTCCGCCTACATAAGGCCGAAAGCACTACTGAGTATTCATGCTTCACTGCATTCCAGTAATAATTCACCCGAACACGGTTACTTACATTATACGAAAAGATTTGTAGAAACGCTATTTAAAAAAAAATATCAGATAACCACTTCACTGGTACAATAAAAGACGAAACAAACAGACTGAGACTTAAGTTCAAGCACACATATTTCAAAAATCCTTGATCATTGTAAAACGTTTCCCTGTGTCGAACTGTAATATCATCGCACATGCGCAAACCACACACTATGGAACGCCATAGCTGCCTTAAGGTCAATTTCATATTATATGAATTGGTATATCTTTTATATGCAATAGTAATAACATTATATGCAGTTGTAACATCGTCATATGCAGTGCTAACATCATTATTTACTGTAATTTCTCCATTATATCCAGGGATAAAATCTTTATATGAAGTGGTAACATCATTTCGTTATGTCGTAAGATCATTATGTACAGTGGTTTATTCATTATATTCTATGAATAAATCTTTATGTGATATGATAAACTCATTTCATACAGAGCTAAACTCATAATAAACTATTGTTCAATCGTTATGTTATGTGGTACACTCTTCATGTGCAGTTTCAAAATCCTTTTATGTAGTGCAACTTCTTGACATTATGTGATAAGTTCATTATGTTATGGTGTATTAAAATCATTATGTATGGTGGTGAAAGCTTTACATGCAATGGTAAATCCTTTACATGATGTGACAATTTTATTATATGCCATTGTTGAGTCATTATTTGATGCGGTCAGTTCTTTACATGATGTGATCATTTCATTATATGGAGTGGTAACTTCTTTATTATATGTAGTCGTAACTCTTTATGTCGAGGTTGTAAACTGGTTCTCGCTAAAAAGTTTTAATGGGGAAGAGGCCCAGTTTTATTTTGAAAAAGATGCCGCGTCGACAGTGCACAAGTCGTTCAAAATGTTTGAATTCAAGAGAGAGAGAGAGAGAGAGAGAGAGAGAGAGAGAGAGAGAGAGAGAGAGAGAGAGAGAGAGAGAGTTTCTCTGTTCTTGATACATCGATGTGTGATAAATCGAATGAATTTTTAGTAGAGTACGCGTTAAATTTTTAAAGTAAAATAAATTTCAAAAAATGATTGTACTTTGCAGAAATTTAATACCTACTCTGTTTCTAGATCCGCGCATGCAGTTAGGTAGATCACTTTATGTATCTTGATGTTAATATAGAACAATTGATTTCTACTTGCTAGCGTCTTTAAAATATACATGTAATTCTTCGGAGCTTAATTAAGGTCTTCCGTTTCCGTTTCCAACGGAAGACCTTATAGTTAAGGTCTTCCGTTTCCAACGGAAGACCTTATAGTTTTCGTACGATTTCTTATTATTATTATTATTATTATTTTTTTCCACAAATTTTGTGCACGAGATTTCTCGAAAACTATTCGACCGATTTCGACCATTTTTTCAGAGAAGATGAGTCTTGATGTAAACTTCATACGTTTTTGAGATTTTTCCTGTCGGCACTTCCGGTACCGATTTATCGGCCATTTTGTACATTTTTACGACCTATTTTGTGCAGAGCTGATCTCAGACACTATCAGAGATATGACTATGAAATTTTCAGGATAGGTAGTCTATAGTCTGAAGTTGTGCACTATTATTTTGTTTTACGCCAGTGGCGCCATTTTTTGGAGCTCGCCTAGGCACGAAAATTGGGTACGAATTTTCATTCAAATTCTTCATACGTTTTCATCTGTATCTTTTTATCAGTTGATATTTTGTTAAGACATATAGAACAAAAGTAGTAGATAATTAAACGTTCTTTCCAACAAAATCAAGAAAAAGGGGCTGGGCCCTTAAATTAGGGGCCAAGACACTCCTAAACTCTATTGCAAATAACTTAAAAACGATCAAAATTTTGTAATGCAATATAGAAGCAAAGTTGTTGATTGTAGCAATATTTATCAGGTAAAATCATTTTCACACCCATTTATGACGTAATTAGGGATTTTAAGGGGCCAAAGTACTTAAACTTTGATGCAATATATCTAGAGAAGGAGACATATTTTGTTAGGCAATGTAGAAAAGAAAATGTTTGCATTGATGATTCTAATCAATTCCACTAATCAAAACTCCAAAGTCTGTCCCCATTAAGGATCTATAGGGCTGGCCCCATAAATATTCAATCATTTGTATCTCAAAAATGAACAACAATTTTAGACGGGTGTAAGAACAAAAAATGTTAGTATTCGTGAGAACTTTCGATTGAACTCAAGAAAAAGGGGCTGGCCCCTTAAATGAGGAGCCAAGACACTCGTAAACTATATTACAGATAACTTGAAAACAAGCAAGATTTCAAATATCTTTGGTACTTAGCCTTTTTTACAAAATTGATACCAGCGAGATTTTAGTCACTGTAAGTGATTGAGACACAAACTTTTATAAATGATAGACAATCGATTGAAGATATATTTAACGGGTTTTCTTTTGTCAACCGTCACTTCCGGTACTCACCAGAAGAGTTCAAACAATTCATTTTTTTCACAAGTTTTACTGATTATCTTTGGTGTTTCATCTGCTATGATTAACAGTAGTGTACTCTAAACATATGTATAAAAAACCCTAGCTTTTATTTTCATAAACCTCTTTTGTTCGTCTGTTTTCGGTCTCGAGACAAAAAACCTAGATTCACCAAGATCGCAGATTTGGCAGAGAATATCGATATTTCATCGTATCATATGAAAACAAAATCGGACGGAAGACCTACTCGTTACTCGTAACGAGATCTAGTTTTCGTACTGTTTCTTATTAAGGTCTTCCGTTTCCAACGGAAGACCTTATAGTTTTCGTACGATTTCTTCTTCTTCTTATTTTTTCCCACAAATTTTGTGCACGAGATTTCTCGAAAACTATTCGACCGATTTCAACCATTTTTTCACAGAAGATGACACTTGATGTAGACTTAATACATTTTTGAGATTTTTCTTGCCGGCACTTCCGGTAGCGATTTATCGGCCATTTTGTACATTTTTACGACCTATTTTGTGCAGAGCTGATCTCAGAAACTATCAAAGATATGACTATGAAATTTTTAGGATAGGTAGTCTATAGTTTGAAGTTGTGTACTATTATGTTGTTTTACGCCAGTGGCGCTATTTCTTGGAGCTCGCCTAGGCACGAAAATTGGGTACGAATTTTTATTTAAAAGCTTCATAGGTTTTGATCTGTATCTTTTTATCAGTTGATATTTTGTTAAAATATATATTACAAAAGTGGTAGATAATAATAAGTTCTTTCCAACAAAATCAAGAAAAAGGGGTTGGCCCCTTTTTTTTAAGGGCCAAACACTCGTAAACTTTATAACTAATATCTAAAAAATGATAAAAATTTTGTAATGCGCTATAGAAGCAAAGTTGTTGATCCTAACAATATCTATCAAACAATAATCATTGCCACGCCCATTTATGACGTAATTAGGGATTTTAGAGGCCAAAGTACTTAAACTTTGACGCAATATATCTTGAGAAGGAGACATGTTTTGTTAGACATTTTAGAAGAGAAAATGTCTGCATTGATAATTCTAATCGATACCACTAATCAAAAGACCATTGTCTGTCCCCATTAAGGACCTAGAGGGCTGGCCCCTAAAATATTCAATCATTTGTATCTCAAAAATTAACAATAATTTTAGATGGGTGTAAGAACAAAAAGTGTTAGTATTCTTTAGACATTTACAAAGAAATCAAGAAAAAGGGGCTGGTCCCTTTAATTAGGGGCCAAGACACTTGGAAACTCTATTACAAATAACTTAAAAACGATAAAGATTTTGTAATGCATTATAGAAGCAAAGTTGTTTATCGTAACAATATCTATCAGAATAAATCAATGTCATGCCCATATATTACGTAATTAAGGATTTTTAGGGGCCGAAGTACTTAAATTTTGACGCAATATATCTAGAAAAAGGAGACATATTTTGTTAAGCATTGTAGAAGAGAAAATGTTTGCATTGATAATTCTAATCGATTCCACTAATCAAAGCACCAATGTCTGTCCTGATTAAGGATCTAGATAGGTGGCCCTAAAATATTCAATCATTTGTATCTCAAAAATAAACAACAACTTTAGATGGTTGAAAGAACAAAAAATGTTAGTATTCCTAAGACTTTTTTAGGGAAATCAAGAAAATGGGGCTGGCCCCTTAAATAAGGGGCCAAGACACTCGTAAAGTCTCGTACACATACCTTAAAAACGATCAAGATTTTGTTATGCATTATAGAAACAGTTATTGATCGTAACAATATCAGTTTGTAAAACTCATTGCCACACCCGTTGATGACGTATACGTAATTAGAGATTTTAGGGGACTAAAATCTTAAATGTGTTGTATGTGAAAAAGCAACACTCTTTGTTAAGCATTGGATAGGATATTGACAATCGCATACATTATCTAAAAGGGAGAGGTTGAGTGGAAATTCTGAAATTTCATTGATATTTTAATCGTATGGTTTAAAAAATTGAACGGAAGACCTATTCGTTACTCGTAACGAGATCGTATCTAGTTATTATTTTTTTCCCCCACAAATTTTGTGCAGACGATTTCTCAAAAACTATTCGACCGATTTCCACCATTCTTTCACAGATGGTTAAACTTGATATGAACTTCATACATTTTTGATAAATTTTTTGTCGTCACTTCCGGTACCGATTTATCAGCCATTTTGTTCATTTTTACGACCTATTTTGTGCATACTAAAACTCTGAAACTATTAGAGACATGAATATGAAATTTTCAGGATTGGTAGACCATAGTCTGAAGTTGATCCTATTGTTTTTGCTTTATGCCAGTGGCGCCATTCTTAGGAGCTCACTTTGGCTCGAAAATTGGGTACGAATTTTGTTCCCCACTTTTTGTCTACAAGATTTCTCAGAGATAGGTTGATAGATTTTCTTGAAATTTGCAGGAGTGATAGAACAAAACTTTATCCTCAAGAATTTATTTCATTTTTTCCAAAGTTCCTTTCCTGTCGTCCGTTTCCTGTCCCGCGTCAAAAATCTTGTGACATTGAGGTCTCAATAATGATTAGGACTTTGTAGGATTTAAGATCAATAGTTAAAGATGTCTTTAAACTATTTTGTTTTGTTCGTCATAACTTCCGGTCGTCACCGGAAGCACTCTAAAAAATTGTTTGCATTAATTTTATTTCACATTGAATTAAAGTATAAGTATTAATCCTTATATATGTCATCTATCCAATGTTAAATATATAAAAACATTCTACTTCCGGTGAGATATCTCAAATATCTCAGATAGCCTTTTTTAAATAACTGTTTTACCCACAAGATGTTAGAAAGTCAAGCGATCAATACACCAGACTAAGAAAGATGATAAACATTTGATACAAAATGTGTTAAACCACTTTCATTTTGTCGACCGTCACTTCCGGTCCTCATCGGAAGGGTTCAAACAAATCAAGCTGTTTGAAAGTTTAACTATTTCTTTGACAATTTTAGTAAAACTGATAAACAATAAAGTACAGTTGTCTTATGTTCATGAAATACTAACTTTTATTTTCACTGAGAATTCCGTCTCTTCCTTGTCCAGAGACAAAAAAAAATGACTCAACGAGACCTCAAATACTGTGAACTTGACTTGAACAACCAAACTTTGTTGGATGATAGCCTAAAGTATGTATCTGTGTTTACCTTATTTTGATTGATTCGTCGTCACTTCCAGTCGTCACCGGAGGCACTTAAAATTTTTTTTTTCCCTTTTTTGTATGTTTTACATTGAATGAATATATAAGTTCACGATCTCATATATTTTAACTATACAATGTTAAATTCTACTTCCAGTGAGTTATCAAATATCTTAAGTAGCTATCCATTTTATAAATTTGATATCCGAGATTTTAGTCACTGTAAGTGATTGAGACATGAAAATTTTATGAATGATTGACGATTGAAGATGTGTTCAACGGGTTTAATTTTGTCAACCGTCACTTCCGGTGCTCACCGGAAGGTTTTAAACAATCCACGTTTTTAACAAGTCTTACATATTTTCTTAGGTGTTTCATCTAGCATAATAAACAGTGATGCACACTAGGCAAATGTACAAGAACTGCTAGCTTTTTCAATTAATCAGTTTCGTTCGTCCGTTTCCAGTCTCAAAATAAAAAAAAAACTAGTTTCACAAGGATCTCAGATTTGGCTGAGAGTATCGATATGTCATTGTATCGTATAAAACAAATCGGACGGAAGACCTATTCGTTACTCGTAACGAGATCTAGTTAATTAATCTAATTCTGTCTCTTCATAAAACGTTTAAATTGAGTTACTTTGCTCTTGACTATTATTTAAAATCATTTTAATAGCATCTGTATAAACCGTGGCGCTTGGGACAAACTGATCCGTACATCGCTGATTCATACATTATTGCACGGCATGCTTTTAACGATGTCGAACAATATGTACATATATTTTTGAAAACGACATATTTTACCCCCAAAAATACATTAACTTTATCAGTTGATGCGTAACTTTGTTTTAAAACCCCTCCTTCAGCAGCAGATGTTTACAATTCATGTTTATAATGTGAACAAAGTCGGAAAGGTTGAAAAAATCAGCACACATGTAAAATATTACAATGACAAGCGTTTTGAAACTTATTTATCCCGACATTAATTATTTTCAAAACCATCTGATTAGGAGTATTGCCTTTTCGTGCGATCAAAAATTAATTTAAAAAATACCAAGCAGTTAGTCTCGGTGATTAATCGGCCATCCTGCGTAACCACTCGGCTATACTAGACACGATGAAGTTTGCGAAGATTTAAAACACCGTTTTTTAACGTAAGTTTTTATGCCCCCCTTCGAAGAAGGGAGGGCATATTGCTTTGCTGCTGTCTGTCGGTCGGTCTGTCGGTCGGTCGGTCTGTCGGTCCACCAACAGTTTCCGTTCATTTTCTTTGCAGTGGATGTACATATTGAAATGAAATTTGGTATACTCGTTATCATGATAATATCTAGATCAAGTTCGATATTGGGTACGATCGAGCAATTTTCCACAGAGTTATGGCCCTTGGACATAGAAAAATTCTAGTTTTTTGCAGTTTCCGTCCATTTTTTTTGCAGAGGATGACCATATTGAAATGAAATTTGGTATACAGGTTTATCATGATCACATATAGGTCAAGTTCGATATTGGGTACGATCGAGCAATTTTCCACAGAGTTATGGCCCTTGGACGTAGAAAAAAATTCTACTTTTTTGCAGTTTCTTTTTTTTTTTTTTTTTTTTTTTTTTTTTCCAAATTCTTTTATTGATTTTATATAAAACAATTTACAAGATTGTGGTCAAAGATAGCTTATACATAGATATGAATTTCAATTGAAATCATTATTCATTATTATGCACAGTGATAAATATAATAAAACATACATACTAACATACAATGTATCGTCCGAAAACATAATCATACATGCATATATTGAAATGTTACATTCATTGGTATACGTAGTAAAAATAAGTAGAACCCCTGGCTTACCCGGTGGACATAACACATACATACGCATACAGTCCATCACTACGTCCCCGGGTAAAGCGCTAATACACATAGACAGTCCCTATGTGTATCGGGTATATTATTGTTTTGAAAAGAATAACAAATATCAAAGTTTAGATATCAACAGTTGAAAAAGCTCATTTTCTTTTGTATTTTTTAGCATTTTCAGAACTGCACAATGTGTCGTAATATACTCTTTGAATGAGTTTTTTATCAATAAAATTGATTCGGGTAAATTTTCAAGTCTACAATACATTTTACATTTGTATATTCTATATGCAATAAATGACAAAAAATAATTATATAATTTGGTGACTTGTGTTTCTTCCAGGTAGAACCCCAAAACAATATGCTTCCAATTAATATCAAAATTTAAGCACTCGCTGGCCACTTTCCAAATTTTTACTACATTAACACAATCAAAAATAAGATGTTTTGAATTTTCAATTTCGTTACATTGTTTGCATTTAGCAGTGATATTTTTATTCCATTTGCTCACTAAAAGATTGTTACATAACAGATTGTTCAGTAGTTTGTAATTAAACTCAGCTAAGGCTTTGTCTTTGGTATTTTTAATTTTCTGTGTATATATTGATTTCCATACATTTTTGCTTTCCAACTTAAATTCTTTTTCTAATTTAGATTGTGTACAAGGTGCTTGAAATTTACGTTTTATTAATCTTAAATAAAAAGTTTTGGTGTTGTGTTGATCGGAAATTATTTGTATTTGTTTTGTTTGTAAGTATGGAATTTTTGAAAAATCGTATTTGAGTTCAAATTTGGTAAAAATTTGTTTTATTATTTTGTATTCACATAACCAGTTTGTTCTTTTGCGTAATGTATCAAATATATCCGACGAACTTTTTAAAGTTCCATTCTCTTCAAAAATATCTTTTACATATAGAATTCCGCTTTTAATCCAATTTTCAAAGCAGATTGTCTTACCTTTAAAATTGAATATTTTATTTGACCAAATAGGTTGTAATAAAAAAGCTTCGGTAGAAAAGGCAGGTATTTTGGTTTGGGTATCATCTTTACATAAATTATAGCATACAAAAGCTTGCTTGTAGAACTCTGGGAAGTTGTTTATTATACCATAGTCTTTGGCAACCGTCTCATTTGTTTTCATCAGATATTCAATATCAATTTTTGTATCCTTACAGAAACTGTTAAAAAAATATTTAATATTGTGTTCTGTACTAAGTAAACGTGGAATCCACATAGCTTTTAGGGCCGTTAATTTAGATTCTATATCAACAAGACCTATTCCTCCCTCATATACTTCACCTATGATGGTATTTCTTTTGATCCTATCAGTTTTATTCCACATGAAATTAAATATAAGCCTTTTAACATTTTTTATGAAATCATTGTCGGGTATTTCCAAAATGCTAGCTACATATATAAGTTTAGAGATTGCTAATGTGTTTATTATTGTGCATTTTCCAAATATTGTTAGTTTTCTTTTTTTCCAAGATTCAAATAACGTTTCCATTTCATGATATATTTTCATCCAGTTTTTATTGTAACACTCAATCTTATCATGACCAATGTGTATACCTAAGCATTTCACTGATTGGTTCGTTACATGTATTCCATCAACATTGTTATATTGGTTTTTAAGAGTGCCAAGAAGGATGCATTCTGTTTTAGATAAATTTATTTTTGATCCCGCGAGTTTGCAAAAGATGTCAATGGTTTTAATGGCTTGTTTGAGAGAATCTATATTCTTCAGTGATAATGTCATATCATCTGCATGTTGGATGTTTTTAATTTCTTTTTCTGAGTTTTTAACTGTAAATCCGTTTATTAACCCATTATTTTTTATTTTATCGGATAAGATTTCAGCGACGAAAAGATATAATAATGCTGAAATAGGACAGCCTTGTCTAATTCCTCTATGCATTTGACATGTTCTTGAAATCCATCCATTATTTTTTAATCGAAATATTGGGTTTTTATATAAAATTTTAATCCAGTGAATAAAATTAGTTCCGAAATTAAAAGTCTCTAACGTTTTGAATAAAAAATTCCATTCAACAGAATCGAAAGCCTTTTCAAAATCTAAAAAGAGGAGTAGCCCTTCTTGATTATTGTTTTCGCAATATTCAAAAATGTCTAGAATTAGTCTAGCATTTGTACCTATAAATCTTCCCTTTATGTACGCTGTTTGCTCATTACTTATATATTCATCTATCACTTTTTGCAATCTGCGTGCAAATATAAACGCAATGATTTTATAATCCGTGTTAGTCAAGCTGATAGGTCTGTAATTTTTCAATAGATATTTTTCACCTTTTTTGTGGATAAGAGAGATTACTGCTAGGCGTTGAGAGAAAGACATTTCATTTAACTGGAAAATTTCTTTCAACATATTAAAAAAAAGTGAAGATAGTTGATCCCAAAAACATTGATAGAATTCTGCTGGCAATCCATCAAGCCCGGGAGCTTTATTACTTTTCATACTCATTACTGTATCTTTACATTCATCTAAGGTTGGAAATTTATCACAATTGTCTTTAGCTGTAGTAGAAAGCGTTTTAATATTACTAGTTTCTAAATAATTTTCAATGTCTACGTCGTTTACATTTTTTGTATCGTATAAATTCTCATAGAAATGACACATTTCACCTAAAATTTCGTCATCTGTTGTTAAGTTTTCCTGTTTTTCATTCTGTAGTTCATAAATTACGTTTTGTGTTTGATGTTTTTTTTCTAGACATAAAAAATATTTCGTGTTCTTTTCACCTTCATTAATCCATTTTGCACGTGATCTTATCTGAGCACCTTTAGACTTTTTATCATAAAATTCGTTTAACTGAGTCTCTAAGTTTCTTTTCCTAATCATATCAATTTCATTGTAAGGCAAAGATTCTATATATTCAATTTCTTTTTCTATATTAAATATTTTCTTTTTAAATCTGTTTGATTGTTTAACGGAGAAAATTATAGAGAATTTTTTAACCTCGTCCTTCAAAATTTCCCATTTTTGTATAAATGTTTCATGCGTGTTGGAAATATTTTTTATGATTTCAGAAATTTGCTCTTTGTATTCTTTATTTTCTAAAAGAGACGTGTTAAGCTTCCAATAACCACCCCCCTTTTTGTTATCAAAAATATTTAGATCAAATTGTATGGATTTATGATCGGACATTCTATTGCCGTTAGAATGGGTGCCGGGAATTTTTTGTAATGCTAAATTATTAGTTTTTAAAGATAAGTTTTCACTCATAAATACAAAATCAATCCTACTTCTTGGTGTGTTATTTGCATCGCACCAAGTAAATCCATCGGAGTGTTTATTTTTTTCTTCCCATAGATCTAAACATTTCATTTGCTTAATAATTTCTTTCAAAAGTTTTGAACTCTTATCAGTAGTACTATTCAGCTTACAGTTGAAGTCACCACACAAGATAGTATTTGATATATTATTCGAGTTATTATTAATAAATGTTTTCATTCTTTTAAAAAATTGAATACGGTGTGATTCATTATTAGGGGCATAAATATTTACCAAAGTTAAATCAGTTTCGCCTATTTTTACATTAATCAAGATTTTACGTCCATCATTAGAACTGTGCCTATTAATAATATCTATATCTAAATCTTTCTTAAATAGAACTGATACACCTTTACTATAAGTAGAGTCTGAAAAACAATGAATAGATTTTCCTCGCCAGTAACAATTGTAATTAAACTCGTTCTTTTGGGTAAAATGAGTCTCTTGGATGAGAGCTATATCTATCTTTGAATCATGTAACCAATTATAGAACTTTAATCTTTTTTCTTTAGTATTAAGGCCTCTTGCATTAATAGATATAAAATTGATCAATGCCATGTTACTCATGAAACAATCGATAATAAACAAAAGTCTAAGGTAGTTTTAGTTTACCGTATAATCTGAGTCCTTAAATCACAATAGTGGTCAGAGTTCCTGTAAGAGTCCGAAAGGGATCGAGTCCAGCGTTAACCTTCGGCGGTGCGCGCGTGCGAATCGCGAACCTGGCTTGTCGTAGCTGTTTTTTTGGTAACTGAGCCGCCAGAGTTTTGAGTCTTGCGAATGTCCTGGATCATCTCTGAGATCTGTAGTTGTTGAGTTTTAGATTTATCCTTCGACGCGGTCCTGGTCTTTGGTCCGCTAGCAGAGTGAGAACGACCTGGAGAGCGACGTAGGCGCCCAGCGATTTCAGACATGATAATGCCAAGCTTGTTTGTTCCCGGCCAAGCGGATGCACGAGTGTGGATGGTGGCCTCTTTGTCCAGTCCAGATGCCCAAAAGTCGTCATACGTGGTCTCAACAAAGACGGACTTTTTGTGTTTTTTTAATAAATCAGAAAATTCGGGGATTTGATCAGCTTTTGCCTCCAGAATTTCTGTCATAATGGCTATCCGTTTTTCCGTAAAGCTTGGAGACGGAATGATAAGCTTTCCGATTTTTTTGGCATCAAGTGCAGTAGCAGCTGATTGAATTGATGTTGCTCTAGGGATGTCCCCGCTGCGCATTGCCTTTATGTACTGGAATGCATGTTCAGCCGATTTGTGTGAGATACCAAACACGTTCAACTCACAGGGGTAAAAATTGGAAAGACAATTATCACGCCCGTTTCTGCTGATTTTCTTCGCAGAGGATGAACATATTGAAATGAAATTTGGTATACAGGTTTATCATAATAATATCTAGGTCAAGTTGGATATAAGGTACGATCGAGCAATTTTCCACAGAGTTATGGCCCTTGGACGTAGAAAAATTCTAGTTTTTTGCAGTTTCTGCTCATTTTCTTCGCAGAGGATGAACATATTGAAATGAAATTTTGTATATAGGTTTTATCATGATAATATCTAGGTCAAGTACAATTGTCACATCATGTAAAGGATTTACCATTGCATGTAAAGCTTTCACCACAATACATAAAGGTTTTACCACCATATATAATGGTTTTAATACACCATAACATGATGTTAGTACTGATTATAATGAACTTATCACCTAATGTCAAGAAGTTGCACTGCATAAAAGGGTTTTTCAACTGCACATGAAGAGTGTACCACATAACATAACGATTGAACAATAGTTAATTATGAGTTCATCTCTGTATGAAATGAGTTTATCATATCATATAAAGATTTATTCATAGAATATAATGAATAAACTACTGCACATAATGATTTCACGACATAATGTAATGATAATGCCATTTCATATACAGATTTTACCCCTGAATAAAATGATGTAATCACTGTATATGATGATGTTAGCTATGTATATAATGATGCTAACACTGCATAAAGTGATATTACTATTGCATACAAATGAAATACCAATTCATATAATATGAAATTGACCTTAAGGCAGAAGTAGAGAGTGCAGTGACAACTGGAATTGACTTAAGAATAAAGTGTTTTATAGAAACAGGGGCCCGTTTCACAAAGCATACTTAGGAATAAGTTATATCTTAGGAAAGAACTTTTTTCTAAGTTCATTACTTATCCGTTTCACTATTCTTGTCTTACCTTATGAAATTCCTAGGTTATTTCTTAACATTAAGACAGATTCATTTGTAAATCGATGTCTTAGGAACAAACTTAACATGGCAACTGTATTATTATATTGAAATTAATCATATACACATTTAAGTATCCTTAAAACCTTTTTCACTCTACTTTTCTATAACCCGAAAACTTAAAGAGACCTAGACACGATTTAACATCAAAATTTAATTTTTTATTTATAAAATAGTTTTACAGCTAAGACGATATATAACCGCATCGAACAATATAAACAGTTTAACGAAATATTTGAATCGCCATCTTGTGACGCAGTGTCTTAAAAAGTATACTGTAAGTCTAGGTGTAGTGAGGTACCTTAATCACCCACGACGCTTTTAATCACATTAGATTACTAAAAGAATGATTCCTTATTAAATTAAACGCTTACAGTGTATGTGCAAATTATTGTTATTTGTGTAAGTTGGTGTTTTGTTTTAAGTTTTAAGATGTCATCAATTATTCGAAGTGCAACTATATCAAACTTGAATTAAAGGACTGTACCAGTTTTTTAGTAAAAAAGAAGGCAACATTCAATTTCTGGTACTTTTTAAAAATTATAATTTTCATGAAGGGCGTACTACCACTTATCTACTGTGTTAGATGTAGTGCGACCGGTGTAACGACGAAAAGTGACCCCGTAGAATATTGACCCGGGGGTCAAATTTCTACGGAGAAAACTGACCCACGGTCAGTATTCTATGATAAGTTGGGTCTTTTTCCTTCAGTAGAAAACCATTCCAGACCTGTAGATCTACTACCCCCACACGTTGAAAATTGACCCCATAGAATTCTGACATCGCTTATAAACATAGAAAATATAGAAATTAGAGGTGAAATGTGTAGCATTCATGTTTGGCGAGGGGGAAAGGGGGGGGGGGGGGAGCAGCGGAAGCATTTAACATGTGGATGACTTCCCGTTTTACCCTGTTACATATAGCATCAGTTCAATGTCCGTAATTAACTTTAAAAACTTAAAGTACTCGTCAGCTTGCCTTATGGTGCCTCTGAGAGTTGTGTCTACCCCTAAAGGTACTTGCATGATGATGCGCTCGGTTGCTCTTCCTTTTTGCATACCTAAAGACGGTAATGATGCGACAGCTCGTGTCTGCTCGTTCGGTTGAATAGGCACTACTATTATAGAAGATGATTTCATAGACAAACCTAAATAATGACCAATGTATGTACATGTACTGCATATTTTTAGAAGAAAAACCCCAGTAGTTTACTTCTAAGTTCACGCATCAAAACCTATAATAGACCTGATGAATAATTTTCTCTTCCCCTGTAAATTCTCAGGTATCAGTTTCTGCATACAATAAGTGAGAGTTTTTTATTCATTCAGATTGATATCATTCATATTCAGTCTTGGTTTGACAATATAAACATACATACGTCATTCTCCCCTCCACGCCAACTCCCCCAACCTTTTAATTTTTTGTCCCCCGCCGCAACGCGGAGCGGGGGCATAGAAATGCCGGGCGTCCGTCCGTGGGTCCGTGTGTCCGTGCGTCCGTCCGTCACACTTTTTTGTAAGCACTCTCATTCCTACAAATTTTGACAGATTTTCATTAAATTTATACCAAATGTTTATACAACTAATACTTTGGTCAAGTTCGAAAATCAGCATTGGTCGATACTTTTTGTTCGAGTTATGGGACTTTGACCACAATAATGACACAATAATGAAAGTTCCTAAATGAGCCTTGGTCGATACTAGTATACTGCTTGACCGGCGGGGGACCCAGGAATTCTATTCTTGTTAATTAGATTCGCGCCTATTTTAACTATCTATCTAAAATTCAGTTGTTATCTAGAGTACGTCTTTTTCTTAGGTTGCCAAGATTTAATATGAGGGGAACATTTTATATTCCATGTGCTTTAATTAACAGAACATGACTTCATGTATATCTTTCATTTTTTTTAATTTGAAAAATTAAATGACAGATTAATAATGATACATAAAACTACTAAATAAATGTTGATAAGCAATAACAGGTAATCAGAAAAGCGTACTCAAGTTGCTTATTCTAACAATTTAAGCATCAAGCACGCTATGTATCCCCCCTCTATCAGCACCACTACCCCTGTATCCACCTTAAAGAGTTAGTACGGGGCATTTTATCAAAAAACCGAGTTGAAAAAATTTCCGATCGGGTTCCCCTCGAGGGTCATTTGACATATTTATGTCTGTTCATTTTAAAATGAACCGAAATTTGTAAACCATTTATAAATTATCGAGTAAGTGACGATGTGTTCCGTTTAGAGAGTCACTTTAACCTCGTTTTCCATGATGACCGTAGTGGGACAAAGATCTTGTAGTTTTCATCACGTGTCAATTACTGTCAATCAAAGTCCACGTGGTACAAATAAACGATAAAAGATTATTCCGGTTTGTACGACCATTGATTTTCTGGAAGCTCATAATTATACGTTAATTAGGTATGTGAAAGGGATTTTTGTGTATTTCAACTCTTACAATCAACGTTATTTCTTATTTCTTAACGATACAATGAGTAAATCTGAAGTTATTCACACATGTGTTTTCAGCTGTACTGTCTCTTTAAAGACAATAATACCAATATTTGATGGATATTCTACAATGTCATTTTCTACGGCCCTCCCGGAGAAAAATGACCCTTAGACTATAATTTCTATGATGTGATCCAAGTATTCTACGATTGAGTGGGTCATTTTATCTATGTAAAAAAAAATGACCCCGGTCAATATTCTACGTGGGTCACTATTCGTCGTCCTCAACACGTTGCAGACGATATTCACTCTGTATGAACGTGTTCGATGTGCACGCGAAGTAATGCGGGTACCTTGGGAATTCTTTCAAATAATATTCCCTCTTACATTTTTTAACGTAGTTTCCTTTATTACCTTTTCACAAACATACAACTACAAAGTGTAGTTCATGCATTTAGAAGTCCGTGCAACCTGACCATTGGATAGCAACTGACCGTAACTTTCTCGATGGTTTATATACCCCAGTAGCAGAAGAGGAGCGATCGAAACTAGTATGGCCACCAAATGTTTTAATGAATTCATCTCAGCTTTAACGGTCAAGAATTATTCCTTAATGGTCAAGAATCTTTCCATAATGAAATTAACTGTTATTTCAAATCGAATGGCGCTGAAGTGGAAGTAGTGGGCCTTTCAGAATAAAATTAAACCGATTTTCAAAAGGCGTATGCGTCATACAGAAGCCGGTATCCCTGTCTGGCGTTAAGAACTTATTTCAAACTCCCTCACCAGTATCTAGTGACATCCCATTTAAATGAAATACTGTTTAAGGTAACATAAAAGCCCAATACTACATGTAATTACCCCCCCCCCCCCATCCGATGGAGAGAAGTTTTGCTGTGTCCGTTATGTGTCCGTCTGTAACAAATTTTCGTCAAAGAATTCTCAGGAACAGTTGTTCGTTGGTGCTTGAAATTTTAGCACATTCTTTTTAACATGCCATATGATGGCTGAATTTATTTCTATACGAATCTGACGTTCACACTCCGTTTATCCGTGCAGATGTCCATGACAAATATTTGTCGCGGTTTCCTAAGCAACTAGATTTTATAAATGATTGAAATTTTTGCACACTCATTGTTTGAGCATGCAATATGGTAGGACAAATTTTTGTCGAATTTGACGTCAACTTCCTGTTTATCCCTGCATCTGTCCATAACAAAATTTTCGTCGCAGTTTTCTTAGCAACTCCTTTTTGAAGGTGCTTGTAATCTTGTTGTTTAGACATGCCATATAGTTGAATTCATTTTCGTACGAATACTATGTTAACTTCCTGTTTATCTGTGCGTCTGTCCGTATCAAATTTCTATTGCAGTTTTCTCAACAACCTTTGAACAATATGAATGATTCCATAGTGGAATTATAGTTTTAATACTTAACATATGATGATGTAAATTTAAAACAAATACAATATATTTCTCACAAAATGCTTTGCTTTAATTGCATGCCTTTTATAATACATGAGACTGTGTAGTACAACATTTGGTTGACAATGATTACATAATGATTACATTATTCTTACTTTTACATTATTTATAATTAACTTGTACTTTAAATATATCACAAAACGTTTATAGACAAATAGCTGCACAGATAGATAAAACAGAAAAGTGCAGGTTTGCGTTTAAATCAACCTGACAGGTGAGCTAAAAAAGGCTAAAAAACAAATATATCCAAGGATATTGATTCTACAAAACAATCCACATATGCTACAACAAACATGTGTTAAGTGTTCTCCTAGAACGTGTTGAACAACATGTTCTAGATATCGGCCAATTACACCCGTCCTAAGCTGATAATTATAAGCATTTTTTTTTTCATCTGTCACCCTATTGAATGAAATCATTTTATCACATGCTCAGTGCTATAAATAGATTATACAAACTGAAAGAAGCCATGTTTAAGGAACGAAAAACGCCTTGTTCGTTCAATAAAACCGTATATGAGAATGATAAAGCCTTATTTAGCTGTCAGGGTTCCACCAATGTCTATCATTGTATCCAAAACGAAAGGAATAGATCGGGAGAAATATGTATACAGCCTGTCTGGGTTCAACCAAGTAAGTATTTAATCAATATTTAATCAATATTACCTGGTTTATTATCGGCCATTTTATATTTATAAACGTGATTGTACATGAAGGCATAGCATTACACCCATTTTTCTAACATAAAAACATTTTTAGTAAATGTCATTTGCATCTTTTCAATACTGTATGCATTGTAGCTTCTTGTAACTTCACAACCGATTGTTTATTATACCCACTAATGTGTAAACAATTTTTTTTAATTTTCACTTATTTTAAAAAGATTATTTAAAACGTATGTTAATTGAATGCTACTTCTGAACTATCGATAATAACAATGAATTATCATTATATTGTTTGAATAAAAACGCTGAGTACATTAACACTGTATACGACATGAATATAAATGATGTTGCAATATATTTACTTCCCGCTAGTCTTGTGATCGTCATGCGACTTTGCTCAAGTACAAAATGTGTTTACCTTTGGCGGTTATTCACTCACGTTTCATTAACGTGACTGTTTTATATTTAACTTCCTGGTTTGGTTTTTTAATAGACTACTGTCCTGAATACAACACAGGGGCCAATACCTTGGACACAGTTCCATGCAACGTGTCCATCGGATCGTGTCCAGACGTTTTATTTCTGTCCAAAGAAGTCTATAAGTGTAAGAGTCACGGTCATTTCTGATGCTAATCAATTTTTCATGAAATAAAGGAATAAACAGACAGTCTCTGTCTTACTGAAAACTTAAGTTCGTCCCCTTAATATATTTCATGGAAAATCAGACCACGAGATTGCCAATCTCTGTATTTGAGTTAACAATGGTGTTTTATTTAAATATATTTACATCTACCGCGTATTATTCCCACTATTTCTTACGAAAACTTATAGTTGATTCATAGCTCTTTAGAAACAGACAGACTGAAATATACATGCCCCGTTTATCGATTGGTCGAAATCTACAGCGGCTGAAACTGAAAAGATATTGACAGGTCTGAAATTTACGAAAGCCCATTGAGCTCATTTTCGTAGGTAAAAAAAATATTTTTTTCGCGAATAAACGCGAAACTTTCGCGATATAACGCGTTAGTTTCGCAAATAAACGCGAAACTTTCGCGAATAAACGCGAAACCTTCGCGATATAACGCGTAATTTTCGCGAATAAACGCGAAACTTTCGCGATATAACGCGAAAATTCGCGAATAAACGCGTAACTTTCGCGAATAAACCCGAAACTTTCGCGAATAAACGCGTTACTTTCGCGAATAAACGCGTTACTTTCGCAAATAAACGTGTAAGTTTCGCGAATTAACGCGAAACTTTTATATAAATATTGTCATTTCATACAGAACCCATATGAAGAAAAACGATGGAAAACAAACACATTTTAAGTTTTATATAATAAAATACTTATTATTCATTATCATTATAATATCCGTGTTACGTTGATATATGAAGACAAAATTATCTTTTTTGCATATAGATATTAACACATCTGATAAAACTTTATCATAACATTTTTATATGTTATATGTCCAAAGTAGATAATAAGTTTGAGCATCATATTACGATTTTCAGTTGTTCGCCGACCCTGTGTTCGAACAGGCATTCATTGATGATCTTTTTCTTATAAAATTGATATGAATTTAACCATCACAAACCTTTTAAATCTTAGTATTATTTTTTAAATGACATATGTAATAAATTTGGAGGACAAATTTACGTCATCTAGATTTGAACAAAAGCTTGAAAATTTCAATTCACAGCTTGACTTACCTTTCTGATATAAAACTAGACGTTAAGTTATGTTGCAGCGATATAATATATATTATAACGTTTTAAACAATGATATCCTATAAATTCTAAAATGATACCTAATTAAACGTTTAATTCAAATTAAAATTGTTATAATTAAAATATGTTGCTGCCTCATTTTCAATAATACAGCGCCCATTAGAATGTGAGAAGCGCGATGCATTATGTTCTTTGAAAATCAGTACTAAGATTTTAAAGATTTCCTACGTTTGAATTTATGTTATTTTGTATAAGGTTAAATCTAATTCATTTACATCTTTATATTATATTATTTTGTTTTATTTAAATTAATATATTTGTATTCAATAATTATTCTTCATAGGGTTTCTTCTATGAAATAACAATATTTATTTTTAAGTTACGCGTTATATCGCGAAAGTTTCGCGTTTATTCGCGAAAGTTTCGCGTTTATTCGCGAAAGTAACGCGTTATATCGCGAAAGTAACGCGTTATATCGCGAAAGTTTCGCGTTTATTCGCGAAAGTAACGCGTTTAATCGCGAAAGTTTCGCGTTTATTCGCGAAAAAAATATTTTTTTTACCTACGAAAATGAGCTCAATGGGCTTTCGTAGAAATTGACACGCCTTGTTTATCGATGTATTTTTCCTGCAATGTCGCTACCTTCATATCCCGAATGAATCCCCAAAGAAATTAATTATATTATTTTGTACTTTTATGCATTTATAGTCCTTTTTGAAAGAAAGAATAGTTATGGAAAAATAAATATAAATGGCTCATATAATATTGAATTACTTCGAAATTAAATGTTGTTAACTTTAAAGGCGTTTTCATTACTCATTCCAGATCCTGCGTGTTTGAATAAAACGTTTACAGGTGATGAAAAGTGAGTACTACTCTCTTTAAAAATATCATACTCATTGAATATCATACTTATGTTATAAATGCTGTCTATAAAAATGGAATCTTTTTTGTAAGATGAATGGTAGTATTGAAATTTGCTTTTGTGTATGATGGATAGATGGATATACATTAAAACTAAATAAATGTATTACATTCTTGATTTTTTGAAAAATATATTTAATAAATTTTTTTGTATATCCACAATTCTATATTTAATAAAAAGTGGGGGAAAAATGAAAAAAAACCCTCTATTAAACAGTCCTTTTTGCAAAATAATGAGCTCCTAAAGGGCTCCTTGACTAAAAAAAACAGTTCGTGATATAAGAACTTAATTTAATTGAAAATGACAAAAAAAACAAACCTGTTTTGCAATCTTACTTTTTTCACCAATGAAATTTAAATGTAAAGTTCCTATCGCGAATTTTCCGTGAAGTTGCGGTTAGCCCGGTAGCATGCCAATCGGCTTTCTACTAAAAATACTACCCAACTTTCACGAACGTATCTTGTATTTGATTTGTATTCTAGACTGTAAATTGTAATGTAAAAGTTCTTAAAATCCATATGGTGAATTCAGGGGAAAGCTCAATTCGTTACACCCGCTCAAGTTTACGCTGAATAAAAACTCCAAAACGAAACAAAAGTTCAACAAGTTTTATTTAAGTTGATGAAATAACGGTACATGGTATTCCAATGAAAACCGATTCTCGGAGTTCCGAGATAACAACTTGATAACGTGCGGAGATTCCAGCACGGACAGTCCGATATAATTCTTTGTACAAAATCGACACTAACGTGCGGAAATCCAGCACAGCTAGCCCGATATCACACACACTCCACTAACGTGCGGGGTTCCAGCACAGTTAGCCCGACATATCACTTTATGCTAACGTGCGGGGTTCCAGCACAGCTAGCCCAACCGTTCTCTTCCAGATCTTAAACCATTCTCCCTTACAATTATTTTTCTTTTTACAGGCATTACTTTTTTATGACAAAGGGAGAGTAACATCTTCGCTAGCCAAGGGTTTTCGGTCCGCTTTGCTCCCCATAAACCCTTGGCGGATTTCATTACGAAAACTCGGTGATGTGGTGGCGCTATCTAGCGAGCAACTTGAGTTGCGCCCCTTGCGTATTTACATTTTAATCAAATTAAACAACGGGTTATATACACACTACGGTATTACATGCTGACTACCGAATGCATTTCGGAACATAATTAACGATGCTATTAAACATGTTAAATACGAATTAAGTAATAACCAAGGGAAAGCACAGAATGTTTTATTCATAGTGTTTTGTAAGGACCGGGAGTGAGAAAGTCGCCGATTTATATGAAAGCTTTCATGCCATAAAAGCAGGTATCGCTGTCGTGAATATTGCGGACCAAAGAAATTAAATAAAACAAAGATCATTGAATCTTTAAAAGCAATCACTATAAGCAGGAACGTATATACTAACGGGATAGCCAACTTCTACATTCGCCATGTTTACTTTCCATGCTGATCACGCGAGCCTTGACAAGTTTGTAGAACTACATGTTCAATCCCACTAAAATAGATACATGTAGGATTTAAAGCGATCTGGTTAGACCATCGTTGGAGAAGCAATGTACTCGAGAACTTGTGTCTCAACTTGTTAAAAGCACCGAATGTTTAACCAAATATCCCACATGTGTTTTCTTTTAAAGTTTATATTTTATTTGCACTGTGATTGGATCAGCTACTCGCAGCTGCAGCCAATCATAAAGCGGAGCTTGTCACCGAGTTTTCATAATGAAATCCGCCAAGGGTTTACGGGGAGCAAAGCGGACCGAAAACCCTTGGCTAGCGAAGATGGAGAGTAATGGCATGCCAGAAAAGTAAACATTCACACATATAGCTGTTACGATAATTTCACACTTCTATTGTCCAACAATTATTTAACTTGCTTGGAGATTAAGTAAAGAAGATATCACTGACTAGTGTCAAGAGGATTAACATTTTGTCACATGAAAGCATCTCTGTTTGTTTTTTGTTTTGTTTTTTTGGTTATTTTCTTCTTTTTTTTTGTTACAAAAGAAATTGCATAGTTAATTTGAGAGAAAAAAATTAAAGTTAAGTTCTCATAGCAGCTTGTAAATTTTAAATCGATAACCTGTTACATTAAAAGTTTAAAATCGAAGATTTCTAAACTTATCTATAACAATCTTATAGATAAGTTTAGAAATCTTCGATTTTAAACTTTTAATGTAACACTTTCTCTAATATTATATAATTCCATAAAGAACAAATAAATCCAAATGCTATGCAACATTCTGACCCGTGAGTAAGTAGTTCGCAAGCTTGTGTTTACGTTTAGAACAACACATACTGAAAAATACAAAGAAAAAAGGGTGGGGGGGGGGTAGGGTCAGTATTCATCCTTCTGAGTTAAGGCGATATTTTTACCTTAAGTTTGTGCACCTAAAATGCAATTTCAGCTCGATTGGCAATTGTTGCCAGTGTTTTTAATGAAACAAAATTATTTCATCAGATATTGTTCTAACTATGCACAATGATCAAAAACGAAAACATTCTGATTTTAAATAAAAGCTCATTGAATATCAAGAACTTTATAGAATTAATTCAGTTTGCCTCGGTATGTACATGATTTCAGTATAAATTTGGCATAAAAAAAGAGAGAGGTTGGGGGGGGGGGGGGGGGTCAGTAATGTCAAATTTTAGATAGAGGTCTCCAAAAGGAAAATTCTTTCAAAATTTTATCTTAAAAATTTTTCAGACTTTTTCAATATATTTCCATGATTTTATGATTAAAGTCTATCACACAATCAAGATTTAATTTTGTACGTTACACATAATATGAATATGTACCAAACTTATCAAATCTTAAGGTGGTGTAGGACATCTGTAGATATTAATGTGAATTAAAGTACACTATAATTAAACTACTTTCACCGATGTAAAATTCTCATTTTTTAAAATATTATTGAACCAACAAAAATCTTTAGAAAGGAAAAAATGTAAAAATCCTAAGCGGGATTCGAACTCTGTTTTTACAGAATCGTAGTAAATCCTCTAATCCACCGCGCTCCGCTGTTAGTTGACAATGATGGGAAAGACACTTTTTCTTTTATAAAATTACACTTGATTTTATTTTTTATTTAGGTAATGTATGAGGGAGTTGATTTTTCGGTCGAAACCTACAGCAAATGAAACTGACAGGACTGTAAACTACACGCCCCGTTTATCGATTAAACATACAGTATTTTCTACTCCCCCGTACGTTCTGATTTCCGAAAATCGACCCCCCCCCCCCTGTTGTTACCGTTACATCTGAACAGAAAATGCCTTGATTATTTTTTCCCCAAAGATTTCATTATTGCACTTATATGGTTTATCATTTGTTCGACTGTTTCAACTGTTTGTAACCCAACCAAGTCGTATATTTTACAAATCATGCATATTTTGACCACCAGATCACCGTGAATTTGAAACCTGTCAAATAGTGTCGAAGTGTTTGAGGCTACTTGACGCATAGAGCACTCGAACCAATGACCGACCCAAAGTTTGACTATCGCTGTCTTCCGTGCGGTATATATTTTTTGGAAATACTTGTTATTAATACCTACAAAAGGAGTGACCTAAATTCCTCCCGTCTCCGAAGAGGAGGAAATCGATTCGACTCCCCCATACGTTGGAATCGACTCCTTCGCGTTAGAGGTTGTATACGGTGTAACAGCAAATAAAGGACGAAACAGTAAGAAACACCTCATGTTCAGAACATTTAAAAAGGGAACATATAAAATCTTTCCGTTTTACAAAATGTGGACTTCGAGTGAAGTCGCCCATACTACCAAAGAGGACTAATTTATTAAAATATTTAACCCAAAACTTGAAGTAAATTTAGTCTAGATTAAACGATTTAAGTTAAAGCAAACGGACAGATATATACTTATTTTGTCTTTTTTTGTTGGATTCTAGAATTTCTAGAGAAGGTATCTTACCAGAGCCACTGCCATGGATTTTAGTCGGAGTAGGGATATTATTCGTTATTCTTCTTCTTCTCATCGTGAGCTGTGTTGTATATCAAAGTCGGCGAAAAAGTAAGAAATATTTAGGTTCGACATAGATAAGTAAATGGTATTTACAAAGTTGTAGTAATTAAGTTTCCAATATCTATGTTGATATTCTAATTGTCCATCAAATTAAACACCGTAATGTCTCTGTCTGATGCTATATCTCAATATTATATTGTTGTATCGTTGCCGTTTTTACCTTTTTAAAGTTTTTGTCTAATTTGAATTTGACGATTTCAAGAAATGGTCTCACGATCATATAATAGGACAAAGGGAAGTTTAGTGAGAATAACATAATTGTATACTACACACAATTATCTTTGAAGTGTAATGTTGGAGGTCGTTCTATGTCGTTTTAAGTACTTTTTGGTGTTCTCAAATGTTGTTTGTCGCTTTTTTAAAACTTTAACACGATTATTATGTATAATGAATAGCAACCTGCGATTAAAGTGTATCTGCAAATAGAATCAAAGACGTAAACTTGCAAGCTCATTGTAATAGAAATTAAAGTAAATGACAATTATACAATGCCAAAACTAATAAGACGCACATTATCTTACGAGATTTTAAAGATCACCAGGGGTCAAATCACTAAAATACAAACTGACATAACTTTCACGAAAGTAATCTTACGAAGTTTATTACAGTTCCAAAACACTCGTATAAATGCAATAAATCAAAGTTTTTAAAATAACTTTTATCAATGTCTTTAAGGATCTTCGATCAATTTATACCTAACAATTCGATGTCACTTTAAAGCAGTTATTGCCCCTAAAAGTTTCTTAATTATGTTAAAAACACTTTTTAGGAAGTAACGCATAGAATTTATCTCATTAATTCTATTGAAACAAAATTATTTTAAACATAGAAAATAATGAGGTGGAAGTACCTCAGATTGTTCGAAAACAATTAGTTAGTCTCATAGTTATTTTGCAAGTTTGTATTTTCCGTTTTTAGGTCTTTCCACCTTTCAGGTGAAAGACCTCTTGTTTTCTTTATGTTTTTTATTAGCTCACCTGAGCTGAAAGCTCAAGTGAGCTATTCTGATCACATTTTGTCCGTCGTCCGTCTGTCCGTCCGTCTGTCTGTCAGTCTGTCCGTCTGTAAACTTTTTACATTTTGAACTTCTTCTCTAAAACCGCTTATCCAATTTCAACCAAATTTGGCACAAAGCATCCTTATGGGAGGGCGAATATAAATTGCAGAAATAAAAGTCCGATCTGTATTCAAAGCGGAGAAAACCTTGAAACTGTAGAAAAAGGGGGGTGCATTTTTAAAAATCTTCTTCTCAAGAACTACCGAGTTCAATTCAACGTAGTTTAGCATAAAGTATCCTTATGGGAAGGAAAATATAAATTGCAAAAATTAAGTGCTAATTCTGTTTCAAATCTGAGTTATTACGAAAATAATAATAAAGGAAAGGCGTGTTTCAATCAATTTAATAGCTTCGGGCTCAGCATACGATAAAATGGGTAGGCAAGACTTGGCCTGAGCAAAACAAAAGATTGGCAGGTATTAATCTGTCAATCTCATTAAAATTTCGGGATATTTGATGGACCAGTATATTTGTATTCGCTGTAAATATTGCTGCAAAATAATGCGTATTTGAAATTGACGATTGCCGATCTGCCCCGGCTTTTATTTTGCCACGGCCCGGGTTTGCATACCCATTTTACCAAGACTCGTATTCCATACTTCTAAAACGAGGCTCTTTGTTGAAAGCAGCCATGACATTATACGAAAAAGGGTCGATCTGACTATGATGAATTTGCTTGCTATGCAACCGTTCGCGTATGAAGGGAAATTTTTGAAACATGCAAAATATATTGGTGCCGATTTTGTGAAGTAAATTAAGGCTAGATATTTCAATGCGTTGACCGTTTTCACACATGACGTTGGTGTTAGCTAGTTCTGATTTTCGTTTCGTTTTCATTATTTATGCTTTGTAACCTGGGAACTATCGTCTGTATTTCGTGATTTTTACGTATCAAATCAAACAGAGACTTCGGTAAATCAAACAGTTAACTGTTTACCTGCGCAAATTAAGCAAAATCTGATGTAGGGGTACTGAAATACAATTCATTCTGTCGGTAATTCGGCATTATCTTTTGCGTAATGGTAAATTAATGCAATATGTTTTATTGAGATGCTCGGCATTTTCTCGAGTTTATTCAGTTTAAATAGAGTTTGATATCGCTGACGGAAATATGTAGGTATAAACATGTATATATATATGATTCATTTCGAAAAAATAAATTGTGTTCTTTAAATTATTTGTTATACATGTAGTGCATGTTTCTTGTGTTTAATTGTTACCCTACAATATCTATTTACTAACCATATTTGAGTGTAAAGCTTCGAATTATAAGCAAGATACAGAGATTTGCTCACAATTCTATGTTTGTACACAGATCTTAAAAGCTAAAGATTAAAAAAGTAAAAAATTTGTCAATATTTAATTCGAAAATTACAAAGTCTGTTCTTCCAGAAACCAACTTATTGAATTGTAAACTTAACCTTTTAGCTCACTTGAGGGTGGGGCCACAATGGGGGGGTCGAAGTTTAACATATGAATATAAAAAGTAAATCTTTAAAAATCTACTTCTCAGAAACTAATCGGCCAGGAAAGCTGAGACTTGTGTGGAAGCATCCTCAGGTAGTGTAGATGCAAAGTTGTGAAAATCATGACCCCTTGGGGTAGGGTGGGGCCACAATGGGGGATCAAAGTTTTATATAGGAATATAAACAGTAAATCTTTAAAAATCTTCTTCTCAGAAACTAATCAGCCAGGAAAGCTGACACTTGTGTGGATGCATCCTCAGGTAGTGTAAATTTAAAGTTGTGAAAATCATGACCCCCGGGGGTAGGGTAGGGCCACAATGGGGGATCGAAGTTTAACATAGAATTATATACAGTAAATCTTTAAAAATCTTCTTCTCAGAAACTAATCCGCCGGCAAAGCTGGAACTTGCGTGGAAGCATCCTCAGGTAGTGTAGATTCAAACTTGTGAAAATAATAACCCCTGGGGGTAGGTTGGGGCCACAATGGGGGGTCGAATTTTAACATATGATTATATAGAGTAAATCTTTAAAAATCTTCTTCTCAGAAACCAGCCAGGAAAATTGAAACTTGTGTGGAAGGTAGTGTAGATTCAAATTTGTGAAAATCATGACCCCTGGGAGTAGGTTTGGGCCACAATGGGAGGTCGATGTTTTACATAGGAAAAACGGAGTAAATCTTTAAAAATCTTCTTCTCAGAAACTAATCAGCCAGGAAAGCTGAAACTTGTGTGAAAGCATCCTCAGGTAGTGTAGATTCAAAGTTGTGAAAATAATGATCCCCAGGGGTAGGGTGGGGCCACAATGGGGGGGGGGTCAAAGTTTAACAAAGGAATAAACAGAGTAAATCTTTAAAAATCTTCTCAGAAACTAATCAGCCAGATGATTCTTTATAATTGTTAAGACTTTAGCCTCAGGCTCACGAGAAGGTTCAGAGTTTGATGTACGTTTATATCCCATATATAAACTATTGTTAGGGATCTTTTTGAGAACTGCAATACTCAACATATGATATGACTATAAAATCATCCTGTTAGAAAAGGGACTAATGATTATAAACATAAGAATATCCAGGAGAAAATGGATTTTATTTATACAGGATCTACATTTATTATTGTACATTGTCATGATAGTTTGTATTATGACTCCATTGAGCTGATTTTATCATACCTATTGTTCCTCAGGTGAGCGATGTGGCCCATGGGCCTCTTGTTCTTCTTGTTCTTCTTCTTCTTCTTCTTCTTCTTCTTTTCTGTTTAGCTCGGGATGGCTTTTTAGGTCTTTCCACCTTTCAGGTGAAAGACATTTTGTATTTCTTATGTTTTTTATTATTATTTTTTTTCTTCTCTTTTTTTCCAGGGAAAGCTTTTTTGTTTCTAGAGATATTGAAACAATTTTTTCTTTATGTTATTGACCATTAAAAGTTATGGTACCAAATGACCTTTTGCGTGATAACTCCCAGAACTTACAAAGTTATTGCCCTTTGTGTACGAAGTGATTGTTATCGCTACTCCTCTGAAACCATAAGAGATAGAGATTTGCAACTTTTACCAATGTCTTCATTACACTTAGAGGATTCTTTAATCTATTCATACCGAAAGGATCTGAGGCCCCCTTCTAGTAGTTATTGCCCATGAAAGTATTTACATTTCTATAAAATCACTTCCAACTTTTTTATTATATGTCACAGAGACTTCGGACCACTTGGGATGGAAGCGTCTACCTAGGCCGATCAAAATGACATAAAGATAAAAGGTCAAGGTCATTTGGAAATCTGTTAACTAATGAGTTTTTACATCTCTTTTGTTAAGGGTGGTAGAGAAACAGTATTACTTATCATAGAGACTTCGGACCACTCGGGATGGAAGCGTTTACTTTGGCCGAACAAAATGACATAAAGGTCAACGGTCAAGGTCATTTGGAAATCTCTAAATTAATGAGTTTTTAGATATCTTTTGTTTAGAGTGGTAGAGAAACACTTTTTCATGGATGTAGTAGGACATCATAAGACGTTTCTAAATATAACCCATTGACCCTTACCATGTAACAATTATAGAGTTATTGCCCCTATTGTACAAAATGCTTGTTATCACTACTCCTCATTAACCGTTAGAGATAGAGACTTGAAACGTTTACTAATGTATTCAGTACACTTAGACACTCCTTTAATTTATTCATACCGAAAGGGTCCAAAGTCCCTTTCTAGCAGTTATTGCCCCTGAAAGTTTCGAACATTTAATAAAAACACAAATAATTTTTGAATCAATAATCATAGATACATCGGACCACATGGTATTGAAGCGTCTACCTTGTCAGATGAAAATGACATAAAGGTCAAAGGTCAAGAATAAAAAAATTCCAAACTTAATCGTTTTACACTTTCTTATAAAGTAACGCAGAAAAAATACTTTTTTCTATTAAAGGAACCTTATTTCAAACATAAAAAACATTGAGGTGGAAAGACCTCTAATTGTTCGAGAACAATTAGTCTACTAGTTTATTATTAGAGTTATCCAAACAATTTAAACTTTATGTAATTGCTCATTAAAAGTTATGGTACCAATTGACCCTGTGTCAAAGAACTCCCAGAACATACAGAGTTATTGCCCTTTGAGAAGGAAATGCTTGTTATCGCTACTTCTCTGAAACCATAAGAGATAGAGATTTGCAACTTTTACCAATGTCTTCATTACACTTAGAGGGTTCTTTAATCTATTCATACCAAAAAGATCTGAGGCCCCCTTGTAGTAGTTATTGCCCCTGAAAGTACTTAAATTTTCATAAAATCACTTCCAACTTCTTTATTATTTATCATAGAGACTTCGGACAACTTTGGATGGAAGCGTCTACCTTGGCCGAACAAAATGACATAAAGGTCAAAGATTAAGGTCATTTGAGAAGCTGTTAATTAATGAGTTTTTAGATCTCTTTTGTTTTTGTTTTTTGTTGTTAAAGAAAAACTTTTTCAAGGATGTAATAGGACATATTAAGACATTTTAAAATATAGCCCTTTGGCTCATACTTTTGAATTATTACAGAGTTATAGCCCCTATTGTACGAAATGCTTGTTTTCACTACTCCTCTGAAACCATTAGAGATAGAGACTTGGAACTTTTACCAATGTATTCAGTACACTTGGAGGGTTCTTCAATCTATTCATACCGAAAGGATCTGAGGTCCCCTTCTAGTAGTTATTGCCCCTGAAAGTTTTTAAATTTCTATAAAATTATTTCCAACTTTTCTATTATTAGTCGTACAGACTTTGGACCACTTGGAATAGAAGCATCTACCTTGGCCAAACAAAATGACATAAAGGTCAAAGGTCAACGTCATTTGAAAGTCCGTTAATTAATGAATTTTCATATCATTTGAATTACAGAATTATAGTAAGGGTTTCAATAGCTTGCTGGATTGCGCAATAAGGTATTCAATAGGGTCAGCAAGGTATCACATCAAGTCCTGTGGTTACTCAAGTGGAACTTGTTTTTACAGTCAACCCATTCATTTTGTACAAAGACAGCTAGCCTCTATAGAACTCTCTTCTATTGTTAGTTAAATCTATTTCTATAGTATTGGCTTGATAATAATAAAAAACCTCTTTAAAAACCATTTATAAATTAATGGCTTCGTGGTTTTCCCATTTTATAGTACAACATGAATCAAAGGTATAATACTTTTTTGTATACCTTATTGATCAATCTAGCAATTCATTAAAAATATTAGGTGGAAAGACCTCTAATTGTTCGAGAACAATTAGCCTACTAGTCTTTTTTAAATCTTATCACAGGATTTGCTACAAACTAAATTAATTTTGTAAGTGATGCCCATTGAGGGGTTATTTAACATATCTATGTCTCTTAATGTTAAAATTAACTAAAATTGGTAAACCATTTATAATTCATCAAGTAAATGATAATGTGTTCCGTTTAGAGAGTCCTACATACCTCTTAATCCATGTTGACCTTAGTCAAGCGATGATTTTATAAATTTCAGCACATGTCAATTATTGTCAATCAAAATCCACAAGGTACAAACGATATCAGATCAATCCGATTTGTACTAGCTGCAGGTCTGTAGTTTCCGACCTGAAAAAAAATCGGATGAACCACCTGGGAGCTAGAGTGCCACCCATTGAAAAAATTAAGTATTTAATACACACAAAAATGTTCGCTTGTTTTGGACTGATTAACCGTATTTAACATCAAATTATGTGAAAATAATTAGCACCATTAAATTTTTCATGCAATTTACTGCTACTATCGTCTCTTAACTTGCTTCAGAAGGACGACCTGGGAGCTAGAGTGCCACCCATTGAAAAAATTAAGTATTTATCACACACAAAAACGTGCGCTAGTTTTGGACTTATTTACCTTATTTAACATCAAATTCTGTGAAAACGAATAGCACCGTTAAATTCTTCATGCAATTTACTGCTATTATCGTCTTTTAACTTGCATCAGATAGGCTTTTATCACAATCATTAGCCCCGTAAAATGAAGTTGTGCAGTTTGTGTATATCTCAAAATGGCGACTCTCTATTTCCATGTAAATTTAACATAATTGATTTTCGCAAGTAAAGAGACGATATCAGTAGTGAAATGCATGAAGAATTTAATGGTACTTATTGTTTTCAAAGAATTTGGGTATAAATGAGGTTAATCAGTCCAAACCTAGCGCACGGGTTTGTGCGCAATAATTACATATATTTTTCAATTTGTGTCACTCTAGCTCCTAGGTCATCCATCCGATTTTTTTTCAGACCAGGAGCTACTGACCTGCAGCTAGGTTTGTACGACCCTTCAATTCCCGAAAGCTCATTATTACATTTATTAGGTACTATATAAAAGATATTTTTCTAATTCCTAACGATACAGTGGATAAATCAGTATAAAAACACACATGTTTTTCAGCAACACTGTCTCGTTAATATTTGGCGTGTGTAAACCGGAAGTATAAAAACAGGAAGTCCAAAAACGAAAATACGGGAGAACAAACGATTGCTACCAGAATTCAACATTACATTTTCAATTCTTTCCTCCGTTTTCAAACATTGCTGACCAAGCTTTGTCAAAAATGATAATAAAAATAAAACAGAACGAAAACAATAAGTCTTTTCGACAGAAAGTCGAAAACCCCTTTTTACAAACGCAGCTGAAGGCACGTTTTAGTTTTTACCTGAATTTGGTCATAATTATCATTATTTATTTTTTCAAAGACATGAGTGATTACATTAATTGGAAATAAAATGTCTTATTTTAATATGTTTTAGGACAACTAAAAAAGGAAGAGGAAGAAATGCTTTTGATTGATAGTATGTCTAATTCTCAATACTTTATATTTTTACTATCTTGTATTATAATTTGTAATCTTATAAATAATATTTTTTGACTTATTAGATTTCAACTTGGAGAAACCTTTCTATAAAACATCAGCATTTTACGAAGGAGTGGAATTTATCAAAAGTGATGGTAAAATACTCTGTTTGGTAGGCAAATGGGGATCTGGAAAAAGGTCCACAGCTAAACAAGTATACGTGGCTGTCACGAATTCATCACCGATAATGATCAGCGATCCTCTTACATTTGACGTTAAAGAACATCATGAACCAATTATTGCAGACATGACACTTTTTATAGAAGTATCAGAGTCAGAAAAGGAAAACCTAGCAGAGAAAATGCACATGTTATTTGAAAATATGGCCTCTTCAAACACATATACAAAAGCTTTCATAATCTTTCTAATTGATGAAGATCGAGAAAATATCGGTAAATTTGTCAGATCCCTTGGAAAGAAAACAAAATTCATAGATCTATCAGAGAGTTTAACGAAAGGAGATCGGACTCAAATCCTATATTCACAATTTGAAACTTTCTGTCGGCATAAAAACTTCAGTGAAGTTGAAAAACTGGCAGTTGAAAAAGGCAAAGACCATTTTTTAGGTTACTCAGAAATATGTGTTCTGTTTTGTAGATGTACTTATTTCCAAAGAGTTGGTCCAGTGTTATTTCGAAACAGCCCTTTAAAATATTTAAAGTCGTGTTTGGAATTTATGCACGATTCTGATAAAGAAAGGTTTCTAAGATTGGTGTACATGAGTCTAAATAAAATGGTGATTAGTGTCGACAACCAAACCGACATGTTACATGAAATACTGGAGTCGTGCAATTGTGTTTCGAGTAAAAATGAAATCAGAAGCAGAACTGAACAAAATAACATCGCTGAAACTGAAGCCACAGAAAAGACAAGTCAAAATAAGCAAGGAGTATCCTCAGAAAAAAAGCTTACAGAGAAATACACGAGTAAAGAGTATATAACTTCCATAATACCGGAGGAGTTTGTAAACAAAGATGCAGATCCGTCTGTTTACAGATTACAACATGACGTCATAAAGAGAATGACTCTTATCGTGTTTGGAACCTATCACTTTGATAAACTGCTTGAATTGTCCAAGCCTGAAGAGTTAAAGTCATGGGTTAAAGAAAAAGGCATGATGCCGAAAGTTGGACTGGGTGAAACAAAACCTGTTTTAGAAATAAGCGGAGAAAAATGGAGACAATACAAAGATTTTTTTCGTAATGAAATTTAATCTATTTTTATGATGATAAAAAATAAAAGTATTAAAATAACAAATGAATTTTCTTCTTTTTAAAACCTTTAATTGTAAAACATAGATATACATGTACATCTTTGTATAGCAAACGTTTCTACTTTGATGCTTTCTGTTTTTTTATTTCACATCTTTCTTGCCATATTGTTAAAATCATTACCTCCCTGCTGGGTTATCTCTAGGCATCTAAGAGAGGGTAGCACTGATGCTACCGTCAGTGGGACACATTGCATTTTTACACACGTTTAGTAACCGAGATAAAATGCCATCGTGAATGGAAACTTGAAAGGAATGTAAAGAGTTTTCATTTTAAACAGTGTTAACGGAGGAAGATTTTGGATCTCAGAATGATGCATTCCCACCAGCAGTTAATGTGACATGTAACTAGAATGGAATGTCCGTGGATCAGTGTTATTGTAACCTATTTTTTCTTGCACTCGGGAATTTCTCGTTTATGGTTTGAACATTATGTGTGCTACATAAATGAGCACACAAGGTGCATTGCACAGCATCCTGGCTTTTAAAAAGTGTCTTAGTCCTTTTATTCTGACAGCATAAACAGAACCGGCGTACATGTCATCAAGATCTTATGTATAAAAAAAAATCAGAAAAATTCCCAGGGCATTTAAATAAAAAGTAACGGTAAGAAACCCCACAAAGAAAATGAAATTACAATTTTATATTAATTTAAGTTGAAATCTAAAAACAGCATTTTATTTATGTAAACACTGACTGCCACATCTCCGTACAAACATCTGGAATGTCATGGTTTTATATTTCACAAATTAATTTATCTATTCATTTTTTGTACAAATCATAAATAGTTATCTGAGGTTCATTTATAGAAATGTACTAAATCCTTGTCTTCTCATGACAGTACACAAAAATTTTCTTCACATCAAGGCATATTTTTTCTTTGTAACTTTTATCAACTATGTACATAAACACTGGCCTAGTTCCAACATTGACCCAGTCACCAGCAGCAATGTGGCTTATCTACGTCAGAGAACAGATGCATGCTGGGGAATAATGGATTACCTCCATAAACCTTTCACTGAGAGTGTTAAATTGATAAAATCTCTTGATAGAAATAAACAAAAAAGTAACAGACCTCATTTTTAAGTTTCAAAAGGCATTTAAAATTTATTAAGCAACAATTATTTTTTTCATGTTCACTTCCTTTAAGAACTTCTATCTATTCATATTGGCTTTTTGCAATAAAATTATATTAATTCAACGTAATATGAAAGTAAAATTAAATATCCAACTTTTGTATTGTCCAGATAAACAAAGAGTGAACTCTACCTGTGCTCCATAATTGTCTAATTGCTTCATTTGCGAGTGGCCGTTCGGTGAACACGCTGATACAAACGATCTTGTGTACCGGCCGTTTACAAATACACATGTACAAGTAGCTCAAGTATTATTAGACATCGGTTTACGCAAGGAACGTGACCACTTTAATTAGCTTGTCAATAGATTATTAAATATTCTTGCATACCTGTCGCTTGACCTCCGATCCCGCAAATTTTACTCCTAACTAAACCAAGTGAACACAGTTCACGGTACTTTAACATCACTGTTTTCTTTGCAATGAAAGGTAGAATTCTATTACAAGAACAAAACTTTGTATCAAATTTACGCTGATTTTTTCCACGAGATTCGGAAATCGTCATGAACAAAGTGGAAATTGGTTACATACGGGAAAACAAGATATAATACATATACAATTAACTCGTACCATAAATAATTCGTTAGTTGTTAAGTCGCACTTGAACATATTCGGATATTATTTGTAAAAATGTTTTTAGACTCATACTCTTCTTTTTTGTATCATGTCTACCCGTTTAAGATTGAAGAACTCTGCTTATTATTGGAACTTTAACTTAAATTTCAACATGGACGGAAGAACTACTCGTTGCTTTTTAATGCAATATGCTTTTTATTTACATTCTGCTTCCCGTTCGGTTTCAAGTCTACAAAGGATTCAATCAATTTCAACGAGTTTATGTGAAGGGACAATGCCATAAAGCTTGTGAAATTTCAAAAATGAGCTCAATTTCTTTTTAACGGAACGTTATTTTATAATTTAAAAAGGTGATTTTGTTCAGGGTGACACTTGAAATTTTCTAGGTGTAAACAGCCTCGTTTGAAGTAGTCTTTTCGTAAGTTCTAATGGTCGAAACAACGACCTTGTCATCTAATACAATCTTCCACTGGGTCGCAAGTTGACTGACGTTTTTTTATAGTAATTGTTAGACCATAATTAATCACTTGATTGTCTACGGACTTTTCTGTTTTTTTCGATTACGACAAAGAACACACGGCGGGTGTGACAGAGGATGCTCACTCCTCCGAGGCACCTGATAATACCTTTATCTTTTTGGAGGTCCATGTTTTATTTCGTTTTATGGATTTTTTGAGATGATTGACGGTTTGTTATTGCCATTTTTTCATCAATATGTTTTAAAGTGTATTTCACACTGTTCGTTTTTTTAATTAAGGTCCCTTCCTTTAAATATTCAACCCTCCATACGATCGTATGGACGTGTATTATAATATAATTATATAGTACTATAAGTTAGATGTTCCCTTTTTAGTTGCAAGCTCATTACATGTGATGTATATCATCGTTCATATCTAATAGGGTCTGATTGTATATAAGACAAATATGTACCGGTGGATGATATACACGAAGCTCTTTAAGTCTGATGCTGAGGGTTTAAAGAGTGTAGAAAGGGAAAGGAGTACATTGATTTAATTGGACCAAATGTTTACCAATACTTTAGGAGGAAATCGTTGAAACATCAGGTAATACCAACTGCCGAATCTGTAAATAACTATAATTAATAAAAGAATATGCAGCTTTAAAAAAAAGAAAGAATGTTTTGTTTGTTAGTGTCGAAACATCTTTTTATGTGTATATTACAGTCAATTTCACTTGATTCAATTTCTTTTTGACTGCTTTTTTTTTTTTATATATAATTTATTGTTTTTGTTCCATACATACTAATACTAATGTTGACATTATTAAATTCAGTTTTTATAAATTTTATACACATGTATATTTACATATATTTTTCAATATAAGTGGTAAATGGTTACTTTGCTTCCGAAAATATATATATATATATATATATATATATATATATATATATATATATATATATATATATATATATATATATATATATATATATAGATATATAGATATAGATATATAGAGATAGATAGATAGATAGATAGATAGATAGATAGATAGATAGATATATATATATATATATATATATATATATATATATGTATATATATATATATATATATATATAACAAATAATAATACGAATAGTTATAATCATAATATCATAAACTAATCTAAAATGTTTTTCCATGTAGGCCACAATTTTTCAAAATTGCACAGCTTTTGATTTTGGATAGCAGCATATTTTCTACATGATATTTTATTCTTAAATGACAGAGTAATCCAAGAAAATTTGGAATTTTATTTTGCATTAAGGATATAAAAATATATTGTTAAACATATAGAATTATGAAGTTTATAACCCTGTTATTGTTTGACAATTGTAGATCACCAAGAATAACATTCGAAACATTAAAACCAACTCTTTCAGAGGTTTTTCTGTAGATATGAAGACTTAATTCACTCCAGAGTGTTTGTACTTTATCACAAGGATTGAAAACATGTATTATTGTTTCAACATTTTCCATACAAAAACCACAACAATCAGATGCAAGATTCGAAATTGTAACCACTGGGCAGAAGAATCACTAGTGGTTTTATAACTAATATTAAAAACATCTTGCACTGATATTGTGCATACTCCATATGGCATAAGCTCTGCCTCCCACTTGCTGATTGAGGTTGGAATAGCAATTTTTATTCAAAAAATTATAAAAGATTTTTGAACATTTTTCAGAAGATATGAGAGGTTCAAAAAATAAAGGTACATATGGATTACGAAGTCTTTTGAAAGAAGACCTATCTATTAACAATGATTTCAAATATTTTGAAATAGCTGTAACAATGCTATTGTGTTGCATCACACAACTGTCAGATAGATTGTATGTGTTTTTAAGAACTCCAAAGTCTAAAAGAGTACAATCATCATCAAAAAAATCTTGCACAACCTTTATTCCCTTTTCATACCAGGATTTAAAAAAACACTGGTTTGTTGTTCACTTTTATATTAGAGTTATGCCACACATAGAAAATATCCATCCATGGTTTATGTGATCAAGTTATCCTTTTAATCCATTTACATTTAAGTGATGTAATAAACCTTCTAACATCTACCATTTTCATACCACCTGACAAGTAGTTTTGTGTTATAAGAGACCTTTTAACTTTGTCTGTTTTGGATTTCCATAGACAATAGCTTTGCATATAAATGATACAATCTCCTTTTTGGGAGTAGGAAGCGATATAAATAAATGATTTAGTTTTGGAATTTACAAACTCTTATTGGCAGTGACACGACCAATTGGAGTAAGAGTTCTTCTTTTCCATTGTTCCATAAGTGCAATGATTTTTGGAATCTGAATACCAAAACTAATATCAATAATTTCAGAAAGTTCAACGGAAAATTGGAAACCTAATGAATTAAAAGATGTAGATCCCCAGTATAATTTCCATCTGGTATGATGAAACACTTGATCAGAATTTTTTTTTGAACCAATCCACACAATTTTTGTCTGAGATGTATTAATTTTAAGTCCTGAAAAGCTGGAGTAAAAATCTATGGTTTCTAATGCTTCGAACAAGGATTTTGGTGAACCATCAAGGGCTAACAAAGTGTCGTCTGCATACTGTGTTATTTCATGTTCTTTATTATGAACAAAAATGCCCTTAATATCATTGTTTTGCTTTATAAGAATTGAAAGGATTGAATGAATAATGAATAAATATGGAGCAACATGATCTCCTTGTCTACAACCCCTTTGTATGTCAAATTATTCTGATAAAAAACCATTTGTAAAATGCAGGCACGTAAATTTGTGTTTAAAATTTTTATCCACTGGATAATATATTCTCCAAACCCAAAATAATTTAAAACTTTATAAATAAACGACTATGACATAGAATCAAAGGCTTTTTCGAAATCAATGAGGACCAAAAGCCCTGGAATTTCATGTATCTCTGTGTACGACATCAGATCATTAACAAAGCGAGTATTTTCCCCTATGTATCTACCATTTATGAAACCAGATTGTGTATTTGAAATAATAATGTCCAAAACTTGTTTGATTCTAAAACTTAGGCAACCAGATATGATCTTGTAGAGAACATTTAAAAGGGTTATTGGTCGCCGGTTCTTTAGAAACTGTCTTGGTTTGTCCCCTTTTGGCAAACTTGAAATTATTCCAAGTCTTTGAGAGATAGGATGCTCTTTTTTAAGAAAAATACAGTTAATAGCTCTAACAACATAATTTCTAATATCACTCCAAAAAACCTTTAAAAATTCTGCGGTATACCCATCACTACCAGGGGACTTATTATTCTTCATGTGCTTTAATACGTTAAGAACTTCTCCTTCCTCAATGTCTTTCTCCAGACCTTTGGACGTATTTGTATCTAGTTTAGGAGTATTAGGATTCAAGAGCATTTCTTCTAAATTTTATATAAACTAAACTTGAATCTGCACTTTTATACAAACTTCATGATATGTCTTAACTTCATCTAAAATTTTTGTTTGTTCATATATAGTGCCAGTATCCTCTTATTCAATTTTTTTATTGTTTTATTTAAAAAATTCCTAGATTCTAAATTACAAAAATATTTTGATTGTTTTTCACCCTCCTCTATCCAGCGAGCTCGGGACCTTATCATGTGGCCTAGTAAATTTTTTTCATCTAATTTATGTAAATCAATGTAAGCATCTGATTCTAAATCCTCAATTTCTTGCAATGGTGTATTTTTCCTTTTGGTCTTTTTCTTTTTTGATATATGAAGAATATGAGATAGTATTTCCCCGTATTTCCATCAGTAATACATCAAGAAATAAACTTTCATCAATGTTATTTTTACATTGGAAATTTTTACTCTCTGCATTCTATTTGACTGCTTGCTTATGTCAGGGTTCATGAGAAGGACTCTCGCGAGTCAGGCTAAAATTATCACAACTGTCACAAAGGAGATTCTTTAATTTATTAATTTAAAAGTTAAATGTGTATAATAACCCTTTCATCGCATGTAGCTGTCTCTCGTATATTTGTAGATATGATATCTAGGCAACCCGTTATATCTAAAACTTCCTAATATGTACTTTATGATACCAGTGAACTTTATATAAGTATGTGAAGACCAGGGCTGCGTTTTACAAAAGAACTTACGACCAAATTAATGAATGCTAATTAATCACAAACTAATCAATGAATCATTCTTATGGCTGGAAAATATAATTATGGGAATTGAAATATTTATAAACAAATGGTTTTATGTCAATTTTATTCTTTAAAGATCATTTTACGAGGCTGTAAATATTTACGACTTTGTCGTAAGTCCTTTTGTAAAATGCAGCCCAGAGTACACATTGTCCTTAAGTTTGGATTGGCCAGACATGTATGTCTGCACTGAGCAATGCAATCTATCGGAAAATTAAGGATTATATAATTATTTTTCTTCTGTGATTACATTACATTTTTCTTTCAAATAGAAGTTTTGCGTTACAAAAATATGTATTATGAATAAGCTACATTGTATATCTACTACCTTTTATTCTCATCCGCTGGTTTCCTGTATTAGAGCAGTCTCGATCATGTTGTTTCATATATTATTGCAATATATAATATCGTATTATTTGATACGATATTGTATAATATGATATTGGTTTACATACTATATTATTATATTACATGAAATTGTATTAAATGACATTGTTATACATAATACTGTATTATATGAGACTATATTGTATTTTTATAATATATAATTATACTACATCATATTTATCATATGGGATGATACAATGTTGCATCAAATTATATTGTATCATTTTATTCAATATTTTATGACTTATCAAATATGATAAATATATCATACAATACAAAATAATAATATATTTAAGAAATAAAGTACGAGTTTTCGTGAATGTTGCAGAATAACCTCCGAGGTCTAGAAATGTTGTTTTGAAATATAAAAGCCGATGCGTCAGCCGAGGCTTGTATATTTCAAACAACATTTCGAGACCGAGGAGGTTATTCTTCAACATTCACGATAACAAGAACTTAAATTTCTATTCTATGTACAACCCAGTATTTCTACAGATCGTTTCTCCTATAGAGAGACGATCTAGGTCATTAATAGTTTGACAGCAGAACTAATGCATTATATTTCCTCGCTTTCTTACAATGTTAGCATTGAACACACTGGTTATGTTACGTGGAAATAGAATTAGAAAAAAAAAAGTTTACATTGGAAATTGAGATTTAATTAGATTTACAATGTAACATACGTACTCAAACTAAGCGACTTTCGCTAACACACACCTAATAGTGTAATGAAAACATGATTCAGGCATAAAGAAAAGAAAACTTATCTGTATTTTGTTAAACGAAGTTTTAAACATTCATTTTTTTACATTAACATTAATCGCGGGTAATAAATCATTATGGCTTAAGATTCAGGTAAGACAATGTTTATGGACCGACATCGTAACAACGCTTTCTTGAAAATTACAACCGTAATTTGTCAAAGTAGATAAATCAGTTAAAGTTCATTTCTGACTCTTATTAAAAGTCTCGATCAAAATAGCAAACGCAATATCACAGAACAAAAATGTAATTGTCCCATTTTCGACAACTTCTCCCTTCTTCAGGACAAAATAAATAAATAACATGGGGAAAAAAAATAAAATCTAGCTTTACATATAACACTACTTAGGAACCTATGAAAACAACAACAAAAACATTTTAAACAGCTATGATTCTCGGTGTTAGAGAGGGTGTGGCAAAATGACCGATCGCTGTATTTGAATAATTTATCGACTGCAAACTTCCGCCTGAGTGAGTCAGCTAGTAAATTGTTAGTAATAGATAAATCAAAATTAACGTCCGTGTTAATAAAGAGAAGTTTAAATCCCCTGTTGTTAATTCGTACTGCGATTTAAAGACACGTAGGATCGTTTTTGAAAGTGTGTGTGGGGGGAGGGCAGAATCATTCCAAAATTCTTGACAAGCAAGAAAAAACAAACAAACAAACAAAAACCCATAAAAACTTTCATAAATTTCATTATGTAAATCGATGTGTGTGTGTGTATGTGGAGGGGGATGTGGGGTTGGTAGTATATCTATAACTTCAATTTCACTCTTAATTTCCTTATTTCTTTACAATTTTTCTTTTACTCGCAAAAAAAGGGGGCAACTCCATGAAAATTCAATTTTTTATAAGTTATTTTAAGATAATAATTTACCAGCATTTGATTAGATCCGAATTCTTAAATCAATTTAAGGAATTAAATTAAGTTTTAAAGTGCCTAGAATAAATTATATAGTGACTTCATAATGTTTTGTTTAAGATAAGTTATGTATTGTGTATAATGTCTAGGTTATTTCATATAATGATGAGGTAATGATGTGTAGTGAGGCCAGATAATGATTTTGAAAAATTGTGCGAGGTTTTTCGTAAACTTTTAAATGAAAAATATTTTATCATTCATACTAGTATCTAGTGATCTCAGAAAAAATCTGCTTCGTTCTTGGCAGTTTCGCCCCGTGAAAGGAGATGAAAAAATTGGTTCCCCTTCCCCTACCTTTGATTTGATCGAACAGTGAGTCTTACTTGTTCTCATACAGAGACAAGGTTATTTGTTTTTGCTCCGTAGAAGTAAAAATCTGTAAAGTTCTGTGTTTTTTCTACTTTGAGCTTTGACTCATCATTAGACAACCCCCGATGGCCTGCAACGTTGACGAAAGCAGATCATTTGAGTTAAATGGCACAATTATAATAATTATTGTTATAAACAAACGTTTAGTCTGTATACTCAAAAACTGTTTTCTTTAAAGCATATGCCACGTGATGTTGTTCGGTAGATCAAGAATAAAGAAATGTGTCAATCTTCGGTTTCTGAGATACATGTAATACTATATGGTAAAGAGGAAAAAAATGTATGCATAAATCAATTAATTAAACCCGTACCTTATGTCGTTATTTATATAGTTAGGTACTTAATTCAAACGATTTATTTTCCGCCAATAATAACTATTCATCAGATTCGGCAAACAAATTATTGTATATCATTTTCCCATCAAATGGAAATTTAAATTTCCGGATGCGTTAACTGTTTTTTTTATTTATTTCAACCACTCCACCTACTTGAACATTGATTAGGTTGGGATAGTACATGTAGGTGTGTATATGGAGAGGGAAATAATTCATTTGATAACAAGCATATAGTTATGTTTAAACTACGAAATACACCTTGTACGTTTGACAAAACCGTATGCAAAGAGGTTAAAGCCTTATTTAACTGTCAAAGTTCCATATATGTCTTTCAATGTATCCGAAACGAAAGGAATAGATCAGGAGAGATATGTATACAGTCTGTCTTGGTTCAACCAGGTGTACTTGACTGGGTTTTTCTTATGTTTTGAATATTAAAAGAAGTGGCTAAACGATATTGAAACTGAAACTCCAACGTCATTCGACTATAAATAATTTTAAATTTATACACAGTAGCAGCTGTCGTTGTTTTAAGTAATCGATCAGTGTCATTGTAGAAATATTTACTTTAGATGTCTATAATCATCGTGGACAGCCTTATTACTAAGAAAGCATTTTATTACTTATTTTATTCCCCTTATTCTTACATGTATGATATTGCAAAGTCCTGGTGAGGTTTTGGTTTTGTTGTTTAATGCCTGGTATACACAATCTGCATTTTGAATCTATTTTGATAGACTACTGTCCAGATAGAATACAACACTGGCGCCAACACTCTGGACATAGTCCTTTGCAATGTGTCCAGCGGCTGTCCAAACGTATTATTTCTCTCTAATGAAGTCTACAAGTGTAAGACCTTTTTCCTTATTTTAGTTTGTTTAAAATTCATGTTTGCATCTACTTCAATATTATCAAAAACCAAAATAAACAGATTTTAACACATGCAAAAGAAAAAGAACAAGTTTCTACGTAGTTTTATTAAGTTTGCATTGCACGGATAATCTTCAGCTATAATGTGTATGCAAATACATGTATTACACAAGTCATTCTCAGATAGATTCATTTTCTTCCCTATTTATCGTGCGTTTAATCAAGTTCACACTCAAAGGTTTAGGATGTGATTTTAATCATGAGAACAGGCCGCATTTAATCATACAAATGGCGTTATTCAAGAAACACATCGGATACATCACATTACAAAACCGTTATTCGTTAAGTAGGTTGATGAAGTAATATACTAAACTTAACAAAGGTCTTAAGCGTTCCAATATACTGAGTATTCAGGACAAAATTTGACTATCCAATGAAATAAAACAAGAGTTTTGACATCACATAGCTTTGCAACTAAAAAAACCACTACTCAACCAAAGGCACAAATTGTCTGTTGATCATGATTTGGAAGTAATTCTTCTTCTTCATCTACAGTGTACCTTACCTTCTCCCTTATTTTTATTTCTTCTGTTGTCTCAATGTTAGTAACATTGACATAGACGTTTATACAAGTATCTGTAAACAAAACGTGTTCTAGAAGAAATCGCATTTTCTGGCCGGTTGCTTCCTCATACTAGATGAAATACTAATACTGCATTCTAACCCATTTACATCCCCTCATAATAAAGCTAAAAGTAAATATGCAGCAAATGAAGACAGCACTATTATCATATAATTGAAATGTAAATAAACGACGGATTGTTGAATTTGTGATTAGGGTTTTCCCCCTGGTATATTTAGGCTTGCGTGAACCAAAGATACAACTCTTTTTTATAGGCACCAAGTCTGGATTACTCGTAAAAATTACATAACACTAAGATGTTTGAAGCTGAATGTTATTCAAAATTTGAGTTTTACTTTAGTAAAAAAAAACCTCACTTTTCTGAAGAAATATTACAAAAATTATTTGATGCATTCTCTTTTCAAGCAAAAATAACTTTTCTTACTATAGTCTGTCCCAAGGTATTGCTTCCATCACTTTCTGGAGATTTTTGATTAAAATACACATACCTGTGAAAATTTGATAAAAGGGAAAATATCCAAGATATCGTCATTGACACATTATCATTTTTCATGCATAAAAATTCAAAGGAACGATAACAAATTTATTACAGAGATTTAAAATGGAAAATGTTTACATCTTTTCACCATTCGAAATCACTAGGAATACCTCGCACAATTTTTCAACTTTATCATTATGCGCCATGGATAGGATATCCAATTATGTAGTTAAATGATAAATATGATTTTACAGTTTATACTTCTTTTTTTTAAATCTAATAAAAAGTCAATAAAAATGGCGGCAAGGCCATGTTTGTCTTACTTCTGGTACAATGCGAGAGATGGGCACATAAGAAGAGTAATCGCTGTGCAAATGTCCGTATATACGTGTTTCTAGTGCCTTCCTCTAGCTCTTTCCACCCATTCGTCGTGTTGTTAAGCACCTGATTAAAGTTGTCATAAATTTCATGATTTATGACTGGAAGCATTCAGTAAACAGAAATCAGAGCCCACATGTTGTAGTAGCCTTCCTCTGAACATGTCTGAGCATTAATATGAAAAAAAAATAGAAAGAGTATTGAAGATGTGAAATTATACAAATGTTAGCACTTTGCATTATAATTACAGATAAAAAAAATTTACGAAAGTTCTTTTCGAGTTCTACCTCGAATTGTTACCTCACGCATCGTTAGTCGTGTTTTAAAAACCTTTCCTGATTGTAAATACTATTTGTAACTACCTAGCTAGTTCAGTTGTGTAAAAAAAAAGGCACACATAATTATGCAAATTTTTTTTATTTAAATCTAAATCTCAATCATAAGCAATTTAATATCTTGATTTGATATTCAAATATGAATATTTTAATTTAATTAATCTTTATTTTATTTCAAGTGTTTCAAAAGAAAATGACCCATCAAAACCTGAGATCTACATCGTAGTTGTTGTTGCTGTATCTTTGTTCATTTTTCTCCTTGCAGTCTGTTTTCGCAGAAGAGGTTAGTAATTTTCAGATTATTAAAGAAACAAATATCAAAATTGCTACTAAAATCTTTTAAACACTTTTACATTATAAAGAAGAAATATAGGAAAAACATTTGTTATGGTTGGACCAAAAAAACGAGGAAAATCTTAATTAACAAGGAGTGCAAACATGTAACTATAATCTCCCAACCTAATCTTCCATCATTTATCATATTTATACTACAACTTTTTTCGATCGGTTATCAGAACTAACAAGTTAGTTGATTTCTTTCATACTTTGATATTTGTCATGAAATGCATTTGCTCTTATGACGTTCAGTGATTCGTGATAGTTACTTCATCTGAGTACTTTAGAGTGACTTTTACTAAGAATAAAAAAAAAAAAATTCACTGATCATACTGAAAAACATCTGTTTTATGTTATGTACATTTGATTATGTTGTTATTTTCAAGCAAATATAGATAAATTGCCTACTTCTTGAGTTAATGGCCATTGACTATTTTTAAAAATATTAAGAAAATACTTCAACATTTTACTCTATTTTAATTGTGAGATATTATATAAATAGTGCTTGTTTGGGAGGGTAACAGTTGAAATTGACACCCCTCGAAAACCATTGTCAACCGACGCGAAGCGGAGGTTGACAATGGTTTTCGAGGGGTGTCAATTTCAACTGTTATCCTCCCAAACAGGCCCTTTTTATTTTGTTATACTGAATGTCTTAATTTAAAAGAAAACTTAACTGCTTTTACTTAGGAATAACATGAATTCTACGGCGAACCGTACGCGCATAATTTTCGCGCATGTAACAATTTTTAATGTTACCCGTTGCTAAGTACGTTGCTAATGCTGAGGGTAATAGAACGAATTATGAACTGCATCTAAACCAATCAGATTTCAGTATTTAACATGAAAGTATAACAATTAAAAAATATACTCTTTAAAATTGAAACTTAGTTTATGAATGACACAAAACAGATACAACGAAATAAGTATTCTGTGATTTTTAAAAAAAAATATTCTAGTCCAAGTTTCCTTTATCAATTTTCAAATCCTTACACCTTTTTTTATCAATTGATCAAAAAAACTGAATAATGATGACACTTACACATGTATAGTATTAAACTACTTATATTCCTCTTATTCTGCTGGCAAGCAACGTTTATGAAGCCAACGATCAAAAATTTGAGTGCATGGATAAACGTATTGAAGGATTTTTAAAAATACTTTTGCATTGCGCGCCTACGATAATCTTAATGAAAAGTGAAATAAATCCAACATAAATATTCAAATTTATATTGACCAACAATAAAATCTAAAATGAATGTTGATTATTATACATGTAGTACTACCAACATTTTTTGCGGAAAACAACATCTAATTTTCTTTTAATTTACTCTGTATTTGCTTTAAGTCCATATGTGTTTAATCTTAATTCTATAAGATAGGGAAAATATCTAATGTTATGTCAATGATAATTTATATATTACATTCTGTGTTAAGAGCAAATTTTACTCATGAAATAGAACTTTAAACCAACCTGACTTTGCCATCTCAAACCCTAAATTAACAATTAACATCCTTAATGTTATTCATGTTGAGAGCGCTTATACTCATAGAGTTTAAACGCAGCTGGTGGTAATGGAAGAAAACAATATCAATTACAAACGCAGTTGGAGTATTGAGTAAACAAAGAAAAGTTGTAAACACTTTTTGTTTGGACCTAAATTTTTCCATATTTGGCATTTTCACTATTTTAATTATTTTTAAAAGACGTAATAGTTACATTATTTGAATAAAATGTCTAATTTTATCCTGTTTTACGACAATACAGGAAAGGAAATAAAGAAATTCCGAAGGATGGTATGTCTAATCATCTAATAAAGATATCAATACTTACTATTTTTACTTTCTTTCAGTATAATTTATGATCTAAAAAAATAAAAAAAAAATTCTTGACCTATTAGATTTCAAGTTAGAGCAAACTTTCAATAAAACATCAGCCTTTCACGAAGGAGTGAAATTTATTACCAGTGGTGGTGAAGTACTCTAATTGGTAGGCCGATCGGGATCTGGGAAAAGGTCAACGGCTAAAACAAGTATACGTGACTGTCACGAATTCATCACCGATAATGTTCAGCGATCCTCTTACATTTGACATTAAAGAATATCATGGACAAATTATTCCAGACATGACACTTTCCATAGAAATATCAGAGTGAGAAAAGGAAAACCTAGCAGAGAAAATGCACAGGTTATTTGGAATAATGTCCTCTTCAAACACAAATTTACATGTTTTCATATTTTTTCTATTTGATGAAGATCGGTTTATTTCTGTAACACTATCTAACACATTCCATCGACAACTGCTGTCATTCAAAATCAAACAATGTATAATAAATTATAAAGTTTGGGTCAATTTATAAATTTTGAATTCCACAACATCTTTAACACTTGATTGCGAGCTTATTTTTGCATTAAGAAGATTCCAAATCGAATTTATAGTACATGCACAACTTCTATTCTTTTAATGAACTGCGTTTAAAGAAAGACATAACCAAGATGAAGAAAATTAGCTGTAGTGTATCTTTAATAAAGATAAAACATTGTTCATAGAAGAAACCTTAACACCTTGTTTATAGATAATAATATAGAATACTTTCCAAAGAATTGTTAAGATATAAATATTCATAATTCTCATCTGAACAATTGAAAAAATATGGTATCGATAATAGTTTCTTACTTTTTCTTTAGAAAATGATATTTTAATTGTACTGTTTAGGACGTTTTGGGGTTAAGGTATCCCACTCCTCAATGTTGTTGTCTCAAGATTTTCTTGAGAAGTATATCATTGAAATCTGTAGACAAAACAAACTTAAAAAATACAAAGATAATGGGGGATCAGTATCCATCCCTCTGAGTTATGGCCCATTTAATTTGACCTTTTTGCACCCAAAATACAATTTCATCCTGATTAGGATTTGTTGTCAGTATTTTTGATTAAGCAAACTAATTTCTTCAAATATTGTTTTTAATTATGCACAATGGTCACACTGAATAGAGGGATTACGAAAAAAAATTGTACAAAGCTGCATAAATTTTTGTGTGACCTTTTTGCACTTAAAATAGACAATTTCTATAATAATTACAATTTGATTTCAAATGAAAACTTCTTGAATATCAAGAATTTTATAAGATTAATCCAGTTTGCCTAAATATGTATTTAGTATCATTTTGACATAATATAACATGGGGGTCAGTGATGTCAAATTTTAGATATAGGGCTTCAAGGTAAAATTCTCGCAAAATTTGGCTTAAAAAAATTCAGACATGTTCTATATATATGCATGATTTATGCTAAACGGCTATCACATTCTCAAGATTTAATTTTTTACATGTCACACAGAACCTATAAAATATGTTACAAACCTATCAAATGTTAAAAATGTGAATAACGAATAAAGTATAATAAAAAGAAAAGTATATTGAAAATTCATAAAATTGCTTGTTTCTGTCATTTTCGTCTAAAAAACCTTCCGCACGAAAAAATAGTTCCCCAAAAAACTTGTTTGTTTCTTGAATTCAAATGGATTTTCTTTATGAATATTGTGTAATTATGAAATAATAATCTATCTGTGATTATTAAATAAATAAAATCCTATTCATTTTAAATATAATGATCATCTGCGCAAAGAAATCCAAACATGAGGAGTGAGATACCTTAAGCGTTCAAGCAAAGTAAACACTTTGACTTAAGAAAGATTTTTAAAAAAAATTAAATAAAACATTTTCAAAAATATGATATACTTCAAATCCCTATATCCATGTTTTAAACCGACAGTCAATTAATACAAAGTTTTGTTTAATGATGCACTGCTATGTAAGCATTGATAGTTATCTACATCTGTGCCTAGATGGATTAATTATTTATCAAATAAATTCCAATAAGAATACCTATATTTCGATAGAAAATAGTTCTATGGTAAAAAGTGCATGTATAAGCGTTATGTTTTTGATTTCAGAGAAAAAAATCTCCGAAAACCAAGAAAAATGGTTTACTAGATAACGGCTTATGTATCAAAAGTTGTTTAGTATAGTAAGCTGTGAATTTAAAGCCAATTTTATTTCATTAACTGACATTTAGATGCAGTAGCTTTTAAAGATATTGTTGCATTCATAGGGATATTTATTAAAATATTAATATAAAAGACGTTAAACCAACTGCATTTTTGAAGTCAATTTCAGAACTAGTGTTAAAGGTTTTCCAGAAGTGGAGCTGAAAGATGCATTCAAAGTTTGCTTTAAGACATTCTTTAACTCTAATCTTTAATTCAATGGTAGGAATATAGAATTTTACATAAAATATTGCCTGTAAATCACTATATAAAAAAAATGAAAATAACAGATAATAAGACATGTACTTTTTGTGAAAGTGAATGTGAAACTATTTAACATGTATTTGTTCTGTGCACAAAGGTGAAGCAAATTAGGAATGATCAAAGCCTACATTTATTCAATTACTTCGAAGCAAGTGAGTTTTAATGCTAAAACATACTTTTTGGTGAAGCCCTTCTTATGAATGAAAACCATGTTATAAATTTTATAATTTTACTAGATGATTACCCAATTAATGTATAAACTAATTAATATATAATCACCGGATCGGTACGTGGCAACTACATCTTTGTATTAAAGGTAATAAGCCAGAGACAGAAAAATCCCGTCAGGCGCAGCGGACGGTCTGTGTTAATGTGCTGAAAGTTAACACGAACGAATTAATTTGCTAATGTGGGGTTGCTGTTAATTAAGTTGTACTAGTAAGATAATTCGTAATGAAGGTGTGTTGGGGAGGATTATATCTTCCCTGTTTACATATACATCATTTATCCATGGAGACGTAGAATACAATAATCTGTTTATTAATGTTTAAAAATTGAAGTCCAATTTTTACCACCAGTCTGTCGTGGTATGAAAATGGATGAAATTAAAAACACGCTAAGTAATGCATTATTATTCATTTGCATGCATATTTTAACCAAAGTTGTCAGATTCAAAGTTTCTGCCGATGGTTATATGACTCGCCCTACACTTTCCACCATGATGTCAACTAGTCAACCCATTTCTAGGCACACCGTTCTGAAAAGTTCTTTCCATTATTACTAAAATTGCATTAATTGTTCCTTATATATCAATTTTTTGTATTAATCGAAGTCCGATCAAAGGTATCTGCCCGCAATGCATAATGAACTCGTCCTACACTTCGTTAATTAGTCAATTCGTGTTCTTGGTTACCGCGTTCTTGAAAGTTCTATCCCATTCTCTCACCAGAGGTCGTGCTTCGCAAGCGAATGAGTATCAAACTTAAAATCACCCCCAAAAAAGCGAATGTATGACTTTTGTCCAATCAGATCGTAGCTGGGCGGAGTTAAGACATTTGCCGCTCGTGACTTGAATGAAAGAGAGAGAGAGAGAGAGAGAGAGAGAGAGAGAGAGAGAGAATTGAGTAAATTATAAGTGATGCCGATCAAGAAATCTCGATATAAAATTTACATGTATATCCTATATTGGTATAACTTTAATTAATAAAAGCGTTTTAAAGAACGACTTTGAAAATTTCTTTGACCGTCGACAACAGTGTCTTCATACATGTACATGTATAAGAATGACATAACTAACCAACTTAATTTCCTGGCATGGAATCCGAGAATACGGGCATTACATATTGTGAAATGCGAACGAATGATAACTTATGAACTCAGATGTAGTGAAAAGGAAAGGCAACGCAGGCAGATGCTTAGTGGAAAATTAAAACAATGGCGGACGTATTCGTCCTTAGGTAAAGAATGTTTCTTACTGAGTAACCAAGAAAGTACTTTATACAAAGTTAATTTACAACCTATATTTTATTCCAGGAAGATTCAGCATACTTTGATTAAAATACAAACGGTAACACTTGTAATGAAAACAGTTTCTTAAATATTCGTACAGTCTTTGATGTTTGACATTACCTCTCCCCATTATCTATATATATATATATATATATATATATATATATATATATATATATATATATATATATATATATATATATATATATATATATATATATATAAACATCGTGGTTCCCCGGTTAAAGAATTTCAAAACACCCCAAAGTTACAAAAAATTATAAGATATACTAGATCTTGATTTGTCGCTTTATAACTATTGATAGATAGTTCGCTCACCTGCGTCATCTATGATTTACTCCATTAACTCTCTCTCTCTCTCTCTCTCTCTCTCTCTCTCAAATTAGGTCACGAGCGGTAATGTCTCAACTCCGCCTTCTACGATATGATTGGACAAAGGTCAATTAAAACATTACGTAAAAACTTTTCTTGAGTTAATGCCTATTAAACGCTTCTATGTACTTCGCTGTATAATTATCAGCTTAGGACGGGTGTAAAGATAATAATTACCTTCTTTAAATATTGGCCGATATGTAGTTGAACATGTTGTTCAACACGTTCGAGGAGAATACTTAAAACTTTGTTTTTTACCTTTTTTAGCTCACTTGTCTGGTTGAGTTAAACACAAACCTGCACTTTTCTGTTTGCTTATATCTATCTGTGCAGCTATTTGTCTATAAACGTTTTGTGATATATTTAAAGTTCAAGTTAATTATAAATAATGTAAAAGTAAGAATGGTGTAATCATTATGTAATCATTGTCAACCAAATATTTTACTACACAGTTTCATGTATTATAAAAGGCATGCAATTAAATCTGAATAATGAATTTAGTCTACACACGTGCGCTGTATACATGATACGTTTTACATTCAAAACATTTAATTTACAGATTGAATTAATGAAATATTCTAGTAACACAGAAGTTTTACCCAACATGCATATGTGACTCAAGACTTTTTATTGATCATCAACCCCAGATGGCATTTTGACAAACGTTAGCTCACAATAGAAGCTCTGATACGAATACATGTTCCCATGTGAATAAACCCAAATTCAGTTAGAGAAATAATGCAATTAATATGGGTTTTTTGTATAATTATCATTTTTATCATCACTAATGCATATTGTGAGAAATATATTGTATTTGTTTTAAAATTACATCATCATATGATAGGTATTAAAAATATAATTCCATTATGGAATCATTCATATTGTTCAAAGGTTGTTGAGGAAACTGCAATAGAAATTTGATACGGACAGAGGCACAGATAAACAGGAAGTTAACATAGTATTCGAACGAAAATGAATTCAACCATATGGCATGTCTAAACAAGAGCGTGCTAAAATTACAAACACCTTCAAAAAGGAATTGGTAAGAAAACTGCGACGAAAGTTTTGTTATGGACAGATGCGGGGATAACCAGGAAGTTGACGTCAAATTCGACAAAAATATTTCCTACCATATTGCATGCTTAAACAATGAGTGTGCAAAAATTTCAATCATTTATAAAGACTAGTTGCTTACGACACCTCGACAAATATTTGTCATGGACATTTGCACGGATAAACGTATGATCGTCAGATTCGTATTAAAATAAATCCAGCAATCATATAGCATGTTAAAAAGAGTGCGCTAAAATTTCAAGCACCAACGAACAACTATTCCTGAGAATTCTGTGACGAAAATTATGTTACAGACGGACACACAAGGGTAAAACTGCAAAACTTCTCTCCATCGGATGGGGGGGGGGGTTAATTACATGTAGTGTTGGGCTTTTATGTTACCTTAAACAGTATTTCATTTAAATGGGATGTCACTAGATACTGGCGAGGGACTTTGAAATAAGTTCTTAACGCCACACAGGGATATCGGCTTCTGTATGACGCATACACCTTTTGAAAATCGGTTTAATTTTATCCTGAAAGGCCCACTACTTCCACTTCAGCGCCAATCGATTTAAAATAACGGTTACTTTCATTATGGAAAGATTCTTGACCATAAAGGAATACTTCTTAACCGTTAAAGCTGAGATGAATTCATAAAAGCATTTGGTGGCCATACTACATTGCAGTTTCGATCGCTCCTCGACTGCTACTGTGGTATATAAACCATCGAGAATGTTAAGGTCTTCTATAATAGTAGTGCCTATTCAGCCGAACAAGCAGACACGAGTTGTCGCATCATAACCGTGTTTAGTTATGCAAAAAGGGAGAGCAAGCGAGCGCATCACCGGGCAAGTACTTTTAGGGGTAGACACAACCCTCAGAGGTACCATAAGGCAAGCTGACGAGTACTTTAAGTTTTTTAAAGTTAATTACAGATATTGAACTGATGCTATATGTAACAGGGTAAACAGGAAGTCATCCATATCCTTTATGCTTCCGCTGCCCTCTTCCCCCCTCGCCAAACATAAATGCTACTCATGTCACCTCTAATTTCTATATTTTCTATGTAGTTTATAAGCGATGTCAAAATTCTATGGGGTCTGTATTCAACGTGTGGGGGTCGTAGATCTACAGGTCTGGAATGGTTTTCTACTGTAGGAAAAAGACCCAACTTATCACCGAATACTGACCCTGGGTCAGTTTTCTTCGTGAAAATTTTACCCCTGTGTCAATATTCTACGAGGGTCACTTTTGGTCGTTACACCGGTCGCACTAAATCCAACACAGTAGATAAGTGGTAGTACGCCCTTTATGAAAATTATAATTTTTAAAAAGTATTAGAAATTGCATGTTGCCTTTTTTTGACAAAAACCTGGTACAGTCCTTTAATTCAAGTTTGATATAGTTGCACTTCGAATATTTGATGACATCTTAAAATTTAAAACAAAACACAAACTTACACAAATAACAATAATTTGCACATACACTGTAAGCTTTTTTTTAAAATAAGGAAGCATTCTTTTAGTATTATAATGTGATTAAATGCGTCGTGGGTGATTAAGGTACCTCACTACACCTAGACTTATACTTTTTAAGACATTACGTCACAAGATGGCGATCTAAATATTTTGTTAAACTGTTTATATCGTTCGATTCGGTTGTATATCGTCTTAGCTCAGTGGCTTAAGTATTGGGCTTCTGAACCGCAGATCATGAGTTCGAATCCGCCGGAAGCTTTCGTTCATGTTTACCGAATTAAATTTTCGAAAATGTAATTTTTCATCCAAAATTGCACATTTTTTGCCTATTTGACTTACATACTTCTTTTTCGATTCAGATATCTATCAAAATCAAGTAATTTTCTGCTGATTTAAAAAAATGATTTAAAGGTGTAGTGAGCCACCTTAAATTAAATAAACCCCGACTTGCTTTCTGATATAATGGTTCTTTATTACTTATAATGATATAATTTTTAGCAATTGTAAGATTAACTATTAAAATAGTCGTTGATGAAATGTATTGGACTATTCATTACAAAATCGATTTATAGCGTTATCTCAAATAAAGACACTGGAATGCATATTTATTAATTAGGGGTCATTGTTATATTCATGTTAACATTGTCTTATTGATAAGATTATATGTATATTTACATTTAAGTAATCAAACATATCAGAATTATAAACGTAACTATATTTTTGTATGATTTAAAGGATTCAATTTTCAAACCATAAGCTCTTGTGATAATATTATTAAATTCTTAAACATGACCTCAAGACGCGATGAAAAGTTCACACAGAAATGAATATCATTGCTCTTCAGAAAAGTTATACCACAAATATATTAATTCAAACTATTTTATTTTTTAAATATTGGATCAATTTAACAATTATTTATACTGATTACGCAACTGCATATGAACTGCGTTAGATTGCGAAAAAATTCAAAAGCTACATGTTTATGAGCAAACATTTTGAGCGTTTCAAGAAGAGAAGAAAATAAGCTCCCTTTTCTTTAATTAAGACATCCGACGTCGGAGGCCAACTTGTCAAGGAATTTGACAAAGGAACATGTTCGGGGCGTTGTATTGGCAGTGAATAAAAAACATGGACGTTTCTGGACCATGATATTCTGAACAGAGCATACGATAGAGTTTGATTTTGTAGCTAGAGCTACAAATCTGCAACTACATCTATATGCTCATATGTTTTGATCACTTAATGAAGTGTTGGGGGGGGGGGGGGGGGGGGGGGCAGAACTAAAATAAAGGGAATTGGAAGTTACCAGTGTGCCCCTACCAAAACTTTAGTTTAATATCATCTTGCATAGGATATTCTTGCGGTAAAAATGGTATTTCATAAAGGTCCAATGTAAAGATAAGTGTATGCAAAAACAAGTGTAAAATTTGGATATTCAACAGTATTTGTTTTGGTTATTCAACCGAGGGGACATACATGTACGGCATAATATGCTTTGAACGCCCATACCAAGCCATTGTTGCTCAGGTGAGCGATGTGGCCCCAGGGGTTCTTGTTGATATTTTTTGATTTTGTTGTTAAGTTGACCCAGGAAATCAAATATGTTCATAGTAGTGCAATTTCTTATGATACTGCATTGATAAGACAATTGGCCACAAAAGAATCATCCTTAAATCTATCATTTTTACCTCATATATGGAAACTTTTGTTCCCGAGTGTTAATGAAACCACAGTACATAGAAAAGAGACAAGAATGAATGACCTACACTGCTTGTGAGCAAACAAGGTTTGGATGTTTAAACAAATAAAAAGCAAATTAAATAGCTACAAGGAAGCTTTCTTTGAGTTTTATGGGGATATATCAAACGACGATCTGTACATAGTGAACATGACCAACACGTCTCATTATCCCCAAAAAACTTAAAGATTTAGTTAATAAATACTTTGCATTTTATTTTAGGAAAAGGTTTATACATAGTGAATAAGAGTTAATGTAAATCTATACTACTATATTAAAATAATAGACTCGAATTTTTTGTCTTTAATACCGAGAAATCAGAAGAATACTGTCTTTTGTTTTATATATTTTAAACATAATTGGTACTTGAAGATTACCAATTTGTTTTTTTTTTCTCAGTTAAGCTTCGCTAATTAAAAATCAACGAAAGTTCCTCAAAAAATCCCGGAAATCACCTCAATTTTTTTGATTTTACAATCTTGCGCTTGCGCAAAACATTTACGCTAACGGGATCTTTAGTTTATGTTTCCACAATATCACATCTGCATGAATAAACTCAGAAATACGGGTAAATTTTCATTGGACTTTTGCTATATATTCTGTTCATATATATTAATGATTTCTTATGAGAGAAAGTATAAAATAACAAATATAGATGTACATTTCAACTAAGTACTTACTTTTTCGTGATGACAAAAAATATTTGATTACATGCAAAAAAAGTTACATTATATTTGTTAGGAGAGTGAAGAAGATAGAATATGTTTTATCATTAAAAATAATGTCATACGGACCCAGTTTTACAAAGAAAATACGTTTACATTGGTGAAAAGGTGTTGAATTCTTCCATTCTATGGATTGAAATTTGTAGTTGAAAGGTATTTGCAGTCTCAAAAAAGGTTTGTTGTGATGAATTTGACTGATATTTTCAAGGCAACTTCATTAACTTTCTCCAAAAGCGTTCCGGAGCGATTCTGCAATTTTCTGCTACACTACGGGCATTCTATCTGTTATGAGGGCTTTTTCCGAGACACAGATTATTCCAAAAAAAAAGGAAAGCGTAGTGAAATCAATAGCATTATTGTAGGCTTATAGCTTCGTTATGTGTAAATGTAAATAATAAGGCGTGTCGATGTACCTATTTCGGAAATGTCCGATATGCAATGTCAACCCGTGTACGCACGGGTCAAAGTCTAGTAAAACATTACAATAATTGGCCAAGATATGTTACTGGAATTTAAAATGATTTAATTGAATGTGATATTAAATTAAACAAAACGATGGCTCTTTTTTACCCCATTATGCTAATTCTATACTTCCAGAGGTTATTTAGTTAGTTTCATTAAAAAAAATCATCTGTAATGCCAGAAAAATTAAAAGGGTCTTCATTTTTCAGTATCATTTATTTGCGACTACTACATGAAACAATAAAACTGTTAATTTTATAGTGCTCACAGCAAAAACATAACGATGCTTAATTACAATTAAATTGATGGACGTTAATACGCAAATCAGGTGTAAAAGTAGAACAATATTCAAGGTTTCGGTTTCGTTTCTAATAATATCTCGGTTTTAAAACCAGCATAACAGCAAACAATTTTAAACCTTTAAAGCGAGTGATCTCATATTTTAAACCCGGAATGTAGAAGTTGAGAAAATAATTTGACAGCGGGTTAGTGGTGATTTGTTTGTGATATATGGATGGTTAATTTTTAAAATGTAGAAATAGTATATATGTTACGAAAATTCAGGGAAACTTGAGTCGAAACATGGGTCGATGCGTAAACCGTCTTTGGTTCCGACATTTACACGTTTTCAAGAATCAAAATATGAGGGTTTGCGAAGAGAAGTGGATGTAGGCTATGCCTGTTCACTTATTAAAAGAGAATAGGCAGTGGTTTTGTCATTTCTGCAAGCGACATTTTAACTTTCGTTTCATTTGATGAAAAGCTACTTAAAATGGATTTTAAAAAATAAAGTAAATGAAAAAAAAATATTTTGGATAAAAAATCGAGCATAAAATATCAAGTGCTAGTAAAAGCTTGTAGTAACTGAGTTTCTAACTTCCGCTTATCGACTTTTTTACTTTCACGTGACACAGTGACGCAAAAGCGATTTCACTTATCGGACGAGTTGTGTTGGGCTATTTCTCGCTACTGGCCATGGTTATTCATAAACTAAGGAAAGGGCCTTGTGCCTATGAAGAATCTGTTTGGAAGCAAGATGCAGCCTCCTTTCAATGTTCGAGTTCCGACAATGATTACCATTGCGTCAAAAACGACAACAACATATTATTTGAGTTATGTATACAACATATCTGGGTTGATCCAAGTAAGTACAGAAAACATATTAACTGCTTCAATACGTTATCTTTCTTTTTTATGATTACTATGCTTGATATTTAACCGATATATATCAGATTTAGAGATCATTGGCGTCGGAACCGGGGGGGGGGGGGGGGGGCTAGGGGGACTTAACCCCCCCCCCACACTTTTTTTTGCAAAGTTAGACCTAACCATTAGGGACATAGCATCATAGCCCCCCCCCCACTTTTTCTGTTCCTAAATTTACTTTGAAAGATTGAGAAGTTGGAGTCATAGGCATACTACCCCCCCCCCCCCCGGATTAGGACTTTCATGTTTTGGGGAATTGGGGGGGGGGGAATTTGGTATGTAAGAATTTTTTATTGGAAGTATAGGTATACTCCATACTCCCCCCCCCCCCCCCCCCTCACGGAATAGGATTTCAATGATTTTGGGAATTAGTTTTTTTCCTCAATATTTCTGAGGATAAGTCTAGCCCCCCCCCCCCACTTTCAATTTGCTTCCGACGCCAGTGGAGATAGCTGTGTGTAAATTGTGTTTGCTGTTTCGCTGGTTTTAAAACCGAGATATTATTAGAAACGAAACCGAAACCTTGAATATTGTTCTACTTTTACACCTGATTTGCGTATTAACGTCCATCAATTTAATTGTAATTTAGCATCGTTGTGGTTTTGCTGTGAGCACTATAAAATTTACAGTTTTATTGTTTCATGTAGTAGTCGCAAATAAATGATGCTGAAAAATGTAGACCCTTTTTATTTTTCTGGCATAACAGATGAATTTTTTTTAATGAAACTAACGAAATAACCTCTAGTCTGGAAGTATAGAATTGGCATATGGGGTAAAAACGTGTCGTCGTTTTGTTTAATTTAATATCACATTCAATTAAATCATTTTAAATTCCAGTAACATATCTTGTCCAATTATTGTAATGTTTTATTTACATTAACTTCTATTCACTTTGTATAAACCTTTTCCTAAATTCAAATGCAAAGTGTTTATTAACTAAATCTTTAAGTTTTTTGGGGATAAAGAGACGTGTTGGTCATGTTCAGTATGTACAGATCGTCGTTTGATATATCCCCATAAAACTCAAAGAAAGCTTCCTTGTAGCTATTTAATTTGCTTTTTATTTGTTTAAACATGCAAACCTTGTTTGCTCACAAGCAGTGTGGGTCATTCATTCTTGTCTCTTTTCTATGTACTGTGGTTTCATTAACACTCGGGAACAAAAGTTTCCATATGTGAGGTAAAAATGATAGATTTAAGGATGATTCTTTTGTGGCTAATTGTCTTATCAATGCAGTATCATAAGAAATTGCACTTCTATGAACATATTTGATTTCCTGGGTCAACTTAACAACAAAATCAAAAAATATCAATAAGATTCCCTGGGGCCACATCGCTCACCTGAGCAACAATGGCTTGGTATGGGTGTTCAAAGGTTATTAGTCAGGTTCCCGAGGCTCCTCTGTTTTTATTACTGAAGTCCCTAATACTAAAACAGAGGGTACTTGGGAACCTGACTATAAAGTAATCTTCTTCAGCATCCGGTGTTTAATTCTTTTAGTTAGCATGTGGAATTTTTTTTTTAAATGACATAAATCATGCAATATCTCTTAGGTATTTTCTTCTTTATTCCTAAAGAAAATCGATTGTACTTAATGAAACGCATGAAATGCATTTTATTTTTCAAATGCTTAATCGAAATTCTGTGGCAAAAATACCATAAGAAGAGTTAATTTAAGATTTATTGATAGAGGCTACAAGTTATCAAAATTGTTATCAAAATCCTTACCAAAACCAAAATTGTTTTACCCACAAAAATGGGGGTTATTCGGCACATCCTATCGAAATAAACAAAAAAATCAAGTATAATTTTATGAAAGTTTTCTTTTCCAAAATTGCTTCCAAACAGCGTAGTGCAATGAGTTTGAGTGTTTCCTACGAATGTTAGTTATGAGTTCTAGTCCCGCTAGGGCTTTTATGATTTTAACCTTTCAAGAAAATTTTAAAATTCAATAAAAAAAAAACATTTGGGTCAAATATTGTAAAATTCGATTTTTCTTTAAACCGGTGAAAGTATTTGTACATACATGTACATTGTAATTTTAATATGGACCAAGACCACCTGATAACTAGTGCTGAATTGTACACGTTTTGATATTTTTGGATTGGAACCCCCCCCCCTTTCCGATATTGCTGGATCCGCCTCTGATATACATGTAGTTGCAGATTTGTAGCTCTAGCTACAAAATCAAACTCTATCGTATGCTCTGTTCAGAATATCATGGTCAAGAAACGTCCACGTTTTGTTATTCACTGCCAATACAACGCCCCGAACGTGTTCCATTGTCAAACTCGTTGACAAGTTGGCCTCCGACGTCGGAAGTTATAATTAAGGAAAAGGGAGCATATTTTCTTCTCTTCTTGAAACGCTCAAAATGTTTGCTCATAAACATGTAGCTTTTGAATTTTTCGCAATCTGACGCAGTTCATATGCTGTTGCGTAATCAGTATAAATAATTGTTAAATTTGATCCAATATTTAAAAAATAAAATAGTTTGAATTAATATATTTGTGGTATAAACTTTCTGAAGAGCAATGATATTCATTTCTGTGTGAACCTTTTATCGGGTCATGAGGTCATGTTTAAGAATTTAATTATATTATCACAAGAGCTAATGGTTTGAAAATTGAATCCTTTAAAACATACAAAAATATAGTTACGTTTATAATTCTGATGTGTTTGATTTCTTAAATGTAAATATACATGTGTGCTGTTAGAAGAACAGCTAAGTTAACCATGGAAGGCAATGTTACAATCTTCTAAGTTTTATTGATAAAGTGTGTGCCAACATATGGTAAAAGGCTGTAACAAAAAATAGAACACAAATAAAGACACCATTACAATACCATGTCATACAATACACACACAGTCACATGCATTTATATTCTAGTAAGCTATCTTTAAGAGTTAATAGAGAGAAATTACATATTCAGAAAGCTTAATAAATTCAAGATCTATTAATATACCAGAAACTTTTAAAACAAATTGTTGATACTAAATATACAGAAATAGCACATTTAAATATGGCCGCCAAAGTATCGATTAAAGTATTAAACCGTGTTCGATTAAAAAGAGTTGATTTACACATAAAAAGCGATCTAAGAAACAGAGATATTCATAACTATGAGTTTATATAATCAGTCTTACATTTTGAGCAGGCTAGGATAGCAAAATCAAGAAAACGAAGGTGGAGCACCTCGTGTATTTCGACTAGGTAAAACGTTGGATCAACGAAAACATTGAAGAGTTCCAAAATACAAAAACATTAGATAACTCGTACAACAAAGATAAAAGAGGGGCATAACTCTTGTTTGATTACAGCACACTCCCCGTCTGGTATCTTACTGATACCACTATTACATTTAGTAAAGAAAAATAATACAATAAACAATCGATGACAAGGTTCGACTAGACTATTACTCTAACAACACGACAAGTTCTTGCACTGGTCTGGTATAGAAGGTAGGTTTCCCGTCACGGATGGTTCTAACCTCAACTTTCCGGACTAAGTCATCTTCACTCTTAAAAACTCTCGAGACAACGCCTACTGGCCAATTGTTCCGATGCTCCGAAGAATCTCGAATAAGTACAACATCATCAGGATTCAGGTTGCGATGTTCATGCTTCCATTTACGGCGGGTTTGTAGAATGCTCAGGTATTCCCTCCTCCAATGACGCCAAAAGATATCAGCGAGCACCTGCACATGCTTCCATTGCGCTCGATAGATGTCTGGAAGATTCAAGGAATCGGACACAACAGGTAAGAAATCCACTTTTCCTGTCAGAAGCATGGACGGACTAAGAATCATGGGCATCTCTGGGTCTGTCGATATTGGAACAATTGGGCGCGAATTAATAATGGCGCAGACTTCACATAAAAAGGTAGCAAGAGTTTCATGTGTGAGGGGTTTGGATCTGGATTCAAGTAGCATAGAGTCTAAAATCTTTCTGGTCATCCCTATCATTCTTTCCCAGATGCCTCCCATATGTGAAGCATGAGGAACATTGAATATCCAAGTAATTCCAGAGTTGCGCAAGAATTCTTGAACGGGTCCTTCCTCTACCTTTACTGTATTCATCTTCATTTCTTCGGCTGCTCCGATAAAATTGGAGCCTCTATCAGAGTGTATAAACTTCACAGGGCCACGGATTGCCAAGAAACGACGGAAGGCGTTTATAAATGAAGAACTTGACATCTCCTCTACAATTTCTATATGCACTGCCCTACAAAATAGGCATGTAAAAATGATTCCCCATCTTTTGCTGTTAGCGGCACCTCCTCGAGTTTTGCGTGTAGCCACCTGCCAGGGTCCAAAGGCATCAATGCCGACTGATGTAAAGGGGGGTCCTGGGGTTATCCTGTCTGTAGGAACATCAGCCATTTTCTGAGTTTCTAAACTGCGTCTTAGTTTACGACAAGTCACGCACTTGTGTATGAGAGAAGAAATCAATCGTTTGGCGCCAATGAGCCAATATCCTCCTGTGCGCAGAGCTCCTTCCGTAATTAGTCTTCCTTGATGCTTGGTTTGTTCATGAAAGTGACGAATAAGTAAGGTGGAAATGTGGCTAGCTTTAGGTAGGATGATAGGGTTGACTTCTCTTGCAGGTATTTGTCCGGCTGCTCGATTGATCCTGCCTCCAACACGAAGTAGCCCATTCTCATCAAGATAGGGTGAAAGTGTCGCAATACTGCTGTTCTTTGCTAGAGGTTTATCATTGGCCAGGCATTTAATGTCTGTAGTAAAATGTGCTTGCTGAGTTTCCTTCAGAATGAGAATCTCAGCTTTTCTAAGAGCATCACACTGGCTAATGGGTTTGGTGTCATGATATCCATCACGTCGATTCCGAACTATGCGTTGAAGAGATGCGATTGCGGAAACCAGAGACTTCCAGCTAGAAAAACGCTCAAAGCGCTTTGTTCCGAGACAAGCAGGCACCGGGGAAAGATGGTTGGTGGTGATCTTTGTCATCAGTGGCCTAACTTCCGCATCATAATCAGGTTCAATGAGTGGAAAATACTCCGAGGTACCAGTGCATTCTGATGTACTTGTATTGCTTAACCACTGTGGGCCAATTATCCAAGGAAGCTGCATGATATCAATGACTGAAGTGATACATCTGGTGCAGGAATCGGCAGGATTCTTGTCTGTAGGAACATACTTCCATTGATCAGCAGTGGAGATTTTCAGAATGCGGTCCACTCTATTACTCACATACGTATAAAAACGACGAGTACGATTGCTGATATATCCCAGCACAACTTTGCTGTCTGTGTAATAATGCATAGAGTCCAATGGGATGTCTAGCTGTATGGATATTATTTCTGCAAGTTCTGTTGCCAGAACAGCTCCACAGAGCTCTAAGCGTGGAATAGTGTGACCTCTAGGTGGGGCTAGCTTGCCCTTGCCCATCAAGAACCTAACGCTGTTGCGGCCTTGGTCATCTTCCACTTTAATATATGCTGATGCTCCAATAGCTTTTTCAGATGCGTCGCAAAATATATGAACTTCAGCAGTCTTGGCTAGGCTCACAGACATGTGCGATAACATCCGTGGTATGGCGACTTCTTTTAAGCTCTGAAGTGAAGACTGCCACTCTGTCCACTTCTGAAGGTAGCTGGAGGGTAAGGGTTCATCCCAGTCTACACCAGGGGGTGTTGCATCTCGAAGGAGGATCTTTCCACTTATAGTAATGGGTGTTATAAATCCTATGGGGTCAAATAAACTATTCACCGTTGACAATAGACCACGTCGAGTGAATGGCTTTTCCTTCACTGGCACTGTAAATCTAAATGTGTCATCTTTCAGGTTCCAACAGAGACCAAGGCTTCTATGGACCAAATCGTCGTCGTCAAACTCCTTGAGTTGTTCACCATGGTCACTTGGATCAAATGCTTCCATCACTGCCAGTTTATTAGAGGTAATTTTGTGTAGTCTTAATCTACCTTCTGACTTCATGACAGACTGGGTGCGTTTCATGAGGTCGATAGCGCTGGCTTCATCAGGCAAGGAAATGAGTCCGTCGTCAACATAAAAGTTACGATTCACAAAGTCCTTCACATCTTCATCAGCATTCTCTACTGTCTTGCGGATTCCGTAAGTTGCTATGGCAGGCGATGGACTATTGCCAAATACGTGTGCACGCATTCTGTATTCAACAAGGATGTCGTCAGGATCATTCTCTCTGTACCAATAAAAACGTAGGAAGTCCCGATGGTCCTCATCCACCCGAAAACGGTAGAACATTTGTTCAATGTCCGCAGTAATTGCCACTTCATCCTTCCTGAAGCGAAGTAGGATTCCTAATAGGCTGTTAACCATGTCTGGACCAGACATAAGAAGGCTGTTGAGTGAGATACCTTCATGAACAGCAGATGAATCAAAAACACCTCTAATTTGTTCTGGCTTTCTCGGGTGGCGAACTCCAAATAACGGTAGATACCAACAAACTGCATTTGAAGACGAAGGAGCCACTTCTGCTGCTCCACTGTCCAGTACTTTACGCATGAATGTCACAAACTGTTCTTTCTTAACATGATCTCTTTGCAAGTTTGTATGAAGTATTTGGGCTCGGTGAAATGCTTGTGGTTTGTTGTTGGGTAAGTATTCAGGAAGTTGTCTAAAGGGCAGAGGGGCTGTCCAATAACCTTCCTCGTCCTTCTTGAAAGTTTTGTCCATAAGCTTTAGGAACAAACGATCCTCAACTGATAAACCAACTTGGTCATCGTCAGGCGTCTTTGTGAATACATTATCACCCCGAAAGTCACGAGCACAAACTAAACTGTTAGAAGTTGAAATCTGTTCTTTGATATGCAAATGATTCGGACAAAGTTCATTGCATGTCACTCTACCGTCATTCAAAACTGAGACTTTCTTCACGTTAAGGGACGTTCTCTGATGAATCCTCCCAAGACAGACTTCGCCAATAATGGCCCAACCAAGAACGAGTTTCTGTGCGAACGGGTGCTCCTCGGGGTCCAAGGATTTGCTCTTCAACATGATGGGCTTCCAGTAGATCTCTGCCAATCAGTAAGTGAACTTTTGAGTCTGGATCAAACTCAGGAATCTTAGATGTGATAACACTAAGATGATGATAGGATTCTGCAATCTCCGGTGTTGGGATTTCAGATAAATCGTTAGGTATGTCCTCGCATTCGAGAGTAGATGGAAGGTCTAAAGTAACGTTCTTGTCAATAGATCGCACTTTGAGTCCGAGAACATTTCTGCCATACATAGCTGTCTTTCCTGAACATGTAGTTAGGGTGAATTTGGTAGGTACACTAGAGATATTCAGGATATCTAACAGTTCGGGTGAAGCAAGTGTCTGATTGCACTGATCGTCCACGATCACATAAATACGGTGCACATTGTTCGGGTTGTTTTCATGAAACACATCCACAAGAAAAGTTTTGCTGCAAGATTTTCCTTGGAATCTGTCCCCGCAGAAAGTGGTACACTTTGATGTCACAGTACTATTTGTCGAAACCTTGGACGTTGAAGGTAAGTTTGCTTGGCCAGGTCCAGAGGAGTGTGGTTGTGTAAAGGAGTTGCGAATTCCCTCCCCGCCATGAATGCTTGGGCTCCAAGATGAAACTTTATCCACATGTAGTGCTGTGGCGTGGTTGGAATACCCGCAGATTTTGCACTGAATTCTCACTTGACAGTCCTTAGGTAAGTGTTGGGTTGACAAACAACATCTTGTGCAAATGTTTCTGCTTTGTAAAAAGTTTTTTCTCTCAGTAAGTGGCTTTGCACGAAAACCATAACAGTCATGTATGCTGTGATCAGCCTTGTGATAAGGACACCGGTTCGGATCAACTCGTCCAGGGTCAGTCACCTCTGATTTACGACTTTGCACCATAGGAGTACGTACGGGTCTGTTCTTATTAGCAGGAACTGCTGGTCTGCTATACACAAATGCAGGGTCATTTCTTATAGCACACATTTCCTTGAGAAAAGTAACAAAAAAGGAAAAGGGTGGAAATGGGACTTGATTTGTTCTTTTGTGGGCAGATGCTCTAGTGATCCACTTTTCTTGGAGGCTGTAAGGTAACTTGCTGATAATGGGGTTCACTCCTGAAGATGAATCATAGTAGGCTAAGCTTGTGGCAAACTGGGGGTTTGTTTTCAACGATTCAATCTTGATTAAAATGTTCAGTAGGTCGTATAGTCTACTATTTTCACTCGAACCTATTTGTCGAAAGTTCTCTAATTGTGAACGCAGCGAAGACTCAATCAGTTCAGGTCTACCATACATCTCGTCTAATCGTTCCCATATCAGTTTGACAGCACGGTCGGCATCACCAGGGTTGGCATTACGGATGCTGGTGGCCACTTCCTTCGACCTTCCTGAGAGACGGTTTACGAGCAATTCAAGCTCTTCAAATTTTGACACTTTTATTTCAGCCACAATGCTTTGAAATGAAGATTTCCAAGAATTGTACGATTCAACTTTATCGTCGAAATTAGAGAATCTTTCTGGAACAAGCTGTTTTCGCATGAGGAATAATGTCAACTCTGACAAATGTGAGTCCGCAGATGACATCTGGGTTTGAGGGTTCTGTATTTCAACTGTATTTGACGGAGGATCAACAGGAAAATGAGCTGCACTATTGTCTGCAAAATGTTGTCGCTGGATATAAGATGGGCGATAAGGTGTGGGAATTGGAACAGTTTCGGCAGGAATCGGAGTACGAAGGTCTGCATCTTCACGTTCAATGTCATTATCATGTGAGTTCAAGTTTTCAACGTATCTTCTAGTTCGGTCTTTTCTATTGTCTGTTGTAACAGATAACGACACATCATCCTCTTCGTCCTCTTCATCCATCATCACAGCACTTTCTTGTTTGAGTAGATTCAGATTTATCTCTACTTCTTGTTTCTTTCTTGCTGCTTCCGCTTTGTGGGTAATTTCTTCCTGTTCTAATTTCAGCTTTTCTTTCTGAAGTTCTGCTTCCTTCTTCAGGTATTCTAATTTCTGCTCTCCTCTTCTTCTTCTTTCTGAACTTGAAGTAGTAGAAATATGTGATGCATTTTCCACCAGGTCCATTCTTAAATTCTTTATTTCTTCTAAAGCGTTTTCTACAAGTTGTGACGCTCTTGAATAATATGCTTTCAGTTTCTCTTCTTCTTTTCTTGCAAGTTCATTATTAACTCTGCGCAAACATTCTCCATACACATTGACTCTTTCTGTATATTCCTCAAACACAACACGAATGTCATTGTCGAGTTTTCGTAAAGATTTCACATCTTTCTCACTATCTTGTATACTAAGAATAGAATCTTCGACAGAACTCCAGGCTCTGTCTATAAGTTTTCCATTTTCCTTACACAATGTTTCAAAGTTCTCTAAACCTTTCTCTGTAAACTTAATTTCACGTTTAACTTCTCTTTCTTCTTTATCTGCTGATTTATCTTCTTGTTTATCTGCTGACATTTTCAAGCTGACTGTATCACACTGTGTACTTTATGGGGTAATGTGAGTTTCAATGGATCCATAAACCTGGTAAATCCTTTTACTGTGCTGTTAGAAGAACAGCTAAGTTAACCATGGAAGGCAATGTTACAATCTTCTAAGTTTTATTGATAAAGTGTGTGCCAACATATGGTAAAAGGCTGTAACAAAAAATAGAACACAAATAAAGACACCATTACAATACCATGTCATACAATACACACACAGTCACATGCATTTATATTCTAGTAAGCTATCTTTAAGAGTTAATAGAGAGAAATTACATATTCAGAAAGCTTAATAAATTCAAGATCTATTAATATACCAGAAACTTTTAAAACAAATTGTTGATACTAAATATACAGAAATAGCACATTTAAATATGGCCGCCAAAGTATCGATTAAAATATTAAACCGTGTTCGATTAAAAAGAGTTGATTTACACATAAAAAGCGATCTAAGAAACAGAGATATTCATAACTATGAGTTTATATAATCAGTCTTACATTTTGAGCAGGCTAGGATAGCAAAATCAAGAAAACGAAGGTGGAGCACCTCGTGTATTTCGACTAGGTAAAACGTTGGATCAACGAAAACATTGAAGAGTTCCAAAATACAAAAACATTAGATAACTCGTACAACAAAGATAAAAGAGGGGCATAACTCTTGTTTGATTACAGCACAACATGTACATATATTCTAATCAATAAGACAATGTTAACTTGAATATAACAATGACCCATTATTAATAAATATGCATTCCAGTGTCTTTATTTGAGATAACGCTACAAATCGATTTTGTAATGAATAGTCCAATACATTTCATCGATGACTATTTTAATAGTTAATCTTACAATTGCTAAAAATTATGTTATTATAAGTCATAAAGAACCATTATATCATAAAGCAATTCGGGGTTTATTTAATTTAAGGTTGCTCACTACATCTTTAAATTAATTTTTTTAATCAGCAGAAAATTACTTGATTTTGATAGATATCATAATGGAAAAAGAAGTATGTAAGTGAAATAGGCAAAAAAGTGCAATTTTGGATGAAAAATTACATTTTCGAAAATTTCATTCGGTAAACATGAACAAAAGCTGCAGGCAGATTCGAACTCATGATCTGCGGTTCAGAAGCCCAATACTTAAGCCACTGATCTCAGACGATATACACAACCGAATTGAACGATATAAACAGTTTAACAAAATATTTAAATCGTCATCTTGTGACGTAGTGTCTTAAAAAGTATAAGTCTAGGTGTAGTGAGGTACCTTAATCACCCACGACGCATTTAATCACATTATAATACTAAAAGAATGCTTCCTTATTTAAAAAAAAAAAGCTTACAGTGTATGTGCAAATTATTGTTATTTGTGTAAGTTTGTGTTTTGTTTTGAATTTTAAGATGTCATCAATTATTCGAACTGCAACTTTATCAAACTTGAATTAAAGGACTGTACCAAATTTTAGTCAAAAAGAAGGCAACATGCAATTTCTAATACTTTTAAAAAATTATAATTTTTTTATCTACTGTGTTGGATGTAGTGCGACCGGTGTAACGACCAAAAGAGACCCTCGTAGAATATTGACGCGGGGGTTAAATTTCTACGAAGAAAACTGACCCAGGGTTAGTATTCTGTGATAAGTTGGGTCTTTTTCCTACAGTAGAAAACCATTCCAGACCTGTAGATCTACGATCCCCACACGTTGAAAACTGACCCCATAGAATTTTGACATCGCTTATAAACTACATAGAAAATATAGAAATTAGAGATGAGATGTGTAGCATTCATGTTTGGCGAGGGGGAAGGGGGCATCGGAAGCTTATAAGATATGGATGACTTCCTGTTTTACCCTGTTACATTTAGCATCAGTTCAATATCTGTAATTAACTTAAAAATACTTTAAGTATTCGTCAGCTTGCCTTATGGTGCCTCTGAGGGTTGTGTCTACACCTAAAGGTACTTGCATGATGATGCGCTCGCTTGCTCTCCCTTTTTCCATAACTAAAGACTGTTATGATGCGACACCTCGTGTCTGCTTGTTCGGCTGAATAGGCACTACTATTATAGAAGACCTTAACATTCTCGATTCCACAGTAGCAGTCGAGGAGCGATCGAAACTAGTATGGCCACCAAATGCTTTTATGAATTCATCTCAGCTTTAACGGTTAAGAATTATTCCTTTATGGCCAAGAAACTTTCCATAGTGAAAGTAACTGTTATTTCAAATCGATTGGCGCTGAAGTGGAAGTAGTGGGCCTTTCAGGATAAAATTAAACCGATTTTCAAAAGGCGTATGTGTCATACAGAAGCCGGTATCCCTTTGTGGCGTGAAGAACTTATTTCAAAGTCCCTCGCCAGTATCTAGTGGCATCCCATTTAAATGAAATACAGACTGTTTAAGGTAACATAAAAGCGCGTTACTCAATTTGTATGCACACACCGCTGCAGTTATGAGACTATATCTTTCAAAAAATAATGATTAATGCTTATATTTACATTTTGTTAACTTCTTGCCTTGTCTGCAAATGTGATTTATAAGTCAAAATTTGTGTTTTATCTTAAGGATAAGTTCAAATTAATGGAAGAGCCACTGTAACAGCTGCAAGCGTGAACTTTGATTCTCACTTGTGACGTTGCATTTTACAGCGTTCAACGTTTGTGACGTCATTATAAAACTCGTCATTTAAACGTTGAGTACCTTGTGTGTTACGGTCTTATAACTGCAGTTTCTTTTCACACACTTTACATGCAAAAAATATTTTGTATGTAAGTATAGACAAATATCTGCACAGATATATAAAAGCAAACAGAAGAGTGCAGGTTTGTGTTTAACTCAACCTGACAGGTGAGCTAATAAAAGTAAAAAAAAACCAAATCTATCCACGGATATTGATTCTACAAAACAATCCGCGTATGCTACAACAAACATGTTCAGTTTTCAGTATTCTACTAGAACGTGTTGAATATGTTCTACATATCGGCCAATATTTAACGAAGGTTATTTTTATCTTTACACCTGTTCTAAGCTGATAATTATACAGCGAAGTACATAGAAGCGTTTAATAGGCATTAACTCCAGAAAAGTTTTTACGTTATGTTTTGACTGACCTTTGTCCAATCAGATCGTAGAAGGCGGAGTTGAGACATTACCGCCCGTGACCTAATTTGAGAGAGAGAGAAAGAAAGAAAGAGAGAGAGAGAGAGTTAATAGAGTAAATCATAGATGACGCAGATGAGCGAACTATCTATCAATACAACTTATAAGTTGTATGTCAACATATTTATCTCGCGTGTAAACATAACTAAGTTGCATGTCAACATATTTATCTCGCATGTCAATATACGTAAGTTGCATGTTGACATAAATAAGTTGCAAGTTGACATAAATAAGTTGCATGTAAGCATATTTATCTGGCATGTAAACATAAATAAATTGCATATCGCCATGAAAATGTAGCATCTAGCATCTTGGATGTCACAGGTGGGCGATATTTGAGATTTTTTAGATTTTGTATAATTCTTATCTGATTGCAATTTTCTTGCATGTCAACATAGTTATGTTGCTTGTTGACATAATGATCTTGCATGTCAGCATATTTGATAGAAAAATAACTTGCACACAAGGGGCAGAGATATGCCACCATACTATGCTCTCTCTCTCTCATTCAAGTCACGAGCGGCAATGTCTTAACTCCGCCCATCTACGATCTGATTGGACAATGGTAAGTCAAAACATTACTTAGAAACTTTTCTGGAGTTAATCCCTATCAAACGCTTCTATGTACTTCGCTATAAGCATTTTTTTATCTGTCACCCCTATTGAAAAAATAGTACAGTTAAGCATTTCATTACATGCTCAATACTATAAAAAGATTAAACAAATTAAAAGAAGCCATATTAAGGAACGAAAAACGCCTTGTTCGTTTAATAAAAGAAGGGTAAAGATTCCTTTAACTGTCAGGGTCCCATCAATGTCTATCATTGTATCCAAAACGAAAGGAATATATCAGGAGAGATATGTATACAGTCTGTCTGGGTTCAACCAAGTAAGAATTCAATCATTACTACCTGGTACAGTAGCGATCAGACCCAACCTTACAGAAAGTAAACCCCAACTGAACCCTGGGTTTACTTTCTGGGTTTACTATGGGTTTACTAGAGTGGACCTAGAGTAAACCCCAAGTAAAGCCAGAGTGGACACAGAGAGTAAACCCCGATCAAAAGTATAACCTGAAAGCAGACGCTACATGTGTATTCGGAATATACAAGAGGCAGGAATCAAGTGCAGTTAGATGATAAGGTAAAATACAGGTCTGCTTCACACTTCAGTGTGTATAATTGACTCTAAAAGCAATTCTCAAGTAAACCCAAAGAAAAACCCTAAGTAAACCCCGAGTTGATCCAAATTTTCAAAAAGTAAACCCAAAGTAAACCCAGAAAGTAAACCCGGGGTTTAGTTGGGGTTTACTCTGGTGTTAGGTTGGGTTTGATCGGTACTGTACATTATCACCCATTTTATATTTATAAACGTGATTATACATGTAGGCATAGCATTACACCTATTTTTCTAACATTAAAACATTTTTAGTAAATGTCTTTTGCATCTTTTCAATACTGTATGCATTGTAGTTTCTTGTAACTTTACGACCAATTGTTTAATACACTAACTAGTGTGTAAACGATTTTTTTGATTTCACTGATTTTTTAAAAGATTATCGAAAACGCGTACGTATGTTAATTGAATGCTACTTCTGAACTATCAATGATAAATCAATATATTGTTTGAATAAAAAAGATTACAAGTCGTTGAGTACATTAACACTGTAGACGACATGCTGTTTATAAAGCTGTTGCAATATATTTACTTCCCGCTAGTCTTGTGATCATCATGTGACCTTGCCCAAGTACAAAATTTGTTTACCTTTGGCGGTTATTCACTCACGTTTCATTAACGTGACTGTTTTATATTTAACATCCTGGTTTGACTTTTTAATAGATTACTGTCCTGAATACAACACAGGGGCCAACACTTTGGACACAGTTCCATGCAATGTGTCCACCGGATCCTGTCCAGACGTTTTGTTTCTGTCCAATGAAGTCTATAAGTGTAAGAGTCGCGGTCATTTCTCATGCTAATCAATTTTTGTATGATATAAAGGAAAAAAACAGACAGTCTCTGTCTGACTGAAAGCTGAAGTTTGTCACCTCAATATATTTAATGGAAAATCAAACCACGAGATTGTCAATCTCTGTATTTGAGTATACAGTGGTGTTTTATATAGTAAATATGAATGCATATATATGCATTGTATAATTATATTATTTTGTACTTTTATGCATTTATAACAAATATAGTCCTTTTTGAAAGAAAGACAAGTTGTGGGAAATAACTATAAATGGCTCATATGATATTGAATTACTTCGACATTAAATGTTGATCACTTTAAAGGCGTTTTCATTACTCATTTCAGATCCAGCGTGTTTGAATAAAACGTTTACAGGTGATGAAAAGTGAGTACTACTCTCTTTAAAAATATCATAATCATTACATATCATATTTATATTATTATTGCTGTCTAGAAAAAGGAAACTTTTTAAAAGAGGAATGATAGTATTGAAATTTGCTTTTGTGTATGACGGATATACATTAAAGCTTAATAAATGTATTACATTCTTGATTTTATGAAAAATATATTTTATATATTTTTTTGCATATCAACAATTCTATGCTTAAAAAAAGTAAAAACAAAATGAAAAAAAGCTCTATTAAACAGTCCTTTTTGCGAAAACAAAATAAGCTCCAAAAAGGCCCCTTGACTAAAATTGATTTCGCGATATGAGAACTTAATTTAATTGAAAATGACCAAAAAACGTAAACCTGTTTTTCGATCTCACTTTCTCTAATATTTTATAATTCCATAAAGAACAAATAAATCCAAATGCTATGCGGCATTCTGACCTGTAAGCAAGTAGTTCGCAAGCTTGTGTTTACGTTTACGACAAAACATACTTAAAAATACAAAGAAAAAGGGGGGTAGGGTCAGTATTCATCCTTCTGAGTTAGGGCGATTTTTTTACCTTAAGTTTGTGCACCTAAATTGCCAATTGTTGCCAGCATTTTTAATGAAGCAGAATTATTTCATCAAATATTGTTCAAATTATGCACAATGATCAGAATGAATAAACGGTTTACGAAAACATTCTGATTTGATATAAAAGCTTATTGAATATCAAGAACTTTAAAAAATTAATTCAGTTTGCCTCGATATGCACATGATTTCAGTATAAATTTGGCATTATAAAAGAGGGGGGGGGGGGGGTCAGTAATGTCAAATTTTAGAGAGAGGGCTCCAAAGAGAAAATTCTTGCAAAATTTTATCTTTCTATACATTTCCTTGATTTTATGCTAAAAGTCTATCACACTATCAAGATTTACTTTATATATTCCTTTGTTAAACTTCGACCCCCCATTGAGGCCCCACCCTACCCCAGGGGTCATGATTATCACAACGTTGAATCTACACTACCTGAGGATACTTCAACACAAGTTTCAGCTTTCCTGTCTGATTAGTTTCTGAGAAGAAGATTTTTAAAGATTTACCCTATATATTCCTTTCTTAAAGGAAGTGAACATGAGAAAAATAAGCGTTGCTTAATAAATTTTAAAAGCCTTTTGAAACTTAAAAATGAGGTCTGTTTCCTTTTTGTTTATTTCTATCAAGAGATTTTATCAATTGAACACTCTCAGTGAAAGGTTTATGGAGGTAATCCATTATTCCCCAGCATGCATCTGTTCTCTGACGTAGATAAGCCACATTGCTGCTGGTGACTAGGTCAATGTTGGAACTAGGCCAGTGTTTATGTACAGAGTTGATAAAGGTTACGAAGAAAAAATATGCCTTGATGTGAAGAAAAATTTTGTGTACTGTCATGAGAAGACAATGATTTAGTACATTTCTATAAATGAACCTCATATAACTATTTATGATTTGTACAAAAAATGAATATAGATAAATTAATTTGTGAAATATAAGACCATTACATTCCAGATGTTTGTACGGAGATGCATGTGGCAGTCAGTGTTTACATAAATAAAATGCTGTTTTTAGATTTCAATTTAAATTAATATCAAATTGTAATTTCATTTTCTTTGTGGGGTTTCTTACCGTACGTTACTTTTTATTTAAATGCCCTGGAAATATTTCTGATTTGTTTTTTTTTATACATAAGATCTTGATGATATGTGCTCTGGTTCTGTTTATGCTGTCAGAAGAATAACAGGACTAAGACACTTTTTAAAAGTCAGGATGCTGTGCAATGCACCTTGTGTGCCAATTTATGTAGCACACATAATGTTTAAACTCATAAACAAGAAATTCCCGAGTGCAAGAAAAAATAGGTCACATTAACACTGATCCACGGACATTCCATTCTAGTTACATGTCACATTAACTGCTGGTGGGAATGCATCATTCTGAGATCCAAAATCTTCCTCCATAAACACTGTTTAAAATGACAACTCTTTACATTCTTTTCAAGTTTCCATTCACATTTTGATGATGGCATTTTATCTCTGTTACTAAACGTGTGTAAAAATGCAATGTGTCTCACTGACGGCAGCATCAGTGCTGCCCTCTCTTAGATGCTTAGAGATAACCCAGCAGGGAGGTAATGATTTTAACAATATGGCAGCGCTCATGGATTGCAAGAATTAGTTATTCTAAGTGGTATATCTTTTTACTGAGGAAAGCTATGTCTAAACGGTTTTCAGATATCATTATACACATCAAACAGACAAATTTGAGCCCTTGATAATTTTTTCATGTTCACTTCCTTTAAAATTCGAACCCCCATTGTGGCCCCAACTTACCCCCAGGGTAATGATTTTCACAACTTTGAATTCACACTACCTGAGGATGGTTCCACAGAAGTTTCAGCTTTCCTGGTTGATTAGTTTCTGAGAAGAAGATTTTTAAATATATACTCTATATATTTCTATGTAAAACTTCGACCCCCCATTGTGGCCCCACCCTATCCCCGGGGGTCATAATTTTCACAACTTTGAATTCACACTACCTGAGGATGGTTCCACACATGTCTCAGCTTTCCTGGCTGATTTTTTTCTAAGAAGAAGATTTTTAAAGATTTATCCTATATATTCCTTTGTTAAACTTCGACCCCCCATTGAGGCCCTACCCTACCCCCGGGGGTCATGATTTTCACAACTTTGAATCTACACTACCTGAGGATGTTTCCACACATGTCTCAGCGTTCCTTGCTGATTAGTTTCTGAGAAGAAGATTTCTAAAGATTTACTCTATATATTCATATGTTAAACTTCGATCCCCATTGTGGCCCCACCCTTCCCCAAGGGATCATTATTATCAAAACTTTGAATCTACACTACCTGAGGATGCTTCCACACAAGTTTCAGCTTTCCTGGCTGATTAGTTTCTGAGAAGAAGATTTTTAAAGATTTACTCTATATATTCATATGTTAAACTTCGACCCCCCATTGTGGCCCCACCCTACCCCCAGGGATCCTGATTATCACAACTTTGAATCTACACTACCTGAGGATGCTTCCACACAAATTTCAACTAACCTGTCTGATTATTTTTGAGAAGAAGATTTTTAAAGATTTACTCTATATATTCATATGTTAAACTTCGACCCCCCCCCCCCCATTGTGGCCCCAACCTACCCCCAGGGGTCATTATTAGTACGACTTTGAATCTACACTACCCAAGGATGCTTCCACACATGTTTCAGCTTTCCTGGCTGATTAGTTTCTGAGAAGAAAATTTTTAAAGATTTACTCTATATATTCCTTTGTTAAACTTCGACCCCCATTGTGGCCCCATCCTACACCCGGGGGTCATGATTTTCACAACTTTGAATTCACACTACCTGAGGATGCTTCCACACAAGTGTCAGCTTTGCTGGCTAATTAGTTTTTGAGAAGAAGATTTTTAAAGATTTACTCTATATATTCATATGTTGAACTTCGACCCCCCATTGTGACCCCACCCTACCCCCGGGGGTCATAATTTTCACAACTTTGAATTCACACTACCTGAGGATGGTTCCACACATGTTTCAGCTTTCCTGGCTGATTTTTTTCTAAGAAGAAGATTTTTAAAGATTTATCCTATATATTCCTTTGTTAAACTTCGACCCCCATTGTGGCCCCACCCTTCCCCAAGGGATCATTATTATCAAAACTTTGAATCTACACTACCTGAGGATGCTTCCACACAAGTTTCAGCTTTCCTGGCTGATTAGTTTCTGAGAAGAAGATTTTTAAAGATTTACTCTATATATTCATATGTTAAACTTCGACCCCCCAATGTGGCCCCACCCTACCCCCAGGGATCCTGATTATCACAACTTTGAATCTACACTACCTGAGGATGCTTCCACACAAATTTCAACTTACCTGTCTGATTATTTTCTGAGAAGAAGATTTTTAAAGATTTACTCTATATATTCCTTTGTTAAACTTCGACCCCCATTGTGGCCCCACCCTACCCCCAGGGATCATTATTAGTACGACTTTGAATCTACACTTCCCAAGGATGCTTCCACACATGTTTCAGCTTTCCTGGCTGATTAGTTTCTGAGAAGAAGATTTTTAAAGATTTACTCTATATATTCCTTTGTTAAACTTCGACCCCCATTGTGGCCCCATCCTACACCCGGGGGTCATGATTTTCACAACTTTGAATTCACACTACCTGAGGATGCTTCCACACAAGTGTCAGCTTTGCTGGCTAATTAGTATTTGAGAAGAAGATTTTTAAAGATTTACTCTATATATTCATATGTTGAACTTCGACCCCCCATTGTGGCTCCACCCTACCCCCAGGGGTCATGATTATCACAACTTTGAATCTACACTACCTGAGGATGCTTCCACACAAATTTCCGCTTACCTGTCTGATTAGTTTTTGAGAAGAAGATTTTTAAAGATTTTCTCTATATATTCATATGTTAAACTTCGACCCCCCCCCCCCAATGTGGCCCCACCCTACCCCCAGGGGTCATGATTATCACAACTTTGAATCTACACTACCTGAGGATGCTTCCACACAAGTGTCAGCTTTACTTGTCCTTTGGTTCATGAAAAAAAAGATTTTTAAAAATTTCTCGAAAATTTTCATAAATTCTTAATTACCTCCCTTTGTAAAAGGGCGTGGTGCTTAATTTTCACAAGTTCACAAGGATGCTTTGTGCCAAGTTTGGTTGAAATTGGCCCAGTGGTTCTTGAAAAAGTGAAAAAACTACACACAGACGGACGGACGGACAGACAGACGGACGACAGAAAAAATGTGATCAGAATAGCTCACTTGAGCTGTCAGCTCAGGTGAGCTAAAAATTGGAATATAAAAAATTAATTTTTTGAAAAATATGTCAACCAGACGCTACAAACGTGTAAACTTGATCTGAAGTTTGACATTTTGAAGCTGTTCAGCGAATTTCATATTATTCCTCAAATGCATATAGAAAAAAGTGTGGAAAACTGAAGTGGGACAGACAGACGGACGGACGGACGGACGGACGGACAGACGGACTGACGGACGCAGAGGAAAGCTATAGTCCCCTCCGGTGAAAACCGGTAGGGGACTTATTAGTCTAAACCACATGTTAATTGTAAAATGTTAAGATGGTGTAAATCACACGTGTTGCTTTTTACTCACTGATGGGAAAGTTGTTCGCGGTACGCATTGCTCACCGACCAGTTAAACCATGATTTGGGTTCGCTAGTTCAATACAAATTGACACCTATCTACTTAGATTGCGTTACAAAAACTATCTCTATCAAATGTATTGTCATGCTGTAATTTTGAATTTATCGGGTAACAGTAAATACAACACTTTCTTTGTCAGGTTATTTGGTGTGCACTTTGACGCCTGTCTATAGTCTGTCCCAAGATATTTATGCAGCACATTTGGACGATATTTAATAAAAATACACTTACCTGTGAAAGAAGTGCAATTGAAATAGTTGAAAGGGATATTTTTCAAGGTAATTTCATTGACACATTATCAACTGTCACTCGAAAAGATTAACAGGACCGAAAACAGATTCCTTACGGAGATTTATAATGGGGAATGTTTACATCTTTTCTCCATTCGGAATACACTCGAAATACATCGTGCAATATTTCAACGTTATCACCCAGGCTTGCTGCAATACAAAATCTCCGTAGACATCACATTTTTTAGCATTGTATTGAAACCTGATAAGCTAAAAGGAGCGTTTTGACTGAGAAATATTGGAAATTTTTCATACTTTTTGAATGAACATCGTTTGAATCCTGAGGTTTTTTATAAATATCAAGCAATTAAGCCAAATGTGAATCCAAAATATCTTGGGACAGAGTATAGTTACATTTTTAAACATGTAGCTAACATCAACTAAGACATGTCATATTTGACCTATCTTCCTTAATAATATAGTCGCATACTTAAAGATATGTCCTTTTTTAGAGTTTCTAGTGAATATAGTGAAAATATCCTTCCACTGCCATGGATCCTTGTCGGAGTAGGAGTATTAATTCTCGGTCTCCTCATCGTGTGCTGTGCTGTGCATCGAATTCGGAGAAAAATAAAAAGTAAGGCATTACTTTGTGGTTCGACGAATTTAAATAAAAAGCATTTGCAAAACTGTTTTTCTAATGATAAGCCTGAAAACTTTCATTTACTTTTTTTTGTAGTTGCTGAAATAATTGAATATAACTTATTTTATAATATGAATAAACAAGAAACCCCGGGGGTTACATTGCTCACCTGACTAACATAACGATCAATTATTTACACTTTTTACAAATTCTGATTAGATGTTTTTCTTTGAATATTAAAACATATGTTTGAACTCTAGTGTCAATATTATAATATCAACCCAGGTGTATTAAAAAAATAACAAAATATTCGTAATACAGTAAACTTGCTTAAAAGGAAGGCTTTGATAAATAGAGTTTTAGTTTCTTTTTAACTCTAAATCTATACATAAAACCTCATTACTGATGAAAAATTAATTCATTGTGACTTATTCTTTGTAAATTGGAATATTTCAAACACCGTCGAGGAGAGCTTATATTGCCAGAAGAAAAAAAACTGTGCATAATTCAAAGTATAAAAGATAAGAATAAAATATCAATGACAATACATCAAATTCAGTATCATAATTCACAAATTTATTGCTAACAAATATGTGCATAAAACGTAAATTGCAGGACGTTATAAAAAAACACTAGTACTTGAAAGGCGATTCAGAGAATTAATACCGCGTTTGACCACCATTTACATTTACGCATGTTTGACACCGGCGTCTTATTTATGACACTTGAATTGTTCAAAAAAATGTCCAGGGAGTGTCGTTATAAATATTGATCAATTCCTGACTAAAATCGTCGAATGACACCGGCTGGTTAAGCAAATGACGTAGCCGTCTTTCTATTTCAACCCAAATTGGGTGAAGCTTCTGGCCAAGGCTGGGCATCAACATTCTGCTGGGCAATAACGTATCCGAGAACATGCGCACGGGCAACATGCGGTCTGGCGTTATCCTGTTGCTGGGTAATGTGATTTTATTGTCTCCGTATAAAAAGTATCACATGAAATTTGCTGTCGTAGATGCATGAATCTGATATGGTTATCTTACCGAACTGACGTCAGACGGGGACATCCTGAACATGGTGGATTCAAAGTGTTGCCAAATTTGTTGGAAAGTCTCAATAATGGCCGTTTAGTGTTTTGTGAACCCAAATTGTTCTGCAATAACGTTTGGGGCAATCTCAGCTATCCTTTAACATTCCAACAGGCGAAAACGTTGATTTTCATTAGGTTTTTGCATAGCGCAAAGAAATATTTTGATAATACAAATTTTCTAACCAAATTGAGACATGAAAAATGTCTTACACTCTTTGACACAAAAATATTGCTTTTATATGAGATACCATTTGTATACGATTGCGTAAAAAATGTGCTTGCTCACCACGAGATGAATGTGCAATAGAGTCAAGTTTAAGCCTATTGTCATTATTGCCACTATCTGTATCTATTATTAACAGCTTATATTTACATTCCAAACATTTTTTGCTTGTAAAGTGTGTTCAACGCTACGGCAGTTATAACACTGTAGTACACACAGGGTACTCAAAGGTTAAAATGACGAGTTTTATTATGACGCCACAAACGTTGAACGCTGTAAATTGCAACGTCACAAGCGAAAATGACTTGTTGTAAGGGAAAATGCATTATTCAAGAAAATACATGTAAACATATCAGATTAAAATAATATGACACAAACCACTTTGTATTCACTATATCTATTTTATCCCAATCCCCAAGCTTTGTGGTGTATAAATTGGGGGAGGGGGAAGTTACATTTACGTGGTTGCACAGTGTTCCTATTCCTAGCAAAATCTCAACACATTTTATAATTTAAATTCATTAAGTGACATTCATTTTTATATAAGCATAAATAAACAATCTGTATACATTATGAAACGTAACTGAAGATCTAGCGATCTTTAGTGTGTTCTGATGGACAATTCTAGTTGCTTCTCGTATGTCGACCCTTAGTAGTAGATATGCAGCTATTATTAATATGCAACAATTTTGCGTGATAAATTAATGAGATATCTGTCAAAATCTTATCTGAATTTTGGACTAGCTTTATTGTAATACAGGAAAATTTGTCCGAAAGTTGACTGTTGTTTCGATGTAAATCTGATGACTTAATTCTGTTGCCCGCTTCAACTTTTAAATATGGTCAATCTTCTAACCCTCCAATACTACAAACATTTGGGTTTTTTTACCTTTGCCAAATTTAAATCCCCAAAAATGTAGAGGTGTTGATTTGAACAGCATACGGTAGCGATTCACTTTTAAGTCGTACATAAATCCACCGGAGATGTCCTTTGTGAAGTCGTATATGAAATTTCTGTTTTAACTTCGATTTTTACGATTAATTATAAATTCTGAATCAATTGACTTGGAAATCGATAGGATTTGTCCTTTTACTACGCCATAGAAGTGAATAAAAGTTGATGAAAATTGATACGAGGGTTTTCTTCAAATTTTGCTAAAGAGCTG